>BMAO01015711.1:0-348431 GCA_019973975.1 Trichonephila clavata
TGAAGTTGCATGTTCAGTTGCACACCAGCATTTTGAACTAATTGTACTCAGAGACGCCAGAAGATCTCTGTGGCCTGGTCCTACCTAAATCAGGCCGAATCAATCATAATTTAAAGAGTAGCCCATAGTAATACAAATATCTGTCTCAAACAAAACCTGAAACAAATAAATCTACTATAACTATACACAAACCGCCTCAAAACCTTCCGCCTTTATCAATATTATATGGTTGGCGGTAGGCTCAGCCTTGGAAAGTGGACGAACTTACACATGGATGAGCAATTGACAAATCAGCTCAGCCCCAGGTTTCAGCAGTATACAAACTGAACATTTGACCGTTCAAAATTATTCGAATTAGGACTTTATTAGGTTAAGTCAAAAACGAGATGATGCCCCTATTGCGGTCCCAGTTGGCCTATGTCTTAAGACTCCCTACGTACCTGATGTCTGTTTAGAAAATCCTCTCTAATTTTGAAGTTATTGGACCGGAACAACAAGGATTGATTGAATTATCTAGTCCAAGGATGTACAATTGTTTTGGCTCGAGGGTCACCCTGTGGAAGTGAAGATATCAGAGAGTCATACATTTTTAAAATCATTGCATTCAATAGTTAACTCTACATCCCAGAAAAGGTTCAAACTGTATCTTGAGAAAATCAATAAAAAAAGTTAAATAAAACAGTGGCAGTTTTATTTAATTTATTTACTGTACTAGTTTCATATCCGTAATTGCAAGTCCACATAAGTTTAGAGTCAGTTTAATGAGATAAATGTACCCAAACACAGTTTCTTTTACAATTTTTTTTAAAAACCTGGTGTGAGACCGCTTGTTGTAACATTTGCAATGCAACCTGTAAGGTAATGTAGCCAACGCACATCTATATTCACTCTTTTTGATCTTCATAAAAGAAAAACTTTGCTTACAAATATGTGTCGACCGACCCAAATATAGAAAACATTTTCTGTCTATTTGGTTTTCTAATTGTCTTGAGGGTCACAAAAAAATTCTTTGCGGGTAACTATTTTTCAAGCTCAATCTAATCTCTTTTTTTTCAAGCTCAATCTAATCTCTTTTGGAATTTTTTGGAAATACCATAGCGCATTTAAATCTTGCGAATGAAGATACCCCAAAAAGAAAGATACAAATATTAGCGTATATGTGTATGTTTATAATTAGCTCTGCCTAATTTTAAATAGGCATGAATAAGAACATTGTTTAAGTTTCCATAGTGTAGATTCAACTATGACTCTTACATGAACAAAAAGTCCCAATATCAAATGGTTACTGTAGCAAATTTGGCCCGAAAGCTTGTTGAATGGTGTTAAAGAGATGGAAAATTTTGTACAAAAATAATTTCAAAGTAAATTATTGTGGTTCGGTATTCACTTTAAAATAACTTTTGGCACAGATATAGAATATTACTGAGGTATATAACATTTACATTTACATAAAGTGGATTCAGTTCAAAAGTTGAACATTAACTTGACAAAAAGAAATTGGTTGTACTTCCTATAAGTAATTGCTAGAGGTTAAAATGGAGGTTCTCAAATAAGAGTAGTCAGAATTTTTAATATTGTATCAATTTATATTAAAGGAAAAGCAACGTGTTTAGTTTTACTTTTGCAATTGTTTTAAGTAATATTTTACAAGTTTTTGGTTTTAATTCAAATTTAATTTTGGTCAAATGTGTAAATTAGGGGATATTTCCAAAGTATTTTAGTCATTAATCTTACAGGCTGTGCTAGATTTGAGAACTTCTTATAAATGTAAAAAGTATGGTGAAAAAAAATTTGATATTACTGTGATAAGAGAGCAACTAGAGTATCATTAATAAAAAAATTTAAAAAGTAAAGAAGAGGAAAATTTTAAAAATAAGAAGTATGTGTGTAATGTCTTAGTTTTTCCTCAATGAATCACAATCTAGATTTGTATTGCACTAAAAATGCCCCTTGCGATTTTTTAAAATATATTTTCTTCACACAAAAATAAAGTATAATTATTACATATTAAAATAATAAGACTTATTCCACGGACCCATAGAAAATATGAAGTTATAACAGATTTTGAAACAGAGCAAAAATTATTGCGTGACTTTCATCAACTTCCATTTTAGAGAAACGTATTTACTACATTTCAATTTTGCTGAAACATTTCAAATATTATGCATTTGTTTAAATACCATCGATAAAATAAATGTTTAATGTTGAATTAGAATGCGCATTCAAGGAACAGATAAAATGCAATTTTGTGACAGCAATACAAATACATTACAAATTTTCAAATATTTATATTACACCACTCATACAAGCTTAGTTGTTGGAAGACAAAATCAGATTATGAAATTTGCTACATTTTGTATTTCTTTTCTCCACAAGTAAATGACGCTTCAATTGTTCTTTGACAAAAATTGAAAAATAGAGATTAAAATATAGCGCTGATGGTGGAAAGAGAGGACATAAACGCATCTATACATCTGTAAACAGAAGCAAAATTGTTTTTGTGGATACTTTCATAGAACAAATAGATTCTGTAGCTGTAGGAGTAAGCACTCCATTTTCCAAATAAAACAGGTATTTATTTTCAAACATTTGAAAGAAAACATTCCTTTCCTGAAGATAATTCATCATAATCAAGCTCCCACACCCGTGGGAAGGAAGCATATGTTTGAAAAGAGATCTAGACGCATTATGCATCCCCAAATCCCCTCCGAAGAACACTTTTCAGACGATTTCGTTCTTCTTCGCTTCGAATCATTCTTTGTTTTTAAACGAGCAATTAAATTATAAGGTTCCACTTTGTGCACATAAACCTTCTTTTTCTCACTCCTCTCTCTCCCCCCTCGCGTTCGAAACAATCTGAGAAAACGATACTGAAGTAGGGAAAAAAAGAACAAATTGGAATAAAAAAAAATTTAGAACAATATTATTAGTAATGGAACGAAAAGAAAGATGGGTAAAAAGAAAGAATGAAAGATGAAAAAAAAAAGACTAAAAACTTCTTTACGTTTTTCGTCTGTTTGAGTAGAAATAATTGCTGCAAGTTTATTAGATGTGAGATAATTGTAATCATACATTAAGGGGTGCTATTGGATTTTTGAGGAAGCGTTAGGCTTAAGGTGCAGAAATTTTAGTTGTTCTTTTTATTATTTCCCTCTCTCAGGGGAAAATAGTGCATTATTTTCATCTTGTTTTTATTTAGTTTGTATTGGTTTTCACAAGAAAATGCCACGATAACAAAATTTACCGTAGTGTTATTTTTCTGGATAATTTTTAATAAGTGTTCTTTGATGTAGTTAAGGAACAAAAGAAGGAGTAAAAATAAATAAAAAGAATACTTGGAATATAGTTAATTGCTTTAAAGGCTTCGAAGGAGGAAAGCAAAAACACGAGAAAAATGTTTCATATTTTTGAAAAAGTAGGCGTCAAAAACAGCAAATTAGAGATAATATATACAATTAGTTTTCTTGCATGTACAATTTGTTTTAATTAAATATCAAGATTAATTCCTTGCATTGTCCGTTTTCAATTGGAAAGATGACTATTTTTTGTCATTTGCATTCTTATCTCTAATTCTGAAAGATAGTTAAGTATTAGTTTATAAAATTAATTTGTTCTACAGTACATAATGATTTAATTAAGTATAGTAAGATTTTTAGTAGTTCTGATGTTATAAAATGAAACCTTTACATTCAAAATACAAAGTGTATGCCTTATTAAATAATATGCATATACTTGTACATAAACTGTAGACCAATAAAATTCCAACACAGTGAGGAAAGGATGATGCAAATATCGAACTCACACGTAAGGAAGAAAATTCAATTGATTGCCATTTTTAAGCTCAATTGAATCACGCAGAGGGAGAAACGACCTCTCAAACTCTTTATAAAAGGGAACTTACGAAGTAGGTTTCTCTTTCAAAAATCGTATATGTATGTCGGTTGCTTGCGAGAAATGCCCCATGAAAGAATAAGAATAAGATACCAGTAAGTCAGAAGTACAAAAATTCTCATGGCCTGTCGAGAGTATGGTTCACCATTCCACGTATTGCTTAATGGATTAGTCGGAATTCAACGACTGTCATGGGAATATAGAATCATTGAGTTCATTAGGGTCATAATGAACTTTCTGCTGGATCTCAACGGAATCTCTCCACTATCACCCAAGAGGACAGACATGTTCCCCGATTCAGTATTACAGATCGTACAGCCTCATCATGAGCTTGTATGCAGTTGGTACAGGTACCCACACGATCAATGGAATAATGACAGGAGCAACATGGAATTCCTGTACCTTTACAGTAAATGTGGTTTGGCACTGCAACGTATCGATGCAGGGCTTCAGTGGTTTGACCTATGATAAAACTGGATACAAGAGTGTACTATACTAAGGGGAAGCGTTGTTGAGGTCACTGTTAAGGCCAGATCACTCCTGTGAAAGGTTGCGTTAGGAAGACATTATAATGCCCATAGATGTGAGCCTTGATAGGTCACTGTAGGTCTGAGAGAACCCAAGTGAATCAGGAAGTCGATCGGACAGAAAGTCCGTTGGAGTGTTCTGAGGCGTCGTAGAGTATAAAAGCCTGTAGAAGTGTCTCTATAGGGTCTGTGAAGCTTCTTGGTTTCGTAAGTCTCTGGGTTTCCCCTTTTCGTGTCTCTTTAAAGGTCAGATAAGTCACCCGCCCTTCCAAGCCACACGTGATGCAGAATCACTTCTGTTTGGATGTAGCCGGAATAACTATTCAGCTATTGGTCCTAGTCACCCATCACGCGGTGGACTTTGAAGCTGGAGATGGGCGTGGTAACTGCGCCGGTGACCTGTCTGTCGGATGGTTAAAGGGAGGTAAAAGGTTGACTTGCATTATAACATAAACGTCGTAGTGTCCTGTCTTGGATATTTTCTCACGCGAAACCCCATCACAATTGAGACGTAACTAGTTTTCTAAAGCGAAATGGATCCTTTAGTGGAAACCGCTGCAACGGGAACCACATCGCTTTTCAAACGAGTTACGTTTATGCGAGCCGCATTATGATGGTTACATCCATGTACAGAGGCACCAAGTAGAATGGATGCAGTTTGCTTGCATTCGATATCGTCATGCGTGCCCTGTACCTACTATGATGGTAAGGGAGCCGAGGGGCCAGGTGACATTTGTTCATACTGTTTACGAAGCTATGGGTGAAGCATTGGTGCAGTTTAAAGGAATCAACGAAACCATATTCGCATGGAAGTTATGCCTTAACATTGACACATCCTTTGTTTTACACTTTATCTAGATGCTCAGATGCTTCATTGCGATACGCAAGAGCTTTAGCAAATCAGTTATTAACCACCAATAGTTAGTAATTTGTATATTCGAGCATAAAATATGCGCACACGTATTTTCACCTCATTTGGATACTGTTGTCGCTTTATATTGAGTATACATATATGGTGAGAGAGAATTTTGCTTGTGTGCAATATACATGTTAAAATTTCGAAAAGGGGAATAAAGGTTTAATTTAGTCAAGTTTCCTAAGATATCCAATTTAGCGTGCCACACAGTAGGATATTTTTTAAACAATTTGTTTCCCGCGATAATGCATATAGAGTTAGAGAATAGAGATCCATAATATAGATTTATAATTTCATCACATATTTTTTTGCATCGTATAAAGATGTTTTTAACATAAAAATAAACAGCATAAAATCGAACTATTTCTTCAACATAATTAAAAAAAATTAAAATTTTACGTAAATTATGTAGTTTTAAGCATATTTATTTGAATAAGAAATAGACAAGATAAAATATAAGTATTTCCTTTCAGTATAGCTAAATAAAAATTTTAATGCACGTACAGAGTACTTGCACCGCTCTACTTTCATATCCCAATATCAAGGGTATATATAATTAGGAACTTTCATTCTGATACGATTTTGAGCATTTAGTTTTTTAGCATATTTTTCAGGATAGGAAAGAATTTTTACTCAGATACGTAGAACCAAAAGCGGAAAGCAGAATACACGCAATTTTCTCTCTTCAAATAACTAAATCTCTCACGCAATAACCTTCAATAATTTAGGAAACGGCTGTAAATTTATCTTAAAAGTTATTCTTCTGATTTTTTCATAATTCCATAAATGTCCATAATTCTGAAGATGTTTGTCAAATAAGGTCCGTTGCAAATTTGTCAATTTCAATTCCCTCAAAAATTGACAAACTTTTTGAGAATTGTAGGATGCTACTGAGAATTGTACCGAGTTTCACATGTAGCACGCGTGCCAGAGGGTGCCGACCCCCTGGTATACAATATGGTTATATACTCCTAATTTATCCATCTTTTCCAAGCTAAAGGTTTTCAAAATGTATGCTTAAAGTATAAATCTGAGCTACGCACTTTGAAGTAAATTGTCATTACTGAAAAGACTGTGAAAACTTCATCTACTAATAATAATTTATTTTATTTAACTTTTTACACTATTTGTATGAACTACGCACTTATATACAAACTTTGCTCTTTTTATTATTAAGGTTAAGTTAATTAGCAGGAGACATATTTTTTAATAATCGAAACATATTGTTTTCTATTCCTCAGTTCTTACAATTAACAATATTTAAATTTACGGTGAAAAATTTAATAATAAGCCTTAAAAGTTCATAAATTTTATTCAAAAAAGTATCCTTTTCACAAATTTTTGAGAACCATTAAATATAATCGATTACAGCAGCAGCAACGTATCAGTAATACCAGCAAGAAAGGAATAATCTTAAGGAGCGCATGAATTTTTGAAAAAATATCAATTTTACCTCTTTTATATTTCCTAAAAGTTCAAATATTTCTGTTTAAAATTATATATAATATGAGGAAATTCGATAACCAGAAGTATTTTTATTTATTTTTTAATTGAAGCTACTCTTTGACGCACATTAAATAAGACGCGCTAGGGGCAGTTGTGTTTCTCCTTGCATATGTTTCGGATGAGCACGAATTCATATGATATTCAGGTGGAAAAATTAGAGTGTATTGGTTTTATCCAAAAGTGTATGAGTGCACGGCGGGGTGTTAATAACACCATATATATCGTCAGTGATTCCGAGATCAACATTTGTGGAACTAAAAACTTTAAAATTAGGCTTTAAATATGTGATTTATTTTAAAAATATGACTATTGTACAGCTCAATGAAGCAAAATTAATGATTAAAAAAAATTGGGAAATTGAACCAAGTTATAACTGTATATCATGCTTCCAAAAATTAGATGCACGTAGGATTCCTGTAGCCCAACGAAAGCATATTCAAACCCCTTTAAAAAGGCAAAATTGTTCAAAATAATGAAAAAAAAAAAGAGTCTTTTGTAGGCACAGAGTGTAAAGAGAATACTTCATATTCTTCTCTCTCTCTAGAAAGTACCAAAAAGTAAATGCTCAACAAATTACAAATTTGTGCTTTAAAGCCTATTTTCTCAAAATGTAATATTTTTCACTGAATGTACCTTTTTCTGAAAAACTACTTATTATATAATCCTCAAATTTTTTCAGTGAGCATACTTTTAACATGTTTACACATTTTAACGGAAGGAATTAGATATATCTGGCAAACCATTTTAGAGATAGGCCTTTTTAAACTAAATTTTAGGGAAGAAAAATAGGACAGTTTTTAAAAAAATCATAATTACTTTAATTTTTTTAAAAAACGACAAAACTTTTCGTTAAAATTTTGTTGAAAGCTCACATAACCTACTGTAAAAATTTATCCATGAGAAGTAAGTAGTTTCTGAAAAAAAAGCTACATTAACTTACGCAATTTAACATAGGCTCCTCTGGACGTACCGGACCCCCTTAACATAGATATAAGTTTTTAGTTTTGAGTCAATGTAATTACATGCATGTAAAACAATGTTTTCCTAATAATACCATGCAAACATCTGCTCTATCCCACCTTTTCCTTCTCAATTTCAATCGAAAGAATATAACCGAGACTCTTTAAACCAGAGCCATTTTCTTTTCCTGAACCTTTTTCCAGAAGCAATGACCACTTACGAAGCACACAGGTCCGGGAAGAACAAATTAGGAGGTGCCGACCAAAGAGTAAACAAAACTTCAAAGGGAGGGGGATAGGAAAAAAAACCTTAACCGTAACGGCAACATTTAACTTTTATATTTGTCGTCGTCTTCCGCTGCCCCAGGAGTGGTCAGTGGAAGACAATCCCGGACTATTTATTTCATTTCAGTTCCCTTTCCTTAAAAAATCAGGAGAAAGAAGGAAAAAAGGGGGGAACTTTCCGGAGAGAGAGAGAGAAAAGGTATAAAAAAAACCACTTTCTTTTAATTCTTTTATTTTCTCGTCACACGTATATTTTATCCACCAGACGTTCTCTTTTGACAGCACTTTTTTTTTGTTTTTGTTCGCCAACACCCCTACGATAGGTTTCTTTTCAGAGGGTGAAAAAGAGCAAAGAAATTGCACTGCGCATTAGAGATGAAATGCCCGCTAGCATATTAAGTTAGGGTGGGGGTCAGGAGGAAAAGGTAGAAACTTGTGAAAAGGAAGGTAAGAAAGGGGGGGGGAGAGGGGGGACGAAAAATAAGAAAATAAACAAACAACGCTTGGAGGGAGTTTTGTTCTTTGGGATGCTCCTCAGTGACATGTTCGAATCTTTCACCGACAGATTAGTTTTGAGAAAGAATCGAAGCGTCTTTTTTAACCTAGTGTCAGGGAGAAGCGAAGGGAAAAAAATGTAATATAAGAAGGGAAGAGATGTTTACAAAATATTTCAGAGTTAATAGATCCTTACACATAAATTTTCTTTTCGAGGGTTTCTTTGTAAAGGTTAATCTGAGACTTTTTTAAAAAAACTTTTCATACATAAAATTGTTTATTCTAAAGTATTTAAGAAGTCAGAGGTGTGAATAAAGAGTTTAAAGTTATTTAAAATGTCAGACTTTTTTAATTGAAGGTTGGCAAATACATTATGATGTTTTTTTTACTTTAAAAAAACTTCTTTTTGATTAAATTTTTTTAAAGCATTTGATGATAAATTTAATATTTAAATAAGTTTATTTTGGATTGTGAATTACATATTTTAAATAGTCATTTTATTTTGATTCCAGCTGAAAATTTTTTAAACAGCTAATATGACCTACTGCTTATTGATTTTTTCTCAATAAATAAATAAATAATTAAACATTGTTTGATGAAAATAAATTTTTTTTTATCTGTGATTAGCGGGGGATAGCGGTTGGTTCCTGCTTGACTCTGAACCCTCTTGTCTACCTGTAAACCCGGCTAGGTGTGTGGGAGAAATTGAATGATCCACATACATGATTTCAATCTAATTAATTTATTATTTCCAAATATCAATCAGACATAATACAATCTAATTAAAGTAGGTGATTTCTATTGGCTTGATCAATGTCGTTGGATCCACGCTCTGTAATCTTTTTCCTGGACAACTCCAAGACTTCTAACTAATTCCACTCTCTTTCAATCTTCAACTAACAACTAACTCGAGACTGTATGTTAACTCCTACTTGCCAACTCCAACGTGCAAACTCACAAACTCGCGAAAACAGAATTTATATAATATATTTCATTTACATAATCACGCTAACTTACTCGGTGAAAGTTGGTTGAAATAAATATTTTCCTAAAAGAGTCATGAAGGGATTAGTAGAGACGCGTATAGATCCGTCATAAGCTATTGGTGTACATAATGTGATTTAACAAAATTCTGACTGACAACGGGTTTTTTATCAATTAGTCATTTCAACAAACATTTAATTGATTTCGATAAAATTTAGTCGAGAAAACTTTTACTTATTTGATATTTTTTATGTCATTAGATAATTTAACTAAAAAATTTAATTTGATTATTGAAATTATTCATGAGAACTTTCAGAAATGTTTAAGTTGTGCTACATCAGCAAAACACTTTATGTACCATTTTTACTCAGAATATTCTGCACGAACAGAGCTTTAAGAATTTTAGATATTATCAGTAAATATAAATTTTTATGTGAGTAATCCTTTGAAGAGTAGAAGCACAACGCGTATTTTAATTTAATTTATTGATATTTGGCAAAATGCGCAATTTGAAATTTTAACAAAAATTACAACAAACATAAATTATTTTGACTCCATTCTTAAGTATGTAAGAGATAAAAAACGCATTTATCTAACTCAGGGGTGGCCAACCCGTGGCACGCGTGCCACAGTGTGACACGAGAAGACTTACTGAAAAATTAAACATATTTTGAAAGATAATAAATAACCATTTTTTTTACCATTTTATTGAAATGGTGTTGTCACAGAAAAAAAAACTCAAAATTTGTTTGTGAATAAATGTCTTCTGTTGAGCACAATAAAATAAATATCACTCAAAACTAGCTGATATACTCCTATAATAACCTAATTTTGTTAGCATCTGCATCAGCTAATCCTAATATAGATGACTTGGTAAAAAAAAAGTTGTAACTCAAAAGTCACATGAAGTACTGAGTGTTTAATAATTGTTTTGAATTAAATGATTTTAGTTACTCATTTTTATTTATACATAACCTAACTGATTGAACTTGTACAAAGGTTTATTGCAATAAAACATAAGTTTGTACTTTTGTCTTGTCTGTTATATTGTTTTTAAATCTCCACTACTTAGACTTGCACTAAAAAAATGTGTTATTTAGGGAAATTCCAATAATAAGTAAAAAATTTTCAGTTTTCCATATTTGTGTTTGCTAGAAAAGTTGGAAGGGGCACGTAAGATTATTTTTAATCAAATTGTGGCACGCGTCCCAAAAAGGTTGGCCACCCCTGATCTAACTGATACGCAGTTCAGATATCTAAGAAAAGTCTTACAGAATTCTGAATTTTAATGAAGCAAAATGTTTATTTTAAAATAATTTGTTTATATAAGTTCACGAAAATACTTATAACTATCAGTAACTAAAGAGTTGCATTGATATTTAAAAATAAACAATATATATATATATATATGCCATACTTTGGGTAATAGTTACGTAATAATCAACTGTTTTTATAATTTGTTCTTCCAAATAACACGCGCAAGAGAGTAAAATCTTAACTTGATAAAAAAAAAAAACCTATTTCAATGGTTACAAAAAAGACCAATTAGGGCTCACTTATTTTTTAAAATTGCAAATGCTAAAAAAAGAAACGTTATTTTTTTTTCTGCATGAGAAAATGAAAGAAAAACCCCAGTATTAAATTTATTTCTCAAAATACATAGAAGTGGGGGAAATAAAACGCACCGGTATGCATACACACATGTTTACACAGTTTCCTTATAAATACGTTCTACATATCCGAATTCCTTTCCTCCCGACCCCTTCCACTTATTTCTGGACGAATTGAAAATAGGTTTTCGAACGTCGTGTGCTGGTTCGAGACACACTTCAACAAGTTAGCATTGGAAGCTTATTAAATCAGAAGAGGGAATAGAAGTTTTAATGATGCATGCACACTGTAAAGTGGTCTTTCCCCCCATGTTAATTGAACGAGTACTCCAGCATGATTTTCAAGCACGGTTTCAAAATCCTAACAACCTACTTCAGTAGGCCATGGTTGCTAGGCAACGAAACGGGCGATAGCCAATAGGAGAGCGACAGATGAATAAAATAGGAGGTTATTGCAGGTATCACTCGAAAATGGAAGAATTTGTCTTTTTATAAATAGAACATTACGATTTTTTTTCTACCTCTTGTTTATTCAATTCGGTTCGAAATGTGAATGGTTCAAGTGTATTATAGAATTCTGCTTGGATACATTATTTTTTTTCTTTCTTCGAAATGGGTAGTTTTTTTATGTTGTTGTTATTGTTGATTATTTGAATTCTTAATTCGATTAAAAAGGAGTACTTGAAGGAAGTTGAACCACAATAATTTGAATTAGAAAAAAGAATGGAATTTGAGAATGCATTTATTTTGCTTCGTACTTTCAGCTGTGCCCACCCTCCCCTCGTAGGGATATGCATTTATTTTTAAACCTTTGTAAATGTAAGATTCATTTATCTATAATAGAAATATTTTAGATGGTATGATTGGAATATATTACAAATTAGTCAATCGTAAAAATATACTGATGGGTTGAATAGAATTATTTCTGCAAAGAAAATGTCATTCAGCAGAATAATTCAGGAATCAATACCTTTTTGTAACAGTTCGTTTCTTAAACTAGGTACTATTATCTGCTTAAAAGGCTATAAACCACATGTTTCCAAACATTTTTCTCTTACTATTTTTTCTTGCTTTGGGTAGACCCCTGCTTATCTGATATTGAATTTTTGCTAATTCAGGTACTTAAATGTGTTTCTGACACCTGGTATAGTGTTATATACTTCAAAATATTTAAATTTTTCTAACTGTAGGAAAGTTTAGTGTGATATTTATTGTTCAAATTAAAATTCAATAAACATAAAACAACTGAGCAACAAACAATGCCTTCAATATGCTATTTTAAAAACAAACTTTTAACGTTTGGCATCAATTTTGCTAGGCTTAGCTCTAAATCTCATCGGGTAGTGTTTAGTCTTTTTTGAGTTGGGCAGTTGCTAAAACTTTTTTTCTCTAGGAAAAGCAATTAAGAACTTTCTTACGATACTCCATGTGTAATGGATGTCCTTGACATTCATCAGTGTTTGAGTGTTAGAAGAAAAATCAGCCATAATCAAAACAACTATAATTTTATTGTTCTATCAATTAATTCAAATGACCAAGGATAAGATATGCACTTATATTAAGGTATTGGGGGAAAACACGAGGTAGAAGAGATAATTAATATTTAATTATGCTTTGAATCATTTACTTTTGGAACGTTTTGGTAATATACGTTCTAAATAATCGTAATCCCCTCTCAGCCATTCGACTTTTAGTCGATATGATACTAATTCAATTATCTTATTGACCTAAATAGTCTTTAATATAAAGTAATTAATGAACGAGTCACTCTCGATTAGTTTTCTACAACTTTACGTTATATAATCACTGACTTCTATCATCTTACTCCTAACCTCTCTCTTTTTCTCGAACCTAAAAGTTAATGCTTAAATATACGACATGATTTCATAAACCACTTCTTCTTCGGGAGAAAGTTTTCAATAGAACAATATTTAAAGAGATAGGTTTACCCCAAGAGGATTAGTAAGAGGCTCACGAATCTATCTATTACGCATGATTCGGGATAAATAACAGGCACATCTTTTTAAAGCCAAAATTGTTGATATCCGTTTCTAAACTGTAATTTTAAGATCTTCATTAGTGTTTATTCCGATCAGTTCCTCTTGTATTTTGACATTTATTTATTTTCAGTATGATCATATAGATTGCCTACTGTTGTATTACCGTATAGTCAAAGCATTCTCAAACGTAGTTTCAAAATATGAAGGGGGGCATTTAAATGTTGAACGTGAGTTAAAATATCTTGCTCCTGGCCTACTGTTTGTGACAAAAAGAGATACTGGAAAAATTCGCGAGGTTCAATATTATACTTCTTTAGCTTAATTCTGAAAAGGAACGCAGAAATGTTGGCCCTTGTTTTAATCAAAAATTTGGGGTTATACACACATGCGTTTGTTTATTCTCTAATTTTAAATATTTAGATAGATATAAGTGTTTCTCTTACAAATATATAATAAAATATTCTGCAAGTAAATAAGTAATATCTGTGCATGTGGGCTGTTTCATTGAATGAATGTTAAAACCAAGTCATGCCCCGATTAAATGAGAGCCACTATCGTAGACTTCCATTTACACTTCAAGGACCCTCAATTTGTTTTTTCACTGACACAGACCCCTGGAGGTTGATATAGACCACTTTGGGAATCACTGCTGTAGACGAGTATAAACCGACAAAATGATTTTAAAAGTCAATTTAACTAAAATATAACAATAACCCAATTATAAGATGAATCCGAAATTTTCCCTTGTCTATAAAAATTCATTACAACTATAACCGATTAATATAACAATGTAACGTTTTTATAACTGGATAGGTCAGTTTTATAGTAATTTTTTTGTACAATAGATGACGGGAGTTTTCCTTCCAAAGGGCACATTTGTAAGGAAGATATCATTTTCAGTCGAAATGGCTTCCATTCAAGAGAAAGCCCAATTGTATTAAATACTAGTGCTTGTGTGTGGTGTTATAAAATAATCATAATAATAATAATAATAATAATATTCTGGAGTCCTAGAACTGTCTTTTCCTGGATTTATTGGTAACAATAACTTTCAACAATAAACTTAACAATCTTTAACAAATTAAACCATTACATTAATTAGATTGAAACTAAAGAGATTTCTAATATTCAAGATAAAAATCCTAGTAAACAGCGGCACCTGGTACGCCGAAGCCAAGAATTTCGAGTAAACAACAGCATGTCTAGTTATGCTGAAGCCAAGTTCAAGATTCAACTGAGACAGAATCCGTTACATATGGTTTCTATCGAGGTAGACCACGTGGGGTCTGAGGGGGGTGTCAACCACGTTCCACCCACTCAGACCACCCTGTCCATAATTCAGAACACTAATATGTGCTTTGCTTTCACGGAACGAATTCGCCCATTAATGTTTACAGTAAATTTCCATATTTTTATGAAAAAAGTCCTTTTGATGCAAAACCAATAAAGCTATGGGTTTTAAATGTGTTAAATGGGGCAGCGTGACAGAAGACACGTTAAAGAACGCTTAGTGGTAACTGGAACACCGCCTATATAGACATTCTTCGAGTTACCTAGGGGGAACATGTCGCAATTTACTGAGTTAAATGGTATTAGAAATTCAAAACAAAACTTGCAATACATCCATAAAAACATTTGTCTAATTATAATAGTTTGAGAACAATAAATATTTACAATCAGGATAAGATTTTTGGTTCACCCTACATAACAATAACTTCGAAGAATATTCAAAAATACGAAATTTTCAAAGCACCTACTTCAATTTATTTTATACTGTGTTGAAATCTTTCGTATACCACTGAAATTCGATCATCTCCTTCCAAACACTCCATATAAACAATGACAATAGAAGTTAAAACACAGGAGATAGGGGAGGCTGTATACATTTTGCTGGTTTTTTCAATACAAAATTTGATTCCTAACGAGTAGTTCGTACCCCATTGAACAAATGGCAAGGTCGGAAATGATGATAATAATAAAAAGATGTATTATAATTGTATCATTTTCTTTTAATGAGTTCCCCAGTATCATTTCCCTGACCTATGAGCAGTGTAGCTTATTTATGGATAAGGGCGCACTAAAAATTAACTGCTCCAGCTCCATTTTACGCATGCACTTCTCTAGAGTTATTTCCCCTTTTTTACGCCCTTGCTCGCTCTACTTTTATTGCTCCTAATAATCTTTATTTTTTTAACGTTAGAATGAACCCTTTGTCGTTAATTCTAAGACATTACTCCCCGGCATGGCGGAGATTGGCGATTTTTTACTGGAGACAGGGGAACACTTGGCGTGTTGGCAATCGCGTCGTAAACTTGTTGTCACGCTGCTGATCTTACGGTTTTAATTCTCGCTGAAGGTGTATGTGTAAACAAGGTGGTGTAAAGGAGTAAATAATGACAGTGAGTTCATTTAAAAAAAGGAGGGGAGAGGCTTAAAAAAACCCGTGAAAATACGAGTGAATTTGGGGGTCGAAATGACAACGATGTGACTGCTGTGAACTGGGTATTTTTCGTTTACTGGACTTTTTTAGTCGAGTTGGATATATCTGTGTAAAGTAATTTGTGTTATAATTTCCGGAAAGTAATTTAGAGAGTAAATATAAAAATAGATAAATAAATCAAGAATCAATTAAAGAAACGTTCTAAGTAAAATTTTGCAACAAACAAATTTGGCCGCAGAGTTAAGTATGAACATGTATATATGTGTGCACATATGAAGGATTACTCATAATTCTCTCCAAGGTTTCGGAGAACTGTAGTAAAAAAATTAAGAGGACTACATCAAAAAAGAACATATCAAAGAATATGGAAACAAGTCAAGTTTTATTTTGTGAGCGCGGCCTATTTGGCACCGCTTCTTCCCCGTCTTGCCTACCTTAGAGTGCGGGGGGGGGGGACAAAGCATCACCAACAACTTCCATATAATAACTATTATTTTATTACTCTTCAAACACACTTAATCAATCACAAGTGAAACTACAAAAGGAGACCCTAGGAGTGATATATAAAGCGAACAATCTATTCCCAATGAACAACTCTAAGTAAATACGTCTAAGTGAGCAAGCGTAAGTGATCTATTTAACTAAATCTGATTCAATCTATCTTTAGATCCTTAATCCAATAATTTATTATCTTAGCAACTCCTTCCTTAACATGCGCTAAGTTTATGAAATACTCAATGAAATATTCTAATAATCTCACCTACGTATCACCGCAACAGCTCTCCTGCTCCTTTTATCTTATATCTACAAAACCTATAGACTTTATATAGTCAAACTAATTTAAATATCAGGGTTTCTTCTTGAGAGGCTGTGAATTAACGCGAATGCTGGCCCCAAAGTTTTCCCAAGAGGATTAGTGATTAAGTTCGCGTATAGATCCGTCATAATTTATTTATTTTACTGGTGTAATATACATCAGCCCTTGACCACACAGCATATATCCATACGATAGTCTAGTCCCTGATTTTACTCAATATGGTACTATCAACGTTATTTTCAACAGTATGTGTGTCACGCCCCGAAGGATCACGGGTGTAAGAGGGTTCGAGGAAGAAGCAGACATGATCATAAAATAGCTACTTTTATTCAATCTTTAGCACTTTACGAAATATGAAATTTTGTAACTTAACTCTGGGAGCAATATGAAAACCTAACCCCTAACCGAATATACTCAATTATTTAAAGTACTTATATGGCTTTGAAGGTCCTTGTTATGATCTTTCTCGAAGCCCGATAGCTCGGTCAGCCTCCAAGGTTGATTACTTCCACTATTCCTTGTGGATTCTACGTCGACTGTTGGTCTCAAGACGCGCGATCACAAGATGCTGTTCATCTATCATAATACTTGGATTTTAAGCTTAACCATCAACCCACAGACACAACGATAGGCACTTAAGGTATCCGACTACCCAAAAATTGTGCTTTTGCCCAAAATTGACATATTTTTATGATTTTATTTTATAGGCCATCTTCTTGGCTTTATAAAAATACCAAGTTCATTATTTTCCGTTCACTGGAACAAAAACTGCGTTTTAGTAAAGGCAGGTGGGCCATTACTTTAAGTAAGATGTTATACTTTAAAACGCGTTTCAATCGAATTTTTTTTTTGAAAATGCTCAAACGGGGACAGCGATTGTTCAAAAGGTTTTGAAAATAACTAACTGAAATGTTTTGTTTGTTCTGTACAATAGTATAAGTGTTTTAACCTTCAGTTTTATCAATCAATGTTTTATTACAAAACTTACAGTCCCTTATGTTAACATAATCACTGTTTTTTTAAAGCAATTTCATATAATAACTAAAGCTCTGGTTTTTGTATAAATTAAAATATCTCTTATCCTAAAGGTCATTTCAAAAATGAATAACATAGCAACACATCAGAATTGAAAATTTGTTCATAAACCTTTGGTGCAGAAGAGCCCCGTTTATGCTATTTTTATTTGTAAATGTTTACCAATATTTCCCATTTTAGTAATAATAATTTTTTTCTCTTCTTAGTTTTAACACATTTTTGTTAAAATGTACTAAAAATTTTTTTTAAAAAAATCCCATTTTTCCATTTTTTTAAAAAAAAAGTTGTCACAAGTAATCGGATACTTTGAGCAGAAGATACATTTGCATAAAAAGTGATCTACAGAAAGCGAATTTTAAACTAAAATCACAGTTTAAGAATATTTTCCCCACGAGTGAACCTGAATAGTGTCCGTTACATGGGTTATTTTGTCCGTGTTATCCGAAAACTTTGACTTTTACATAAGATTAAATTTTCGTATATCCTTTGCCGTGTGTTGCAGCAAGTTAACTCGTGCTGTTATAGCGTTGATAGTCCCATGTTGATTATTGGAAAGACAGGAACTGAACTATCGCATTGTTGTATGTCGTGTGACCAAAGGTTCATATATAATATCACCCTTAAAATATGTAAATAAAACTTGAATTTAACATTTTGAAAAGAACTAAAGAAATATTCGAGAAAGTAGGCTTGTATATATCTCAAATTCTTTTCTAAATTTTATTCAATCTAAATCAGATATACATTGTAAATATAAATGCTATAATATAGTTTTTAATAAAATAACGTGATCTGTTTTCTCAAATAATTGTTACATAGTCGCTATAAAATGGAGGTTTCTATGGTAACGCGATAACACTTTCATGCGATTCTTAACACTTTTTTTTTATTGTTCGTTTCCTTTCCCAGGTGAATTCAAAAGAAAAACACTAAAAATTGAAATTACATGTCACTCTTTATCATGCGATGCATGGAAAAGAATCTATCTTTTATTAGTCAACAATACTTCCTGCGAAGCAAAAAAAAAAAAAAGAACAACTATACATTCTTTTTTTTTACCTTGGTTTTTGAATCAAGAGATTCTACAAAGCCTTGTGTGTGACAGTTCAGATTGAAATGAAACATTGAAAAAAAAACATTTCAGTTCATCCTACTAAATTAAGTCAGATTGTAGTCTTCTTTTGGCAATTATTGGACCCTATCCACGATATTGCTCAATTCAAACTGCATCCCAGACTTTAAATAAAAAAGAAAGAGAGAGAATATTAGTAAGCATTGTGAGTTGAGAGGTTTAAGAAATGCACAAATAATTTCAACATATGTTTAAAACAAACGGTAAACAAAAACAGCTCAGTAAAAAAATCTTACCAATGATGACAAGGCAGGTGTTTTTTTTTTTTATTAACAGTTATGTATAAGGGGATTTTTTTTACGTTTTTTTTCCGACGAAAGAGCTTCCGCTTATGTTTAGGTGCTTTCTTTTGCATGAGTTAGTATTTGGGCCAATCAGCAGGAGTTTTAGAATGACGACTCATTTGCTTCTGTTGTCGCAATTTCAAGAGAAATTGTTTTTGAGAGGAATGTTTTATGTGACGGTGTAGAATTTTAAGATTGTTTTTGAACGATGTTTGTAATGTAATAAATGCCGATTCATACTTTGTAACTAGAAAACAAAATTTTCGCTCTGTTAAAAGTTTTCATAAATCGTGAAATACTGCTCATTTCATATTTGCTGTGTCACTTGAGATTTGTGATTAAATCTAGCAAAGTCTATGGAGTCTATTTTTGTTATTACTTACTGCTAGAATTTATGTGCTGTGATTCATATCTATCGAAGACTACAGAATATGACTTGCATAAAAAAACCAGGCAGTAAACATTTTTCACAGATGTATTCATTACAAAATATTATTAACGAATAACAAAAGTGGTGATGTTCTAAACTTCCTTATTCTTCGTTTTATTCATAGTTGAAATCTTTTCAACAATGAATAAAACGAACCCTTTCAAATTAGAATATAGATATACAAGAATTTTCACTGTTGATGATTTTAATGCAGTGTAAAGATATGAAAAGATTCAAACATTTTCAATAAGCACGAATTTCATGCATATTTCATATCACAAAGTATTTTTTAGAAGCTTCAAAAATATTTTGGAAAGTATTTTTTAAAAGATTTTAAATATATACTTAACTATATTGTGAAAGATTAATATCTCTTTAAATTTGTTTATTATAAACACATTTATAATTGTAAATTTTGGAGAAATATGTTTAAACAATAGTATTTTGTTCTAATATTGATGTAGATTGATTTCAAATTTTAATTAAGTTCCAAATTTTGATGCGAAGATTTACCTTATCCTTTAAAATATTCTTATATATATATACATATAATACAAAGATTTAAAACAATTTTTTTCTAACCATAAAAGAAAAATAGTTATAATTGTTTAATTTACAATTTTAATTTGAAAGTCGTTCGAATATTATGATTTCGTTTGGTATATCCAAACAAGTATGCATATGTAAACAGTGTTTAATTATAAGAAAAAATCAAGAAACTAATTCACAATCTAAAAATTATATCAGTTGTGACTTAACAAATGAAAGAATTATAAACACAGAAGAGACGAGGAAAAACTTTTTATTTAAACAAAGAAACTAATTGAAATAACTGTGAAGTGAAATTAATTGAAAAATTTTTACATTTAAAAAGTTTTTTAAAGCTTCATTTAAACTGCAGAAAAATCGGCATTAAATTATTTTAAACTCCTTAAGTACCAGATTGAAGTTTGTTTCTTTTGTGCACGTACAATAACCTACAAAAATTATTATCAATATTTATTCGTGATATTTTTAAGCAATAAATTGAAACCTGCTATTCACATGTGTGTTTATTTATGAAAATATTTCATCTTTTATAAATTAAACTTGACTGCTGTTATTGTCTTATTCGATCACATCAGTGGAATTTCAGATCTTTCTATTATGCAAAATGAAACAAAATCATTTTTTTTTAAAAAAAAGATCGTGTCTTGTTACTTCGCTATCATTTATTCAAAAGGCGTAATGGAATTTATTCCCGTTATTAAAAAAGATTGTCATATTTACAAAATCGAATGAAAACGTCGCTAATATATCAACACCGTCTTTCTTCTAAGATAAAAATTTTTCTCAATAATAAATTCTTAAGGAAATGACGTGCTTAAATTATGTGTGGATGGGGAAGAAAAAATAAAACACGTCTTTAAAATAAATTTCGAATACGGTTTTTTTCGCCCCTAGTGATTATCTAGCGCAAACTGCGTACTGTCGTCAAAAATGAGATATTGTAATGACTCTCAAAAATTAAAGCCCCATTTTTCAAAGAAAAATTAAGTTTTTACAAGGTTTTTCGGTATTTTTAAGAACGTAATGAGAGTTTCCAAAAATAGAATGGATCGAATAGAATGGATGTGCTTCTCAGTCAGCGAGTCATCCAATGCATATTACTGTAATAATTTTTCTGATATATATACAATAATATATATGTATTTGAATACAAAAAAATATTTTTGTAAAGTTATCTATTCCAAGACTACAATTTAAATTTGTTAAAAAAAGAGAAATTAAATAAATAAATCATTTGTCCATAAAGAAATTAATTTAACAGTATGTTTAAGTCAATTTCTACTTAGGGTCAACAAAGAAAATTTTTTATGTTTGTTACTTTTTATTAAATAGGTACTATTAATATAAATATGTACATACAAAATAGAAAGCCATTTTCCTTGCAATTTTCCCTTTTTCTTCCTATTTTTGGTGTTGGAATATTTTTTGTTTGTTCATTACAATTAGTTCATAGATTAAATTTAGTTATTCTAATAAAATAATATAGGAAAAAAAGAAAGCACATTCTTAGAAATTAGGTCATCCCAGGTGAGATTCGAAACCATGACCTTGTACAACCTTAGAAGTCCAACGTGCTATCCATTGCGCTACAGGAGCACAATGAGAGATTTTCCTTTCTATATATGGTGTTGGACTATTATTTTTGTTTGTTACCATTTATTCATTTTTTAATTTATAATTAATGAATTAATATTTGAAAAAAGTGTACTTAAATCAAGTGTCATCCACTACAAGTTTAAAAAATGTATTTGAATTTTATTGGATAAAACGAAAGTATTTTATTAACGATTGAAAATTTGAACAAGATATATATATATATATAGTATATGGAGAGAGCGAACTAGTAGTAGGAATATAAAAATATGTACCCTAACATGTTTCAAAATGTATTTATTCAAAATGGCAACACCTATTTTGTCTTTTGCGTACGTTGCCAAACCACTTTAAAGAATTCGACATAAAGAAATGTAATGTGTTGGGTTTTGCAAATTAATGTTATAAGATGTCTACTTTTGTGAAAAGAATGAATACTTGCGTCTTTATAAAAAAGGCTCTTCATACTTCTTCCAGTGATGTAATACATAGTATATATATATACTATCTCAAGAAAAAGAATGATGGATAAGTAGAAATATATCCGACAAATTAGGAAATAAAATTCTGGATATTAGAACCTATAGCACATGAAACCCTTTACAGGAAAATAAATTAATGTAATAAAATAAAAAATAAAATTATAAAGCTATCATTGACTTAGGACAGGGATATAGGATAAAGTTTTCTTAATAAGAGCTTCACCTTCCTGATTTAGCAGAAAATTTAAGTAGAATGGTTCAAGAAAAATAATTAAGAATAAAATCTAAAATTAAAGTTAAGTCATAAATTTACACGTGCAATTCGAACGGTATGCTAATAGATACAGCTGAAAATTTTTAATGTATATTATATAAAGGGAAATATGTCACATGAAAATCAATTAAAAGGAAGAATAATAAATTCAAAGAACATTCCTAAAATTTCGAAAACCTAAAATTTTGCAATAGATCTAACTAACAAATGAAGAAATAATTTATATATACATACATCTTAGAAATCTTAGAGGTGTAAGCATCGGTCCATGACAAGTGTGCAAAATTTCGAATTAAACTGACCTTTTAAAGTGGATAAAAATCAAGTTCAAAGATTTCATTTACACACAGGTGAAGCTACTAAAAGCTGGTTAAAAATGATTTCAATTTTTTAGGAATTTTGTCATACTATATTCTTATTATATTCATTATATAGGTAGTAACATTGTCTGTTATTTTTATTACATCTTTTTGTGAGATTTTAATATTTTTCTTGTCAATACAGCACTTTTTGCACACTAATTTTTCGAAGTTTAGGCAAATGTTTGCAAATTGAAAAAATGCTTGCTTACCTTTACAACACAAATAAGAAATTGTTTTGAGTAAATATTACTATTTAATCAGATATGACTAATTGACAGAATTTGCGATTTGAGTCAGTGTTACCTTGAAAATGACTTCTAAATAAATATCTTCTGTTCATTTTGAATCCTGAATTAGTTTTTAAAACAGAAAAAATTAGTATACGTGCAAAAACTCTGAATAATTATTTAAGAAAAAATTAGTTATATAAATAAATAGAAAATTTAGAACATGAAGTAAAGAAATGGTTCAGTTTGTAAGAAGGCAACTGAATAACATAAAAAATGTTTTATTCATCAGGTGACACAATAAATTAGTTAAAATTTTCTTAAGACTATATAAAGGTTGACTGTCTAGAAGCGCAATTAAAATTCAGATCTGATGTATAACGCAATAAGTGGTTTTTATCTATTTTGTGTATGGTTTTATATAGTAACTGCTTTAACACATAAATATAATATTTTTATTGTAAAAAAAGAGAAAGTGGAATATATATATGTGTGTATGCGCTTGTCTTTTTATTTTGAGATTTTAAGGAGGGAGAATCGTAAAATAATTGCACACGATTCGATTGAAAGAATTAGCAACAATAAAAAAATGTTTCGAATCCTTAACAAAATGTAAAAAATTACGTAATATATTTAGTTCTTTTACCGGGTCCATGTTTTCTTTCTCTCCTTTTCAAATTTTTTTCATATTTCAATTTCCCGTATTCCCAGTTCCCAGAGATGATAACATAAATTCAGAATAAGAACCAAAACCACTAAATCTCTGCAGTCAAAAAAATAATTCCGAAATACCCCATATTCCTATTCCTCCACAACAGAGGGATTAATAGAAGTTCTTTTCTTAAAATTCAGTCCAGAATTCAAATCCGAGGTTTTTAAACGTCGAAAAAGGGAGGACTGAAGGAATAGAAATTCCGAAGCACCCCTCATCTTTATCTTTTAAGAGACCAATCATTTCCTGTATTTCTCAATACGTGATCAAACGACACAGCTGCTTGAAAAAGTAGGACTCCGGATGTGAAAGAGGAAGAGGAGGAAAGGGGGAGAAGAGTCTCCACAAAGTCGTTTGCCCTGCGACCACCTGTTGGATGGGCAAACACTTGGAATCGTCTGTTAAAAAGAGAGGAAGAAGATTGGGGAAGAAGACGTTTTGCGGATGCTCGGTTCCTCTGGTCTCAAGGATTTGGAAATTTTCAATATTTTTTTTTATTTGAAGATATCTTATTTAGGTATCCTTTTTTTCTTTAGAAAACGGCGTATGACTCGTCTGGGTTTGAGGTTTTGAGCAATCAAACAAGGCTTATTTTTTGTGGATTTCAGTAAATTTCTGAACATCTTCCACTCAAAATTTAATTTTTCGTTGGTTAAAAATTACATTTTTTTACATCAAACCTTTCTAAATTGCCATTTAAAATTTTGTTTAAATTTAGTATTTTAAAATAATTTCTGATTCTAGCTCTTCAAAATGTGTAGCGAAATGTATGAGAATAATCTTAAGATCTTCTAAATAAGATACTAGGCTTTATTGCTTACTTTGAGTTTGACTTTCAAATGACTTAGAATAACCGCAATTTAGAATTTATAAATACAAATGAACAATTAAAGGCATTTCTAAATTCATGGGAACGCTAAAACAATAAAATAGGAACTGTAATAGTTCTTGTGGGAACGTTACAAATAATATTCATACTACAGAGAAAGGACAAAAACTACTCAACTTTTGATCTACCGTTTATTGTGTTCTGCTCACATTCTTTCTGGCATGTAGTCAGCCATTAAATTCCGCTCACTTTGTATGCATTATAGCTCTTTACCAAAGATTAGTTTAACCTTTAATATCCTATTGTAAATAAAAAGCATCACCTTCATTGGTGACCCGGACATGATACTTTGTTTCCAAAGTTAGATACTTTCTTAATAAAGCAATATTGCATTAACTTGCATTTAAAATAATCTTTTGATAATTATTTTACAATGCTTTTTAAATCATATAGTTTAATAAAGGATTCTCTTCAGAAATTGATTTATAAAGATAACTTAAGTGTTTTTTTATTTGAATATTTTTTAACAATTGCTTTATATATTCTATTTTAGAATGCTTACATACTCAAATTTAATTATCTTTTCTTTACTTTTCAGGTGAGTGTTTATCTTGCTTATTCAAAATTGAGAATGAATGTGGTAAGTTATATCTGTTTATAACTAAATATGGGACACATTCAAATTTATAAAAAAAAGTTGCTCGTAGAAATAATATAAGGAGCTTAAATATGAGTTTCTGAAGTAAATAGAAAGGCGTTTTCCACTTTTTATTCAATATTTGAAAAAATTTTATCAAGATTTTTTATTTTAATGAAAAAATTAGCCGAAAAAACAAAAACAAAAAACTGTTTTGAAATAAAGAAAGATATTAAATAACGCGATGTGATTTTGTGATTTTTTTAAAAAAAATTTGAACTGAATTTTGAAGTCTTTTTTTCCCATTCTATATAAGAAGGACATACCAGTTCATGTGTTATCCTTGTCATTTCAAAATTATGAACACTTTAGCTAAGTGGTCATAGTCACAAACTCGTTACCAGAGCTGTCGAAATGCGGCTAGTACCAATCTAGTACCACTGAAGACCTGAGTGTAGAGGGGCTGATGCAAGCTAAAACTATTGAAGACAAATGTTTTCTTGTTGACGTGGTGTGGAAGGTTGGAGAGCTGGATGCCACCTCAGGTGTTGTTCTCGTCACTTAATTAAAATAAATCAAATCACCATAAAAATAAAAATCATCGTAAATTATATTGAAATCAAATTATCCCCCACCCGGTTCTAGAAACAGAGGGCTATTAACAAAGAAAAAAAATTAATTTTAGTTAGTTAAATTTAATTAATGAATTAATATTTGAAAAAAAATGTATCAACATCAAGTGTCATCCACTACAAACTTAAGAAAATGTATTTTGAATTTCAGTGGATGAATAAAAATATTTTATTAACAATTGAAAATTTTTACAATATAGGGAGAGAGTGAAGTAATAGTAGTAGGGAATTGAAAAATCATATATTACAGAAACATTTTAAGACTTTCAATTAGTTTTCTCTTATTATTAAATAAAATACAGAAAGATAAACTTTCTGACTCACAAGAAATTAAACTGTATGAGAATCAAATCACTCTTTATAGGGTTAAATGTTAAAACCCACTGGATTCGCTTAAATTCCCTTAACAAATACCACACACACACATAAAATCCCACCACAAAATTCTCCATACATTAATAAAGTGAAAAGAGTGTAGAAAGGTAATACATGTGAGCTTATTTGACATGTGGTCGGCCCAAAACCAGAGGTGTCGAAACGTGTCAAATTGCGAGTCCCACTTAGAGATGATAAATCAGAGAAATATCAGGGAAACCAAAAAAGAATTAAAAGCCAGCAACTTTCCCCCCGAATGTTGGGACAAGTATCATTTCCTTCGGTTCTAAGCGAATGCACCGGAAAAAGAACAATAAATCATTCGATCTGAAATTCTATCGAAATCTGGAGAGAGCAGGTTTCAAATACAGACCAGGTGAGGGGTGAGAAAAAATTCATTTATCTTCAATCACCGCCTTTTTTAGTAATAGCACTTTTCAAAGATTAGGTCAGAGCGTAGTGTTTCTCGCTTTCCCAATGATGGATGGTCAGATTTGGTGGAGTTGGCTCCATCTTTACACAGACCAGATTTGTGCGCTTTTAATAACCAACCCAAAAAACTGGTTGGGAGGTTACTTTAATGGATTGAAAAAAATTACTAACTAGATGGAGGGGCTTAGAAGACGAAAGGAAAAAAATTACACGTATTTGTAACTTGGACGTATGTTACGCGTTATTTCCTTTTTCTTATTGAGTGTAATGAGTATTATATTTGAAATTTGATTTTCTAATAACCAGAAAAATATTTCTGTGAATTTAGTTTTATTCTTGTTATTTTAAGTTTTTTAAAGCTATAAGCAAAATTATTAGTAGTTATTGATATAAGCTACAATTTAAAATAATCCATTTTGAGAATCTCACTCTTTTGTTAACAACACAGCATCGATATTACAATGTCTGAGGTCCCCCCCCCCACCTGCTCACTTACGCTTATAACTCTTTGATTGTGATATTTTTCAACAATACATTATTTTCTACGACCATTATGCGTCTTACTAACTAAGTTACTTTGGATACTACAACTATACCATTTTGTGATCACTATGAGTTACAACATTACGACTATCGTTGTACTATGATCAATTTGAATCTTCCTCTATCTGTGACTTCCCGACTATAAATGTCATACTTACTCGATTATCACTGTAATGATGCTTCGAATTTCTATTAATCACAATAAATCTTGAGATTACGATTCCCCCTATATGTTTCCTGAGTATTGAAATTCTATTATGACTTTGAATCTGGTAGTCATTTTTCTGTAGAAATTCATTTTCAATGCTGTCACCCCAATACTAAGATTTATTTACGATAAAGAACAGGGACGAAATGCTTCTTCCTTTTCTGTTAATTCTTTTATTCTGCAAAAGCTGAAAGTTATATCTGGCTGAAAAACTACATTGTTTAATCTAAATTTGTCGAAAATAAAGGGAACGGAAAAACATTTATTACACTTCTGTATATTTATTACATTATAAATATATATTTGTTATATTCTTGTGATTATATAAGTGACGAATGGTCTTAAATTATTGCTTTAAAATTGAAAACATGAAACTTTAAAAGATAGACCATTTTAAACCTAAGTAAAGGCTTGTTTTCTTATTTATTGATTGATATTTGAGTTAACTCAGCTTGAATTTCTGCATTATTTAATTCTATTTCCTCAAATCTAACACTCATCAGTAAAATGAAGTATTTCAATCAGTTACAACACACAGTAACGTAAGTAAATTTAAAATGTTCAAGAGGTTTCTTTTTTAATCAAATATTGTTTAATGCAGTGTCTCTCAAACTGTGGGGCGTGATAACCCTACAAGGGTGGGGGGCGAGCGTATTGAAAAGTCGAACACAAAAGATTATTGTAAAAAAATATTAATGAACTGAAAGAAAACCAAAAAAAAAACAATAAAATACACATTTACACTGATATAACACATTATACTTATAAATATATCAGTATTATTCAATGTATTTTATTATTAATTTAACAATACTAAGTTAAGAACAAGTTTAATAATTGCCAATGACCCCATAGGCTTGTCATATATAAAACTAAAAGCAAAAATTAATACTTATTTTGATAATTTGTGCAGTTTATAATTAATCCCTTAAATGCCGATTAAAAAGTATGCGATTCGCTCCCCAATGCCACCGTCCAGCATGTAGGTGAGTGTATGTGATGTATTGGGAGGGGAATAGAAAAGGAATAAATAAAGCAAATTCTCTGAAATAAGTCAATCCTTAAAAACACTGTCAAGGTCATTTTATTGCATTCCAAAGCCTTCGGAATAATTTTATGGATAGCACGTCATAGAAAAAGATCGTATTTCGGAAAGACGTCCGGAGCAATTAATGCATTGGCTGGGCGAGACGTTTATATACGCCGGCGGCACTTAAGTGGTTAAGGTCGTACTGTAGATTTAGCTTCCGAGTATAGCATTATTGAATTCAACACACATTGTTATTGTATGGAGGGGGGGCAATGAATATTATAATTAAATATTGGGTCGGAAATTTTGAAAGTTTGAGAAGCACTGGTTTAATGTAAGGAACGTTCTGTGTAAAATAAACAGCAAGCTTATTTCTTTAGATCCTTGACGCAGGCAACTTTTCCTTCATAAATACAGGCACAATTATGCGGCTAAATAAATATATTAAAATATTAAAATAATAAACAATCGAATAGGCTATCAATGTAATAAAAAGGCTTTAAACTATGAATATGTATCACGAGAATACTGTAAAAAATCTACACAATTTTAATTAAATATTAAAATAATATTTTTGATAATAAGTAAATATCAGTTATTATTTAGGAATTCTGATTTACTGACTTGTGTTGGCTACTAATTACTTTGCAAGAGTTTTCATTACAAGGAACTAATATCCAGAAGCTTAGTACTCAAAGGAATCTTTCCGGTAAAAACATCTTCTTTAATAAGAAAATCGAAGCGATGCAAAGCAAGCAATTGTTCCAGACGCGAAAGAGCACTTTGGGTGTCCCTCAGGATTTGGAGGAAGGAGGCATAATGACAGAAAACACTGTTCTAGAGTGTATCTTACAATTATTCTATTCGGCTGAGACAACAGACATTTAATGTTCGATATAGCTACAGGGATCTTTTTATAGCAAAGAAACGGGCAATCATGCTTGGTGAGGGAAAAATACCATTTGCAACAACACACAATTAAGGGAACTTTTATACACAATTGCCATAAGTGATAATATCCGTTCACAACATACAAAAGTGCTTAAAGCTGAGACCAAAAGAGTGTAAAAGAGGATTCCCTTAGAGAGAGGCTTAACTTAAGTATTACTTAATAACATTCTTGATGGCCACAGTAGCCAAATAGTTATGGTCATGAACTCGTGGTCAGCGTAATTAAGTCACATGTTAAAGACCTAGTGCCACTAAAAACCCACCGTGTAGAAGAGGGGATCTGTTGGGGCTCAAAGTCTTCCCATTAGAGTGGTGTGAAAGTTTGAACAGGGGATTCAGCTCAGAAGTCGTCCTCACTACATGACCCTAAAATTATGAAGTCTGTTCTAGATAGTAGTCATGTTGCTTCACAGTACGAAGTAAATTCAAATAAAATCAAACTAATAGCATTTTTGCGCACATTATTTAATATGTGGGGTGGAATGAATAATATTCTCTTGCGAAAACCATCCATTTTGGATGTACAGTTACCAAACAGTTTTACATTAAAAAAAACCTTTCCTATACTCAAATAAAGAAATCCAGAATCATCAAAAAAATTGGTTACAAATTAAATGTTTTGTCATTATTGTGGAGAGAAACAGGTACACTGAGAAACGGATGAAAAGTAAGTGATAGAAATAGACCCATTTAGAAATGGCCATTTATGAAACCCATTTAGAGGTGCCACTTACAATATGTTTGGAGACCCCGGTGTACAGTTTTGTAACGGTTAATGTTCTTAAAAGATATGAAACTCGATTTTTTTCTAACATTTATGTAAAATCAAAAGATTTGAAAGAAAAAGCGTATGGAATTGTTCAATATTCACTTAAGGATTGGGACACTGCAATAATGTTACATACAAAAAATTATTTATTCGTCAGTTAACTATAGTTGAAAATTAGGAATCCATTCATAAATAAACCCTGTGTTGCTCTAGCAGATACAAATCCAATTACATTCACCAAAATTATGAATCAATCCATAAATAATGTAAATATATTTAATTTTCTATCCTATAGTTAATAATTGTCCAAATCTTTGAATCTAAATTCTATAATTTAAGAATTGTTAAAATAATAATACCAACAAAAAAATTAACAAATACACAAAATTTTCCCTTAAAAGTACAGGTGTACTCTTACTACTTGTAAAGGTTTTTTAAATACTTGTACCAGGTAATAAAGTTATTGTGTAGTTTGTATGTAAATGCTTGTTATAGTCACCTCTAAGTTTATTTTATTTTATCGCGTAACATATATCTTCAAAATAAATTATTAATTCCAATACGTTTTTCTTAATTTGTTTATATTTATCTAAACATTATTTTTTAGACTTGAATATTATGCGATAAGCAATGAACTTCTATTCACTGAGGTATTCATTGGAAAGTAATTTTTGTATGAAATTAATATTTAATGTAAAATATTCCTACGTTGAAAAATATCTAAACTTTATTTTTTAAAATTAAAATAATTAAAGGGAGAAAAAAAGAGGTTGTACTTGGTGTTATTTGCTTTCCTGCATTAGTATACTAGCAACCAAGAAGACACATGGACAGTGAATAAGAACAATTCTTATTTTTTCTAGAATTTGGTAGAGACACTGACAAAGATGGAATTATTTTTTAAATGCTCACACGAGCTGTAATAGCAAAACACCTAGTTAGTTTTTTTGTTGAACAAAACTAGATGTTTACTGTGTGCATTGCGTATCAAATAAAAGTCAAAAATATCTTTACAATTCATTTTTTTATAAATAAAGAATTAGAGTTTTTGATATACTTAATAATAGAATTAATTTCTCATACTTTTTTAAAATTTAAACAAGTAATATACTGTTCCTCAAAAATTCATATGCAGACAAGAGAAAAAAATGAGGTTTTCAGCAGACCACATTTTTTTTTTTTGTCTGCCGAAAGTTTTAAGAGAATGTTAAAATAAAAATTCCCCAAAAGATGTCAACGATGTGTAAAAATTCTTGTTATTGTGCTTTAAAGTCTGTTTTTAAAAAGCAATATTACTTTAATTAAAAGCATTTGAACGGTTCGGTTGACATCAAAAGGGAGTTAAATATTGAATTATTTATTTACGCCTAGCATTTAATTCGCATGATATATTTCCCTATATTATAAAAAAGGGGGACTTAACTAATTATTTTGAAGACACTACAAAAAAAAATATATGAGTATGTTCTTAGTATTGCGTGTGTTGAAATCATTTTTATAATATAAAGCAAATGCTTGCATGCAAATGAGTAAAGTCTGTAGATTTATTTTTCTAAAGGCTGTTTCGATGTTAATTAAATTAAATTTTAAAGATATATAAAATTAGATTGTCTAGATGTAATGAATCCCCCATTATATTATAAAATAAAAGAATTTTTCACTTTTCATTCGGAATTTTATTCTTGTTGTTGTTGCTAATGCCACCTGTCTGACGTAATCAGATCGAGGTCCAGGAAATTCATCATGACATCGAGCTAGATTGTAGGCCTGTCGTTAGCCGTATCTTTGAGCAACATGCAGATGACAGCACGATTTGTCTCGGTTCCACCCCAATTTTGAGAGAGAACACCCTGGGAGTAATCAGGGGCCTCCCACCTCTCTTCCCCTTCCACCAACCTCACGAAAGAACTAGCGGCTCGACCGCTATTTAGAGTAGCCCCATTGACGCAAAGGGGCACTATTCATTTACAAACATCCATGCCTTCCCCGGGATTCAAAGCCAGACCCTTCGCCACAGCAGTTGTGACCGCGGAAGCCAAGTGGTCAAGGTATCTGATCATGGCTGGCATGTCATGAGTTCGAGACCAGTACCACTGAAGACCTGTCGTGTAGGGGTGCGATGCACGTTAAATCTGTCGAGAGCTCAAACGTCCTTCTGACGGTGTCGTGTGGTAGTTAGGAGAGGGAGATGCCAGCTCTGGTGTCGTCCTCGTCACTTGACTGTAGTTCAAAATGACGAGATTCGTCATCAAAAGCCCTCGTGTATCTGAAAAGTGCGACGTTAATATTCATTCACTCACTCGGCACAGCAGTCAGCGTTGCTAACCACTATACCGGATGAGCGACGGAATTTTATTCTTAAATTTTTCGAGCAAATATAGAATATGGAAAGATAAATAAAAGGTGTGACACACTTAAAAAACGAGACTGGTCCAATATATCATTGTATACTTACAGAATCAGTTCTCCGTGACATTGTCACTTTCAAAGTAGTTCCCTTCAGCATTCGTACACTTCTGAATTCAGTGCTGCCATTGCTGGTTTTTGGAAGGCCCTTCAGGAGACTCTCCGTTTTTGCCCGAAACTCTTCAACTGAGGCAACATGGGTTCTAAGGCAAGGTTTAACTGAAAGAGATAAAACAAAGTCGCATGGGGCCAAATCAGGTGAATAAGGTGGATGAACTATCACAGTAGTGATTTTGTTTGTCAGAAACTGCTTGACACACAGGGCCCTGTGAGCGGGTGCATTGCCTTGGTGCAACACCCATCCATCCCTCCCCAATTCTGGCCTTTTTTTCTTAATTTTTCACGAATTTTTTTTTAGTACTTCGATTTAAAAGTGTTGATTAACAGTATGACTTTTAAAGTGAAGTGAAACTCACTCATATCACGAATTTTGGCAATGTTTTAGTCTGTAATGGTTGACCTAGGGTCCCAGCACGTTCATTAACTTCCACACTGGCCCTTCCCCCGTGATAACCACTTTTGTTATTCAAACACATGTGCACGAGACAAATTTTCGTCTTTATAAGCTTCGGTTAATGTTTGAAATGTTTTCATGACTTATTTCTTAAGTTTCACCAAAAGCTTGATGTTGACTCGAGATTTTGACGGCAGAATGCACTTGCACGTGCACACTCAATGATGCAGTAATCCAAAATGACGTGATCTGTTACGGCACAAACTGGCCACAAGAGTAGAGGAGGTGTGTGGAATGATGTCACCAAACAGTTGTTGCCAACTCCATTCTTTTTTCAAGCTGCACACTAAGTCTCGTTCTTTTGTGTCACACCTTGTATTACGCATGAAATCTTATGTAAGTGAATTGTTTTGCATTTGGATGGATCGTGATTATATGTAGAAAAAGAATTTTTTTTATTCGGAACCTACTTATGTAGAAAATTTGTTCTTTGGTATGGATATTAAGAGAAAAATGATTATATAAAAACAATTCAAAAATTTAATATTGCCCCAGAAAGCTTGAATTTTCAAAAAGATGAAAATACTTAATTTTAATTAGATGATTTTATAGATTAAAAATAAAATTATTTTTCCACAATTTAAATAACCAAAAGCAATAATTATTGATCCGTGATTATTAAGTAGGGAAAGTACATTGTACATTAATACATTTCAGAATTCTAGATTTCTCTCTCCCCTCTTCGTCTAATTAGTCCGATCTTAGCTTTTATTCATTTTCCGCTTTATCGTTCGCGGTAATATTGACACAGTAGGTTTTTCTTAAAAAGTTGATACTAAAGAATTTATTAAAAGTGTCTGATGTATTTTATGTAATTATTTAATATGTGCCCACTCAACAAAATAAATGTTAAAAGTACTAAAATACGTGTTCTTTAACAAAAATTAGTTTTAAATTTTACCATAAAAAAAAGCTAAAATTCCTTAAACTTCATTCTCTTTGGGCAGTATTTAACAGAAAAATAATCGTTTTATTCTATTTTTCCATTCCCCTATATACCAGAGAATCTTTTTTTTCGATTCGATTAAATAGAACAACCGTACAAAAATATTAAGAACTTATACATCAAAGAAGAAATTTAATGTCCTTCAAAAATTTATATAAAAAGATAATTTTATTTGAGTAGTGAAACGTGTTATGTTCCAACAATATATCAGAAATTCAAAATACTTTCGTAGTTGAAGAGTTCCAAAATTGAAGTCTGCAGTCGATTATTTCATAAAAAAAAGAAGTTAAATATAATTCGATACACACAAATATCGAATTCATACGACGAAACAAGTTACAAACGAAAACCTTTTTATCAATACACATACATATTTATATAATTATTTAAGTATTCTTTGCATTTATCAGTTACTCATCAATATTTCAACACACCACCACGTTTTCTAATCGACATAAAAGTCATTTTACCAAAGTTAAAAGAAGAAAAAAAAGTAATACAGAGGAAAACCTAAATTGTGAAACTAAAAAAACAAAAATTTCTTTTCAGTGGTAGTAGGATTAAAGAACCATGGTGGGGGTACTTTAAAATGGTCGAATGAGTCAGGCAACAATCTTCCTGATAGAACATATCATATGAGTTTATGTACACTTTCAAATCGTTGTCATGGTTACTTGCGACACTTAGGCCAATCAATGGTCGTCCAATCAAACAACAAGAAACTGCAATCAATAAAAAATGAATTTGGTCCTGCACATGTTCTTTCGATGGACACAGTTTTTATCTTTTATTATTTTTTTTATATCTTTCGTGTTTTATTTTTTCCCCTCATAGCCAAAGCGATTTATTTCCCATTCGAAACTTTAAGCATAGAAGATTGGAGAAGTGTGTAGTTGCAGTTTTTTTCTTCTACTTTTATTATTTTGGAGGAGAGTGCGGCTTGTAGCTATTCCAAAATGTAATGGTTCGTTTGAAATTTCGTTGTTTGGGTAATGGCATATATTTCTTTTTAGAAAATATGAGCACATTGGAGCATATGGAATTTTTTTTCAGCAAAAAATATTTTAAATTTTTAGCAAGCAATAGGTATTTTAATGATGCATTATAAGGTCAAAACATATTTTTGTTTACTTAAGTGAAGGGTTTTCTGCATAACCTAAATTAAACAACAACAAAAAAAATAATAACATAAAACTTTACTGTTTTTTCTCTTGCTGTGTTCAGAAATGAAGAGTAAAAATTTTTGAAAATGTATGACACACCTTTCGCTTTTGTTATATATACGCTTTTAAAATGAATAACTAAATTTATAAAATTGTAACATTCTCTTGAAAATAAAGAATTGATTATTACTTTAAATGACGGATTTAAGTTAAAATTAGGAACATAAAAATAACAATATCGATATAAAATGATAAAATTACCCTCTTTTGCTTTAAATTTCAACATAATTTGAATAAAAAAATAACGAGGGAGACCATTTAAGTTATATATTGATTCTGCTTAAATAATTGCACAAATTCTGCAGATAAAAATCACCTTTATCTTTTAAAATTTAGGTACTGAAAACATATGTTTTTTAACATGTTGAAATATGTTAGTAATAGAAAATGTGTTAAATAAGGTGTTCAGACCTTTGTTAAATTTTCTCATACCTCTTTGCAGTTACCTCAACACAAATACTCCCTTAAGCTGACGTGTATTTTTTTTGAAAATGAATTATGTACATTTCTATTTTTACAATCGAAATGTGTGCATAACGTCCTTTTTTTAGTTCAGTTTTTATCAAAAGGTATTACTCAGAAAACATTTATTCATTTCTGATTAAATAAGATAAAAGAAACATTTATTTTTCTTGCTTTTCCCCCTTGTTTAACTTTTATTACTATGCACCAAAGTATGATGTTCCTTTTAAGAATTCAACTATATTGTATTATTGTCTTCGGTAAGTAACACCTTTATTTATATGGCATCCTTCGTAGGACGCGTGTTGTTTTGGGATCGAAGTCATTTAACTAGTGAAAAAAACATACTTTATGTATAGAAATTCCAACTAAAATGTTTACAGACTAACTTCGTTGATACCCATTGAGCCTTTCATTTAGCAATATTATTCTAGAAGCTATAAGTAGCTGATTGTGTACTTAATAAGTTTCATGTAAGCGTTTAGACAGCGTATCATGAGCTTGAACCCATTTGAAACTGATAATCCACTGTGTAGAGGGGTTGATGCACGTTAAATCTACCGAAGCTCAAAATGTTCTTACGCTGGCGTGGTGAGGAAGTTTGAAGATGGGGTGCGAGTTCAGGTGTCGTCCTCATCCCTTGATCATGGATCAAGCTTACGAGATCCATCGCTAAAAGCCCTCGCGTCGCATAATAATACGACGCTAGTGAACTTTCACACGCGCACTCAAGTAAGGGTATAAAAGAAATCATTGATATTTTAAAACATATATTCTGTTTATTATTATATAAGTTCAAATTAAATTTAAAAAAAGTTTTGAAAATACTTGATGTGTTAGATAATTTGCTAGTAAGGAAAATATATTTTTATTATTCTTAGGGAAAATCGTCAAACAAATTAAACTTAAGAATTCGAATTTTTTTTTATCCCTTCAGGGTTCGTAAAACCACAACGATTGCATAGTATAAATTTGTAACACTTTCAAGCGTCTGTTTGCAAGAAGCAATTGTAACCATTGCGACATGTGGTCAGCGCTGCAACGGTAAACCTTTAATCCAGAATTATCACAGGCGCGTTATCTTTAGAGGAAGGGGAGAGGGTGGCAGAGCAAGCCTCTCCAAATAATAGCTCTCATAACAATGAGTAACAATAAAAGCGTCCTCTCGCGTGCCGTCATTGTGTACATATCTCACCTGGCGTCGTATAAATGGATATCACGTTATGCATTATATAAAAGGTTGATCAGGAAATTTGCGGCACGCAAGCCCATTTTTTCCCTTTCTAGTGTAGGGATTTTTTCCCCTACCAGTGTGTCAAAGGAAGTGTAATGAAGAAATACAGATAAAGGTGCTTTTCCTTTTTCTTTTCCGTTCTCTTTTCTTTTTCTTAATACTCTGAGTGTGCGGTTTCTTTTGTTTCTTTTCTCGAAGACTTCGAGATTGGAGAGTAATTATTTTCCAAACTTGTGATTTTTGGTTTTTGTTTGGGAGAACCATAGTTTTTCACCTCTATAAATGCGTTGTTAGTGTGGTATTCTGGATATTTTTTTATAAAATTATTAATATGGATTGCAAGAGATAAACAAGAAGTTTTGTAAAGTTAACTGGTTTTTGTGATGGAGGCCTCAAAATACCTGAATAACTAACTTGGAGAAATTCGCACTCGAAACTGTCATGGATAAAAGCTTTTTAACTATCATACATATAAATATCACAGAGAATATTTAATGATCAATACCTTAGGTTTATTATAAGAAGAAAAAATCAACTATTACGTACTATTATAAAAATTAAAACTTATTTGATTCAACCAGAAAGGAACGCAAGGTACTGCGACATTTTACTTAAGCATTCGAAGAGTCCCAGAGAAAATTTAGAAGATATTTCTTGAGAATTACTCTCTATAGAATCAACAAACAAGAGGTCAGGAACATGGTCCTAACAAAAGAATTACTATAATTATTTAGTTTCACTTTAAATTATTTTATATAATACTAAGCATCCGTATATCACATTTCCTCTGAAAGACAGTGGTAGTTAAAATTTTTTAATAACACTAAAGGAGAAAAAAAATTTAGTTTTAAGATTGGGAGCCTCGTGAAAAGCTCGTTGGAAATGGTGTTGAATAGCAATGTACAAACTGGGAATATTTTTTCCTTTATGTAAAGAAAAACGTTTTAAAAAAACCGGTTGAATAAGTGTATTTTTATGTTGCTTTTTTATTATTAGAAAATATTCATTGCATGAAATTTTAATAAATGATTTTGAAATTCTATTTTTTTATTAAATGCTTGAGTTAAAATATAGTAGATGTTGTTAAAAAAGAATGAAGAATTTCACATTAATATAAGAGTGTTACTATCGAATAATGAACATTAACAAGATGCAAACCGCAGAATTAACTGGAATGCAGGATCCTTCTTTTTTAAAAATTACAAATACTACTTTTAAACTTTTACTTTTACTACTTTTAATCTGTTAAACATTGTATCAAACAGTTTATATATGTTCAATAATTCTAATAATAGAATTATATATATATATATATATTTATATATTTATATTATATTATAAAAATATAATATATAAGAAAGTTTTAAATCAATCCTTTCTTTAAGATTTTTTTTGGGGAGGGGCTTGGTAATTTTCATGACAATTCAGCATGGAAAATGTGATTAAACTCTTTTGACTTTTGTTTGAGTTGATCATGTTTTGAATTTTCTTTAATTTCATAAATACGATTTTGATATCGTTATAAAATTTTGTAGTTCAGAAGTTGGAAAGTTCCAATAGCTTTAATAAGTTTCATAAAGTTTGAAACTTAATTATTTATAAAGACCTTAAGCAAAATTAGTAAGGTGTCTTAAAAAATAATATCATGGTTTAAACCATTTTACTTAATAGTGATAAATGTTTGAGTTATATGAGATTCAACAAAGAGTAACTGATATCTACTTTTTCTCGAGAAAGTTAGAGATATATTTTAACTTTTCTATTTCTTATTCAGGTACTGATGATTTGATCCTTTTTTCATATTCCTTGTTATTCTATATTCAACTTTATTTGTTTCTTTCTCACATAGCTTTCACCTTGTTCATTTTCTTTTAATAAGAGCACGTTCTCTTTTTCACTATGTGCATAATAATTTTAGGAAACGAAGAAATAATTATAAAAAGAACAATTTGTATTAATTCCGATTCCAATAAACATGAAGTAATTCGAATTACTTTCATTTTACAATACATAAGTGTTAATTGATGTACCATGGTTAATTTTTAGAGGGTGATTATTAGTATTTGTAATAGTTATTTTATTTAGTGTTTTAAACAACATCTTGACGCTTTGCATTGTGACATTTAGAAAATAGTCTTAAGAATCAAATAAAAATGTACATTTGTATAGCAATATATTAATGAAGAAAATTATCGAAAAAGCAAGTACGAATTTCTTTTGAAATGAAATGAAATGAAACTCTAAAAATACTTCAATACCTGGAAATCAAACTGTTCAGCTCGCATTTGTGTATACGAATAGGAAGCGTCATGAGATCTGCTTGCGCACCACTCCAGGAGAATTTATTCTTCAGTTTTTTGGGGAATTAGATTGTGAAAGCATTGGTTGTGTACTTTATTGGTTTATTACTTGCGAACTTCCAGCATGTTTTAGCGGTACAAGATTCGCTGGAAAGTTTTCAATGGATTGTTGGAAATTTGTAATGTAAACATTTTCAACAAATGGTGTGGCTCTCAAGTGTATAGGGTCCCAAAAATAACATAAGAATCAAATAATTCTAGTCATTTCACAAATTGCATTTTTCTTATTAATTATTTTTAGTTTATGTCAATTTAAATATTCTTTTAAAAAATTCAGTAAATATTCGCCTAAGAAAACATTTATTACAACATAATTATTTATTAATTAATTAAATAAGCAAATTTAATCACTTATTATATCAAACAAATTGAGTGATAGAACTCGTAGTAATATCACTATTCGTACGAATTCATTTTTATCTACCGAAAAAAATGTACCAAAAACTATTACAGTTAACAAATGACATCATTTTTTTTCTGTATCAAAAATTCCTGCAGAAATGCAAACGAGTTTTTTAAAAAATTCTATATGCACAAACGAAACAAAAAAATAGAATTTATGAAGTAAAAAAAATCTAGTTTATCAGAGCTTATAGGAGAAAAAAAAACTTTTTGCAAGAGGGAAAAAGCAAAATGTTCTAGGGGAAAAAAGAAGGGGGTCGGGAGAGAGACGGCAGAACATAGAAAATATTAGAGCAGAGAGTTGATACGGACTCTTTCGCAGTTAAATTATTGAGTGACATTAGTCAAGGGAACGAGGAGTTCTGTTTGACTGGTGACGTCATACACCATTACGGCTGTTACCATGGCAACAAATCGTATGCCAAAACAAACGAAAGCTTTTCCTCTCTTATGTTGAGGTTCTATAGCTCTGCGAGAATATTAGATTAAATTTGGCGATGAAGCGTATGAATTCGAGTTCAGAGGTGTTTTTTTTCTTTCGTTTCCATCCCCACAATTGGAGGGAACAGTTTGCCAATTTTCGTTAAAATTCGAGTTGTTCATGTGTGAAGAGATTTGAAAAATAATCGGTTTTGTTTTTGTAATTAAGGTTTTCGTTATTTGCCTGAGAATAAATGAGTTTTTGCGTCTATTGTTTCTTAATGGTTCTGTTCAATTATTTCCAGGATTCACGATTTTAAAATTAACGTTCATTTCAACATGTTTTGCGGAATGGCATGTTGTGAGAAAATTATCTTCAAAAATGAACTTATAAAAAAATGAAACTTCGATGGTTTGATTATAAATTTCATTTAATTTGTATTAAACGATTGAATTACAAAAAATCTATTTACTAGATTAAATAGTTGTTTGAATCATTAGAAAATGAAACATATTCAAATAATGGTTATGGCAGATAATCATTATTTGTTTTAAATTGAATTTCGTCCTGTAGTCACGCGAAAGGTAGTCAAGGATCGTGGCTGGCGTGTTATGAATTCGAACCCAGCACCACTAATGACCCCCCCCCCTCTTGTGTAGGGGAGTGATGCACGTTAAATCTGTCGAGAGCTAAAACGTCCTCCCGTTTGTGTGGTGGGGTGTCGTAGTTAGGAGAGGGAGTTCCAGATCAGATATCGTCCTCGTCACTTGATCATGGTTCAAAAGGACGAGGTCCGTCACCAAAGGCCCTCGTCTTGCTGAACAGGGCGACGTTTTGATATTCACTCACTTACCGCATTAATATAAAACCTCATTTAAAACCGAAAATCCATCAAGTATCGATGTTTATCAAAATTTCTGTGAGCTTTTGTGTATGTGTAATGATATAATATTTTGTTTCACTTCTTATTTGTGTTTTTTTAAATGTTACACTATTATGAATCATTGATAAAAAAAACATTGATAAATGGCATTCTGTTTGTGTCTGTGGTGTGGTAGTTGGGATAGGGAGGTTCAAGCTCAGATATCGTCCTCGTCACTTGACTAAGATTCAAAATGATCCGTCTCCAATAACCCTGGTGTTGCTTTATGCTTGCTTTTGCAACGTTAACAGAACTATCACTCATAGATTTAAAAAAAACACAGTAATATATGATACTTATTTATACTTAACATTAGAAACTATGACAAAATCTAATAATATATATATATAATATGTTGGAGAGCATTGTGTTAGAGGCTATATAATGGGTGTTGGATATTAGTTTCGATATATATAAATCTCATGGTCTTCATTATCAATGAAAACCACTAAAGCTGAACAAAATTCTTTATGGTCTGACAAAGAACATAATTCAAGACAAACAGAACATGAAAATTTTTGTATGTTTCCTTAGGGAAAATGCAATTTAGTTCTATATTTAATCTCAAACAATAACGAATGATCTTCTTTTCACATCTAATGGCAATAAATTATTTTAGTTATGTCTCGAAATTAGCATAAATAATGTTCACATAGATAATATTTCACTACAGAATTCTACGGTTAGAATTCTATTTCTTCCTAAATTGACCTCATGTGATATGTGCACCTGCGCCACTGAGCTTTCTTCTACAGATAGATAGTTCTAGTTGCTTTTCTATTAATGCAGTATACAGACTTATTTAGTGCACAGGCTCTGAAAATTAATGAATTTTGAAGTTTCTATTTTCGTTTCCTTAATTTAATTTTTTTCAATCCAAATTTCAATCTTGCAAATAATTTTTCGATCGCTTTTGAAAGATAAGTTATTGAAATATAGCTTGCTCAACGATCCCTATTTATATTTCTGAAGTTTATTTTGTGTATTTATCATGGAGTAGTTCTTAATTAGATTTTGAATTTACCAGAATTTGCCTATTTATTATACAGTATAATATGAATGGATTGAAGTTTTAATATATAAAAATAGAATGAAGTTTTAATATATAAGCATTAAAAATCGAATGAATTGAGAAATATATCAGATGTAGAATTATATTTAGATACAGGCTAATTAACTTATTAATTTCGTGCCAACTATTTATTTATTAAAATTTCATTTTTAATATGTTTTTTTAAAATTATTGCATAGGCAGGATGATTAAAATTAGAAAATTTAAAAAAGGAATGAAGACTTGGATTAAAATTTGATTTTGATAGGAAAACATGACGTCTTATTTTATTTTATTTTCGGAAATATACATTGTTTTTTTTTTGTATCCGCGTATCTCATGAGGAATATTTAGCTTTAAAACACCCTTGCGCAGATTTTTTTTAAATACACAAAATATATTTATTTTAATGTTTTTGAAATGGAACTACTTCGAAAATTCAAGAAATTTCTTCAAAAAGAGAAGCATTAAATGTGAAATGCGACATACAGTAAAATAATATGAATATCTTTTAATTAACCATGTTAAATATATCTGGGATGTACATTTTATTCTCTGTAACAGGAATGACATGGCTAGCTAGTGTACCCCAGGATTTATTTGCGAACACATCAAAACACAGACACAAAAAATACGTAAAGATACAGCAATAGCGCTATATGATTTTATCTATACAGCCTAACTCCTACTAGTCTTAGGATTATGATTAGACTGAGAGTTCTCTCTGAGTCCACTAGAGGGCGTTGTTGGATCCGTTTTTGTAATTTTGCGTTCAAGGTTATTTACAGGAGGGGGTTTATTTCAACTTTGTAATAATTCTAACGACAACTTTTATTCAATGATTTGAAAATAATTATGCAAATAAAGCTTCATTTACTATCAAATAAATACAACACACTTCCTTTAGAAATAAGCCTCATCTTAATATAATCTAATTTTATTTTTCGATTAATTTCTGAAATTACACCTTTTTCTTTATGTGTGCATTCTTGAAAATTACTTTATTCATGAACATATATTCTGATTGTTTATTTCGAACTATTATCATATTCTTATTATTGGATACTTTTTCTTCGGAAGAATAATAATTTTCTTGCACAAATTTCAATTCGTGTTGTCTATTATTTTCCGAAACTAAGTCGTAAGATATAAATTTGTTCTCTTTTTTTGAATATAGCTTTCTTTTACAACTCATCCATAAGTGCACTTTCATCAGCTATAGGAAAAAATATAATTTAGCTAAAATTTCCAGATAAGAATTTGTTTTTAATTTTCGCAACAAATTTCTTCCAAAAACTTTGTTTTTTCGATTTGCTGTTTATAAGAAAAAATAAATTTTTTTTCTCGTTAATGGAATATTTTGTATTGTTAAAAATGTAGTTTTTATATGAAAATATATCCTACAAAAATATAATCTCATTTTATTCAGGTTTAGATAGATAGATATATACGTTCAAAAAACATATTGTTGATAAAATGATGTTAATAAACTATATTTATCTAGGCAAAATTATTGATATTACATATAGTTACACATTACATTATCGTAACTATTGCAATTGATATTGCTAATACATATTTCATTCGAAAATAGATTTAGTGATACATTACCGTTTCATGTAAATGTCAAAATTGGGTGAATTATGCATTGTAGATGCTACATAAAAACCAAATATTTTTGAGAATTTTGTTACATAATGTATCAATTCCATTAGTATTGATATAACAGTAGATAAAAATTAGCTTTGCATTTTTTAAAAACAAAAATATGCAAGATTACTTTTTCTAACTAAACAAGAAAAAGAAAAACCTTTTTATAAAAATACACGCAAATACAGTGTTATGTACAATATTACACATAATATTTAGATATATGTATAACATACACCTGTGATTTACTTCCAATATATTCAATAGTATATGTATATATTGGAAATACTTTTAGCGTCAGCCGTCCAATGGAACAAAATGCCATTTATTTGATGAAATTTCAGCGTCAGACTAACAGAAAAGAAAATGGCAGGACATTGCTATAAATGTTTTATTCTTCACTTTTAAACATTCTTTTTTCTTTTTTCATCCTCCGTAAACACATGCAAATGGAGCCAAAGAAAACACATTTGTTTTTTAAAAAAATCCAGCTGTTCTGCAGGGAATAAAGAAGCGGACAAATAAGTAAATCCAAAAAAAAGAAGGATTCATGCAACATTATTTGGGGTGGATATTTGCTTATGCAAAAGCTACGAGTGAAATGAGTTAATATCTTGCTTCTTTTATCTCTCTGGATTTTCGATTTCTTTTTATGACCTTCATGTTTCTTTACAGCTAGTTTCTGTCTTTATGGCTTCTTAGCCGAACATGATTTTCACTGCGCCATTTTTTTTTCCTATTAGGGTTAGCTCTTATTATATTTCAGAATCCATCATTCGAAATGTATTCGAGGGTTTTTTTTTCGGAACTTTAATTAAATGTGCAAGAAATAACTATTCGAGATTTTTTTTTCTTTCTATCGGGAGTTAAACCATTTATTGGAATGGCTTAGTGATTTTTTCTCTGTTTTTACTACTTGGAAGTTAAATTTTCACTTTGAAAAGAAAAAAAAAAGTGTTCTATGATATTTGCTTAGATTGAACAGCGCAGGAAATTTCGCTTGTTTTTCAATTTTTAATATAAAAGAAATAAAATTATTATTTTGTAAGATTTTTTTAATCAACTTATTCTGTTTTGAGAAAGTTTTTTAAGCATAATTTTGATAAAGGAATCATTTATGATATCCAATAACAAATTGCTTTTTTCATAAATAATAAAGCATGGATGTAATTTTTTAAATGTTTTCTTATTTGTCCTCCTTTAACCAATAAATGCATTTATTATTAAGAAGAAAAAAATAAATTCACGATGTTGTATGTATTTTTCCCAGAAATGTATTCAAATCAGCTTGCTAACCAGATGCTTGTTAACAATGTTTGCTTAAAAATAAACAAAAAAACACTTTAATATTTATTGAGTATATAATTTCAGTTTTTATCAGATTTTCTTATTAACTAATATAAATTATGAAAATTACAAGCATTGATTATTTATTTAAAAGATGTAAAATAAAATCTTTTAATAATGCTGCTTAAGTAAAAAAAAAAAAAAAAAAAAAAAAAAATGCATTTTGAGATGATCCTTTCTTGAATCTGAAGATTCGATTTCTTAAAGAATCAGGTTAGTTCGGAAAAATACTCAGAACACTTATCATATAACATTAATTTGATAAGAAAGAATATAAATTACAATAAATATTTAAGTTCAAGACTAGTTGTTACTAATGCCACCTGTCTGACGATGTCAGATCGAGGCCCACGAAATTCGTCGTGGCAAGGAGCTAGGTGTACACCTGTCGTCAGCTTTGAGCACCATGGCGATGACAGTATGGTTTGGCTCGGTTCATGCACGATAGATGGCGACACCACCTATCTCCACCTCCACAATTTCGGCATGGAACTGGAGGGGAGGGAAATATTCTCCAGCCCCCTGCACCCGTGGTTTCTACCTGCAACCGCCCACAAGACTTTCGGACCCACTGATTTAACGAGCACGTTCTCCGTGTGTACTCGGAAGGTATTTGGGGGCATTGGGCATCGAACCCAGGCTTTCTGGTCTAGAGTTCGATGTTCTAACCACTAGGCTACCCACGGCCCCCTAGCTAAAATAAATAAATCTCTGAAGTGATACTTCCAAAATGTGATGAAATATTGTTTTGGTAGTCGTAATCTCGAACTCGTGGCCTACATTGTCTAGTCGTGAGTTTGAATTCTGGTGCCACTGAAACGCACATTTTAAACATTCTTATTCTCTTTACTTCAGTCGAAGGTCAAAGCTACTTTGGCATGACTAGTATAACGGGTTACCAGCTTAGAAGGCGTCCTCGTCCGTTGGCCGAGGCTCAAAATTATGAAGTCTCTCGAGTTGTTTCAAAGTATGACGTTAAAAAAGAATTAAATAATGCAACAATATTTTAAACCGAGAAGTAGTGTGTGGGAACAAATTTATTTTTTCATGGAAATTAAGGAGCTTGAACAATGGAAGTGGTTTTAAAATGAATGTCAAAATTAATAGAAAATTAATTTTTTTACTATCTATATCGTTAAATAATCTGTATTTGAGCATATTTGACATTTTTCGTAGAGCCACGCAATGGAGTACACAAGCTATTTTTATGGTAGGGATTTATATTTAACAATACGAGTAAAAAATAAGCTCCACACAAGGCATAATCTTTATACTAAGATTCGTATTGCTTTATAGTTCGATGTTATTAAACATTCACTCACATATACTAAAAATTAAAAATCTCTTGGGGTATATAAGGGGTTTGAACCCTTCAAATCTCACCCTTGTGTATACCGCTAGAGCCCCGACAATTTTTGTTTTAAGGTTGACAATATTTAAATCGGTGTGGTTTCGAGTCCCGAAGCTCCATCACTTGGAATAATAGACATTGAGGTACCCTATATCAAACTGGGTCTAAAAGTCCACACGTTGGCATAGTGTGGAGCTTACGAGAAAGAAATAGAATTTCTGATGCAGTCTTCGCCAATATTCGCATGACCACGGTAGCCTAGTGGTCAAGGTAATGGACTCGTGGTCAGAGCGTGTCATGAGTTCGAGCCTAGTACCGCTGAAGACTCGCCGTGTTGGGGTGCGATGATCGTTAAATAGGTCGAAAGCTCAAACGTCCTCTCGTTGATGTGGTAGATAGGAGAATTGGTGTCAGCTCAGGTGTCGTCCCCCTCACTTGACCATGGTTCAAAATTACAAGATCCGTTGCAGAAGTTCTAGAGTATCTGAACGATGCGACGTTAATATTCACTCACTCCCTCGTCAGTATTCGCAGCACCTTGATATTGTGACTTTTAATTACAAATCAAACCCTTTCCCTAAAAAATTCCCAGATCCACCAATAACATCATTGCACAAAATAAAAACGGGCTCCATGTCTCGAAAAACAAACAATAGATATTACATCTGATTCCTACCATTAGAAAAAGAGGGAGGGGAAAGAAAGGTATTTCCTAGGCGGCGGTGTAACATCAAAAAAGAATCCCCGACGCTTTTTAGCTCCCTTCCCTTGGGGAACTCCTCTAAGAAGTGTGCGTGTCGGAAATAAAAAGGAAACAACACAAGGTATTTAACGATACTCGCCGAAACCCCAAACTTCTGCCATCCACTCAAAGATTCCCAGCCGCTTCATTGGATTAGACGGCGATGTTTCTATATCCAATGAGAAGGAGGAATCAGTCCTGTCTCTATCCGCCGGATCCATAAGCTTAAGTGCACCAATCGATGGATGGTTTCGGTATGCCAGGGACACTGTTCCGCCAATTACCGTTGCACCCGAGCCGAGAATGAAACTCGGCGCAGAAACAGATTAAGTGGATGGATTCCGAGGTCCAGTCGGGGGTGGAGTGGCCTGCAACGACTAATTGACCCGCTCGTCCAGAACTTTCAAGTTTGCGAGGGGGATAATAAATCTAGTTCATCTCTCTCTCTCACCCCTTCTCTTTCGTATGCATGCATGCAATCTTATTTTGGGAAATGCCGCTTCGCGACTGTGCCTCTACAGATGTACTCGAAAAGCTGCCTTCGAATGAGGAACATTTTTACCAGATTCTCCGGCTCGACTCAGAATTGACTTTTGCATTTAGTAAAGTACTATCACGCCCTGTAAAATATTTCAGTTACAACGATTGCTAAATTATTTACAAAATACGAAGTTCTTAAGCTATTTCGATCTGTAATATTTTATCCTTGTTTTTCTGTCTGAACATGATATCGACTTTTGAATTTTACTCGTGCTGATAGTTTATGCAGCTCTTAGAAGCGATTTACTTATAGCGGCAAAACCTTATACATTTATTTTATAAAGAGGTGTGTTTAATCGAATACTGATTAAATAATTCTAGATTTTTCTTCTGTTGAAGCACGCCGCTATGTTTGTTTCATGTTTTAGATATTTGTTATAGCTTATATCAGCGTGACCTTGACGCGTGGTATGAAATTAAAATACAAACATGTATAGTCATATATTATTGGAGCTGATTCTTGAAAAGTATACGATTTGCTTGCTCAGAATTTTTTTAGTTTTCTAAAGAGAGTGAATCGAGTAGATTTTAATCTTTTTCTCTTATTTTTTCGAATTTAAACTTATTTTGATCAATTACAATCACATAGGACTGTGCGGATTTAGATAGGTATAGGTAATCCCAACTTGCGGATTTAAACACATTCTACTACTACAGTTTAGGTGCTTTTGAGCAACAATGCCACAACCACATACATTATTTAACCTATAAAAGCATCTAGTATATGAAGAAGTTTAAATTATAAAGGGATTTTATATGTTCTAAATTGTAATAAAGTTCAGTTCCACCATTAAAACTTTTAAATTTCGGTTTCATCAGTCAGCTTATTATATTGTCCAACTAGCTTCTATGAACTTTTGAAAACTTAATGTAGTAGTAAAGAAATATTTTTTGACCCTGTAGAATATACAAATTCTCTAATGATATTTTACGTACTTAAATAATAATGGCTTGTTTATTAATTAACTGCCGCAGAAAAGATTGTGTGAATGAATTAACGAGTATATTTATCGATGATGTATTCCTTTATCATTGCCATAGTTTATGATAACTGCGTTTTACCAACTCACTCAAAATTTCTATTTGTAGGAATATTAACTTTAATCGATGTATTCATTACACAAATCTTTATCCAACTGTGTTCTGAATTGAAATCTACTTTAAGATGTATAAATTTGTTAAATTTAAAAAAGAAAAGTTTCTAACTATTACAAAAACACCTTAAGATTTTAAAGGGGTGCACGTAACACTATAATAATATACTGTATTACTAAGCATTGGCTAAAAGCTTGTAATTTTCTTAGTTGTTTTCAAAATTTCCCTCTATCTGAATAGTTTAATATAAATACATTTAAATCTCTTCCTACACACACAAAATAACATTTATAGACATATGTTTTTGTATTTTTCTTTACAAATACAGGGAAATTATTTGAGCATCAGTTATTGCTTATTCTATGCTAAAATACTTTAATTTAATACTATCTTAATGATCTTTCATATGCTCGAAAATATTATTATTGAAAATGAGCACTTGTGAATAGACAATGCTTCTAAACGAAGAAAAAATTGATATTTATTTTTGCAACTTCATATTCTTTCAATGTCTATTTTTGTATCATCTCACCACCCTCCACAATCATTGTTCGGTGAAAAACACATCCTCAATTCGTTTTTTCCCCCGAGCTCCACCTGCTTCTTTCCCCTTTTACGTCCCCTATCCCTCTCAAACATCGCAGGTATAGATTCTCTTGTATTGATTGCTCGTGGTCGGAATAGTCTTCAACTTCTACTTGATGGGGTAAACTCGTTTCAGAAAGTTTTTGTTGATATTGGCATTGTTTTTCCTTCTCCTCGTCCCTCCTTCCTCTCTTTCTATTCCCATAATCTTTCTTCCCTCACTCCCTTTCGTATCGTTTTCCGTTTCCTGATTGGGCTTCATGATGGGTGGTTTTTCAGTCGTAAAGTTTCTCTTCGGATGACCTTGAAACAGTGATAGTTAATTTTAAGAATGTATTAGTTACAATGAATACACTAACTCGGAAGCTTATGATAAAACAAAACAATCAAACTTTGAGGTATATTTTGTACAACTTGAAAGTAACTTGGTTTTCTTAAGTTTTCCTTATCAATTATTACAAGTGGGACGTTGATCTCAGAAAAAGACTACCCTATAATGAAATAAAAAAATTGCAGTTTACCGTCAAAAAAATCTCAAAGTCCTAACTTTGGTTTTAGTGTTTAAGGTTAAAAATGATGGGAGTTCTGTATCTTGATCTACCTTATATCTGCAAGATATTTTCTAGATATACTATGTAATTGTTTAAATTTCATGCAAAATGTGAATTTTTAAGCTCTCAAATGCAATACAGTTAACCATCTTTTCTTAAGTTTTTTAAGCCTTCATGCAAAATTTTCTGTAATATTAAAAATGACGAAAATTTTTTTTTAAAAATTGACAGGCCGCATAGTTACCAATTTTTTGGGTTTATTTGTTGCATTATAATTATTTTAACTTTTCAGGGTAAGTGTTTTCATAATGAAACCACCTATTCATGCATTTATCTCATGATTAAAAATCAGGAATTTTATAAAAATTGGTACAGAGGTGACTTTTTCCTTCCAAATGGGTTTAATCACATACACAAAATAAAAAAAAATACCCCTTTTTACTGAATTTTTTTCATGCATGAACGAAATGCATAAATAAGTGGCTTCAGTATTAAACCAACGTCTCAGAAAACATAAGATTTTTAAAAGTTTTGAGTAGAATTTTGCTTATAAAATTCATATGTCGAGTAACATGGGAACATTTTCAAAACAATAAAAGTTAATGTACATATTTTTACAAATAAAATTCTTTTGAATAACGTTTTTAATATTTTTTCTCCTTAGAATATTTATTTGCAATAATTATAGTATTATTATTGTGCCTAAAGTCACAAATTTGTACAATAAGCAAAATTTTTAAAATTATACTTTTTGTGTAGAATTTACACTTGAGAAATTCGATTTAAACTTAACAAGCATGGGGGTACTCTAAATAGCCATCGAGCCGCAAGTCCTTTCGTGAGGTTGGTGGAAGGTCCCTGACCACTCCCAAGGTGTTCTCCCTCAAAATTGGGGTGGAAACGAGCCAAATGGTACTGTCACCTGCATGGTGCTCAAAGCTACGGCTAACGGCAGGCGTACAATATATCCGATGCCATGATGAATTTCATATGCCTCGATATGACTACGTCAGACAGGTGGCACTAGCAACAACAACAACCTTTAACAAATGCTTACAGGCAACATAGCTTGGATTACTAAGATATTTCTAGTTTATCTAGAGCCAAAATTTTATATGCATTAGAAGAGGAAAGGGTTGTATTTAATTTTGAATAAAAACTGAAAAATCCATTTTTTCACTGATTTTCGTACAGTGAACCCAATATATTTAGTTTGGGTTTTTAATGGAATTTTTTATTGTTTTTAAGCTTGATTTTTCAATTTGGAAGACTAGAAAACACGCACACATATTCGACTCTTCGTTTAATCAACTAGTAAAAACAACAAACGAATTTTTAAGCCGTGGATCGTTTGGCATGATGTTTTAATGTCTGCAAAATTTGCTTCTAAGAAAACAGATGCGGGTTTGTGTTTTTCTGTTAGAAAGAACAAACAGAATTACACGCCTTTAGCCTGACAAAAATATTTAGCGTGTCATTTCGACTTCGTTGAATTTTAGACTTTTTAAAACACGAAGCTTATCATTTGACAGAAAAATAATAATCGTTTGACCCCCCCCTTTCCTCACATATATTTCTGCGCTGCAAGGAGCAGAGAAGGAGGGACGGTGAAAGAATGTGTGCCAAAAGAATGTTAATGGAATATTCCGGCAACAGAAAGAACGCTATTTAGAAAGTTCAGTTAGGAATCTCAATCATCCGTTCCAAATTAAACGTTTTCATAATCGTCTGCCACCCCCTCACCTCGATGCTTTTGCTTCAAAAGAAAGGAATTCATACAAGTATTTTCCCCCCAAAGAACAGGAGAGTAAAATAAACAGATTAAAAGCATCAAAAAGGATTTTTAGCGCGATCTTCTTCGGGGAGAGGGAAAAAAATATTTCTTATTTATTTTCCCAAGTTGACATTCCGGTCGTATTTTCCGGTAATGCTGTCACTGTGGTTTTGCGGGGTAATTTGGCGTAATCAAAACAAAAATTCGATCTTAATTGCTAATTTTTGTTGGATTAATATTTTCGGTAATGGAAGAATTTCCTGACTTGGATGAGGATGCAGGTGATTTTCCAACAAGCAGGTAGAGGTACGTCAGTTAATTAGATGGGAATAATTAATTATAAAGATAAGAATTTGAGGGTGGAATAGCATTTTGTGCTATTAAACTAACGATCGAACTGTCAGTCTGTTCAAAAATAAAATCGAGCATTTTTTTTGAATAAAGCTCACAGCTTTTCTTAAGCTTCAAGTAGTCATCTTATCTCTTGCTCGTGGTTGTCCTGGTTGATCCTGGTGTTCCTTCCAATCCGGAAATCCCAGGATTAAAATAACTAATCCGGGGATTTAATTTTTGTTTGAATTATATCTTAATTTTTTTCCCATCAAAATTTTCTAAGAATCTAATTCTAAAAAAATTTATATTTTTTAATGAAATATATACGTAGAATTTTTTTTTGGAGGGGGGGAAGCAATTATAAGTAAGAAAAATATATACAGCTCTCACTTCTTGTATGCGAGAACGTCGCACAAATCTAAGTGGTTTACTACAATACTTACACAATAATATTAGCAACATCTCAGAAAGAGATTTAGTCACAGTTCTTTTTTCAAATAAATGCCGTTGATTAATAGCGGACCTGATAGAAAGACTTGATGCTTCAAATCCCACTGAATTTTTAACAGCTCACACAATTGGATCTTTTATTTGAAATAAGGTTGCACTTGAAATGGATTCACATTCTGATTCAATAACTGGATCAATTTGTTCACAAAAACCATTATCAGTGTATAGAAGAACTACATAAAGTTATGAAAGAAGTAATATGTACCCATGCAGACTACCAGATGTGTGACCCTGTCATCAAAAATTCAAAAACAAGTTTTTTTTTCGAAAATGGAGGGAGACGTAGTGAGACTGCCTAGAAAGAACATACTGCTATTTAATGAAGATGTAGTCAGAAGGAGCATTTTCTTCAGCAGGACAATTTGTAACAAAAATACAAAGCCGTTTGAACGATGAAACGCTGGATGAGCTGTGTTTTTTAAAAATTTACTTACAAAAACACAAGAAATGAAGAAATGTTTTCGATGAAACTTCAACTATACTAATGCGTAAGTACTTTTAATAAATAACCCGATCTCGGAATCCCGGGATTCGGATAATGTTATCCCGAAATCCGGGATTGAAAACATAACAGGGGATTGCAAAACCCAGTTCACAGTGAACGAGTTCGTTGCCAACACATTTTGTGTCATCAAGAATTAACCAAATTAACCAATGAAAAAAATCCACTTTGTGGTGCACATTCATTTATAAATATGAATAAACAGAAGAAAAAAAACATATCTAAATTAATTTTCTTTTCTTTTTTCCATCTTCAAAATTTTTTCCCTAAAAAATATTTGATTAATTATAAGATCCAAACCCATGAGATTTTTAAATATATCAATATAGCAGCAATTCATCCGAAACTATAAAATGAAAGTTTTCTTTTAAAAATTGCGAAACTGAAATGGTCTTTAATTTTAAGGTTTAAACTAAGCTAACATAATACTGATTATTCTAGCCCCATTTGATAAAATACAGAAGAGAAATACTTAGAAATAATTAAAATTTGATTTATGTACCACATACCACATTAAAACTGTTTATTAATTGCGTAATATTTCTATCTGCTAAATAATTATACTCTTTTAATTCGCACTGATAATCTGGTCTCCTAATTAATAAGCAAAATCTAAAAACCTTCAGATGCAAAATGAATCATACCTAACCTAAGAGTGTTGTGTTAGTTCCCTAAGTACAATCGGACTAGATTAAACCCATGGTAGTGTTCACTCAAAAAAACTCCAGAGACGTTGATGGATTAAAATTACGATTTTGTTAGGATACGACTTCATAAATACTTGACTTAAGACTTGCAAACCGGGATTCAAATTTTATGCATACTTACCGCTTAGAAAATACAGAACAGGAAAAGTGTAAGCTTTTCAGAGATTCGTGAGATCTTAATTTAAATGATTGTAATGATGTAATGATTACTGAAGAATATGTCACCCCTTTTTAAAATAGTTGTGTTAAAATATGGTGGAAATAGGATTCGAAACTCTTTAAATAAATCGCCATTTCACATCTGACTGCATCTCAACTTTACTCGGCGTGCCATGGTTAGAAGAAATCAGTAATAGTTTATGGCTGTTTCCTTTCAGAAGCTTTTACATACAAGTAGTGTATCGTTGCCACAAATTTTAAAAAAAATCTTTACATCCTAGATTTACTGGAGGATTTCCATCCTCTACACTGCAACTGTCCTTTTAAGAATCTGCGGTCTTCAGCAAGAAATCATGGAACATAAAATGAGAAAACAGACGGGTTTCGAAATTTAGGGCCCCCATCTCAACGCATGGTCGAGTTTGTGAAAATCCGACACCGTGACGGGCTCATCACTTTTAGGAGGCTGCGGGGGTGAGAGGAGTGCGATGTGTCGCGCTTCGATTGGTCGAAAGGTTACCGGGATCGAGTGGAATTCATAAGTCACGCACGGACACGTCAGGCCGGACATGCACAACAGAATCACCCCTCGTTTTGTGCTGGATTTATTTTCACGAAGGTCCCCTCGTCTTTTTAATGGCGAGGTAGCTTCCATTTTTGTCCCAGGTAGAAACGGTTCTAGGTATGGTAATCATTAAAAAACCGTTTCGTGACAATGATTAGGGGAAAATCGATCGAAATAGAACAGGTGGTTAGTCACTGGTGTGGGAAAGTTGGGGGACAAATGACTGGTCAGTGTTCCAAGTTTCGTTCGACTGGATTAAGGTTACAGTAGAGCTGGCAGGGCGCTATTAATAGGCGAAACTGTAATGCGGAAAAAATTCGCTTGAAGTTTAATTAATGTTTTTCAAAAAGATAATGGAATGTTGAATTATTGGAAGTAAAACTTCTTTTTTTGTAACACCAAGTTTAGTGTTTGGTATGCATTGCCCTTAAATGGACAGGCCATTAAATTCAAGAATTAGAATTTCGGATTTTTTAAATGTCTGTGTATTTGAATAACTCAGACTGCAGCACGCTGAACTTAAAATCATGGAAAAATTTAGAAAGGGAAGTGATTTTTTTAATCTTATGGTCGTCTTTGTGACCTTTCGGTCATAAGTCAATGCAATGCAGAAAGACAAACACAGTCATCAATAAAATACATCCTAAAACGGCAGGGCATGTATTGATGTGATTCCCAGTCCTTGAGATGAAATAGTTACAAGATGGACAAGAATTTTAATCCGCCATTGCAATGTAGAACAACAAACACAGTCATCAAAGGTGCAGTCAACAACATTCAGTAAAATACAGCCTAAAACGACAGGGCATGTATTGATGGGATTTCCAGTCGTTGAGATGCCATAGTTACAAGTTAGACAGGAATTGTAACCTGGCCTTTCCATAATGTACAGGTAGTCGTACAAAAAGCAAATACCAGTAGCAAGTCTAAAACAGGCCTCGTTGAATGCCTTAGGAAAGGGACCTGAAATTCTTTACAAAGAAACTCTATTTGTTTCCCGAAATACTATTTTCGAACAGGCTTGAACGTTTGGATTTAATGGTGCACTATATGAGGTAGCCAAGTGGTTATGACCACGAACCCGTGACTGGTGAACCATGAGTTCGATCTTTTTTGAGGTTGAAGACCTACTATGTAGAAAGGCTGATGTACGTTAAATCTGTGGGCACTCCAAGTTCTTCCATTGGTATGGTGTGGTAGTTTGGAGCGGGAAGAGGGGTTCCAGTTCAGTTGTTGCCCTCGTCCCTAGACCAAGATTCAAAACTAGAAGGTCCTTCGCCAATAGCCTTCGTGTTGCTTTAGAATACGATGTTAATAAACACATTCACGAGCTCAAGGAAAAAAAAGAAATATAATTCTGACTCACCCCTATAAAAAGTTAATTTAATTGGGATGCAATTTAGTGATTAATTTTAGACAGAGGATTGATTTACTATCTTAGAGAGTTCTTAAGAATTGTTGTTACAAATAAAAATAAAATAGAGCTAAACACATCCAACATTATATATATATATATATATATTATATATATATATATATATATATTTATATATATATTTAAATATATTTAAAATACCTCACACAAATATAATCAAGCAAATATTCGAAATCATATTAAACCTAGAGTACGACATCACATTTCGAAATTTCAATGGCGAATAAAAATAATGAAGATCAACGTTTTCAAGCGAAATTAAAATTGTATAAGATAAAAATTATAAAATATCCAAGTGCAACCTCGGACTTAGGACCGATAAGTGGGGTTAAACTAGTTTGATGGCGCCAACCATCCCCCTATTGCAACTTGGTAAACTAATCTGGAAATATCCAAATTCTCAAAAATTTAAAATTTAAAAATTTGAAATTTAAAAAAACTTTTCTTTTAAAAATTTAAAATTAAAAAAATATTTCTCTTTTCAATACCTAAAAAATTAAACTATTCGCCATTGCATTCTGAAAGATATAACATAAAAATGTTAAAATGCTAAACCAACTTAGTGCATAATAAAACAACCATAAAAAAAATCAAAGAATATGCACCGATCCTTGAAATGGTTGTATAGAATGAAAAAACCTTAAAAGTTTGAAAATTCAAAACAAGAGTGTAGTATATTCAAAAATTAAATACTTAACAACACCAATACAGATTATATATATATAAACAATTCGTGTTTTAGACTGGAAATTTCTATGTGATTACTCTCATCTGAATCCTACGTCTTTAGGTCATGATCTATGTTGATCCTATGAAAAATCCAATCTGGCATTCATTAATTAAGTAGATGAACCATAAAACCCAACCTTACATTTCTCTGACTACAACATGAAAAGATGAATGTTTTAGGATCCCATTAATATAAGTTGGACAAAATTGATCTTAAAATGCGTTCGATAAAATATGTCTTGTTCTTGTGCGATAACAGGTAGAGTGACTAGTCGCTTTTACGTTTGAAAGGGCACTTAAAAAGGAATAATTTTATGCTGGAGTATTTATTGTTCGAATTCCAATTCTGTTGGTGCCAGCTAACCAAAAGCATCGTACTGTAAATTATTCCAGTTAAAATGCCACAAAATGCTCATAATATTGACCACTGAAACAAACTGGAAACCAAATTCCATAATGACATCTCCGATTAGATACGAAGATGAATATTTTAGGACGTCGTTAAAATCCAGATGGGGAGGGGGAAAAATCATGCATTACACAAACAAGTGCTATCGAATGCAGACATAAACAAAAGACTTATCACACTGCCACGATGCATTAATTTTCATATCGAGTTTTTTAATGGCCACAAACACATTTTCCCATTTTTTCTTTTTTATCCTGGAGTTTTCTGAAATGATCTGCGTATTTCCAGGTATTCCACAGTCATTAGAAATCCAGGGGGAGGAAAAAAGGTTTGCGCGACATGATTAATGACCACAAAAAATCGATCCAGACAGAACAGGTGGTTAGTCAGCGTCGTTATGTATATGGGATAGAATGGTTAGTCACTGCTATGTGCCAGGAATAAGGACATTATCAAAAAAGGGAATGTTGTCCTGTATTGTCGAATGTTAATTTAATGCATCAATGAAAGTTCTGAGCCTTTTGTGAAAAGGGTTGTTTCAGTGCGTTCACTTCAAAGGGTTTTGATAATGGATTGGCGCTGAAAAGATCTAAAATGGAGTTGTAGAGAGAGATTATGACTTGTATTGGTCCTGATTAGAATATGGGAAATGAGCATTTCGGAACGCCATTAAAGTTTAAAAGGAAAGAAAAAATCAATAGCATGTGTAATAGTCTATAAAAGGGTTTATGCTTCGTAGAGATAGGCATTCTAAAAGGAAAATTTTTGTTTTCATGGGATTTCTAAAAGTTTGAATTGTAGTGTCTCGACAACAAAGTCTCTCAATATCTGGGGGATTTGTATCGTCTTAATATTATTGCTTCCTGTTTATAATGACCTCTCTTTGATTTTCGTCTACTCAAGCTACTTTAAAGCACTTCTCATAAAAAATAAAAACATTATGAGACTCAATGGAAGAAAATGATTTTGAAGTCCATTACACGGTACTTATAATAATAATTTAAAATTCAGAAAAAAATGTCAAGACTACGGAATTTTAATGACAGTAATTTCTTACTTTCATTTTTTATTAAAAGTATAATACAACTTTTAAGTATAAATGTTTTAATGCAGGAGTAAATAATAAAGCATTTGTTTATTACAAGAAAAGGGAAAATATTATGGATATTAAAAATATAATAACCCATATAATTATAAAAGTTTTAAAGACAATAGTCCTTATCTGTTTTGTTATTAAAAAAGGAAGCATTGTCCAGAATTTGACTTTACTACAATTCATTGTTCCATGCTACTTTGATTTTAAATGTATTTGTTTTGAGTTCGTTGATATGAAATTTCTTTTGAAATCTATTTTTAATTCACTATCTTTTGAGTTGAAAAATACCATGGGATAATTTACCCAATTTTGTAATGTAATACACCCTATCTCATTTCTTTTTCTTCCACTATTATTTCTTTACTACCTTATGTATCTATTCATTTTGATCTACATTAATTCTATTTTTATATGCCACACATTCTAAAATTCATTAAAAGAATTTACCATTTTAAGATTTAAATTCATTTAGTTGATTAATGTTATATATATATATTCTAATTACAAAATAGGTTATATTGTTACAAAATAAATCTCATGGGGTTACAAAACAGATCAAATGATTTAAATTCACTATTATAAAAAATGGTAACACCTGGGTTAATATCTCTTTCTCCAAACTTAAAGGAAAGTCCACTTACATATTTTGGTGTTCAAAAAATGTTTCCACGGTATCTTTCGTTTTACCACAAAATGGTAGCTTAGTGGTTATGGTCCCAAACTCGTTGACATGCAACGTGTTCGAGTCCTTTTGTTTTTGAAAGTCCACACTGTAGAGGGGCTGATACACGTTAAATTTGTCGAGGCTCAAAGTCCTCCCGTTGGCGTGGTGTGGATGTTTGGAAATGGAAAGGGTATTGTTTTGGATTTCTTCCTCGTCACTTGACCGAGGTTCAAAATTACTAGATCCGTTGCCTATAGCTCTCATGTTGCTTTATAGTTTTAATTCTCACTTACTCCCTACACATAATGGTTTGTTGAATTGAGATCTAACCCCCCCCCCCTGTGAGCTTCTAACCGAGATACTTGTCATTCAGCCTCCAACCTATATACATACGCTTAAGTCTACCTTGAAAAGATGACAAAACTATATAAGACTGTTTTAAAAATTCCTTCTATTCTTATACATAAGATTCCCTTTCTTTAGTAACTCTCCCCTCTTCCTTCAAGCTCCATTAAACAACCAAAAATCAAATCAACACCCCCAAGTTAACACTCCCTCACCCTCATGTTACAAAAGGGGAAAAAATCTAACCTTTTCCGACAAAATTCACAATTGCAGACGATTTCAAAGAGTCAAACGAACAAAAGTTTTAAAATCGTAAAAACCATCAGGGCTCGATACAGATAGGATGCGTATTCCGAAAGAAAGAGAGAGGGAGAGAGAAGCGTCATTCCGATCGCCCCTTTTATCGTTCGCCACCATGTCACGGCCCTCCCCTCCCTAGAGGCCTGGCCGTCGGAGTTTTCTTTTCCCATTATGTTAATGGTTCCTTGACGAGAGTTTTATTCAAATGCGCCAAATTACAAAGTGACGTGTTTGTTGGCAATGTAGTAATTGAGGTTTCCTTTTGTCAGATGGGGAGAGGGGAGGTCAGGGGTTGGGTCGGTGCCATCATTCAGATGAGTATTGTCGGACGGACTTGTCAAAAGAAGGGGGGGGGGATCCATTAAGAAAAGAGTCACTTGGAACATTGTTGCGACGATGCCCATTGTGATAGGTTCTTGCTTTTCCCATTTTAAGTAAGGGAGATTTCAAGGATCTGTCAATGGGGGATGTCGGTGATATGTAAATGAACAGATAAAATTTATTCTAATGCATTTTTCAAGAGATGATTTGAAATTTAATAGTTTGGAGCTTAAGAAAGGATTGCGAACGTCACACTTCGAAGCAATATGAAGGATACTGGCAATGTACCTTTTAATCAGGGTCATCTTAAGGCATGGGCCAACTAGGCCTAGAACAAAGACCTTGGCCTTAATAGGGGCCTCCTCTCGTTCTCGGCTTAGCCTTAAAAAGATCACGATTTGAATAATTTCAACTGTAAAATATTTTTTTCCGTTGCATTCTCCGAAAAACTGGGAATTTCGAACTGTATGTCAACTTGTAACATGTGGTGACCGTCGTCCATGTGTAGGCTATGGTCTTCCCCCATTCACCTTTATTATTCCTTAAGTCAAAAGGCGGTGGTCAGTTGAGCCGGTTTGTGTAGTAGTAAGTCAAGCACATTTCATGGCTTCGGATTATTGTTTGTACGGGTATTTGACAACGTATACAATGTACTGTCTATTTTTAAGGATTGTTTGTGGGGCCTACATTTGTGTTTGGGCCTAGGGCCTTATGAAATTTAAAGACGTCTCTGATCATAATTCTGAACCTCGATCAGGTGATGAGGGTTGACACCTGTGAGCTGGTGCTCCACTCATCAAGCAGCCGTGATATCTGAGTGGTTTTGGGGACGAACTCGTGGCCCACATTGTTTATGTCGATTGATGGGTTCGAGTACTAAATTAAAAATTATCATGCCCATCTCTAATGCTTCAAAATGTAAGAACGAAAAATTCTTCATATAGCTTAAAAATGTATTGCTGAAAACAGTAAATGAATCAACCCACTCTCTCCACACCTCTTCACCATGCTAACATAAGGACTTTGAAACTAGTCATATTTTACGTGTATAAGTGCCACGGGACGTGTCTTCGATATTATTAAGCCTTGAATCCAAAATTCAGCCACCAGTTCTTAACCATGAGACAGAGTTTCTCTGAGAAGTAAATATTTGCTTGAATATGTATGAGATGGATTGTGATTAAAATCGTTTTCATTTTTTGTTTTAGTAATTTCGATTTATAATGCTAGTGTTTCCTTCGATTATGCTGGGAAATTTATTAAATTTGATTTTTATGGCTACCACGCGAATATATTTTTCTAAATGGTATTCTTCATAAATGTTTTCATTAAATTTGCATGTAGAATTTTTCCATGCCTTATAATTATTTAATAGTTTTTTTTAAGCTGGTGGAATGTTAAGAAAATTTCCGCCGGGTTTAGTGGTAGTGTCATTATTTAAGAAGTTCTCTGATTACGATGACAAGGTTAACGTTTGGATTATTTTGAATTTTCTTGCTTTTTAAATTCCAAGTGTTTAAAAACAACGATTTTCGATTTTAAAATTTGAAAGAAAACTTTAAATAAACACTTTTGATACTTTATATTTTTGTTTCCCGCTGTAATACGTTAAATGAATTTCACCAGTAAATTAAAATTCCTTTAGAATGTGTGATTCATGTAGATATCTTAAATTATTTTTTCATTTACTTTTATCGTTTATAAGTACTCTGAATTGTGAAAACAATGTCATAGTTGTACCATATGAGATCATGGTAGCCGTGACATCATATTCTTGATCTTACGGTAGATGTACAATTGGAACTCAGACTCCCGATTCCTCTACAGAATCTACTAAAATACGGCATATTAAACCGAAGTCCTAAAGTTTCCTTTGTTGTTGCGTGGGAATTGAGATAGTGAGAAACTACTTCTATCTCTCATCCTTCACATTTGATTGTGGTCATAAAGTACAAGATTCGTTTTTAGAAGGCTTTGTATAGCTTGTATTGGGAATTGATTTAAATTAAACAGTCAACTTAAGTAATTTAATATAAAAATGTGTAAAACATGAAAAATTAAGCACTATCGTACTTAAATTTAGCTTAACTAGTTAACTGTAATTTGCGAGCAAACTCGCAATGAAAATTTGCAGAAATTTGTGTCAAGACGAGTATACTAATCATGCGTTAAATTTAGTGGCCATTGGCTATTTAAATTATAATTTTTGAGGAAAACAAAACCTATTCTCAAATCTCAAGATGTTTAGAAAATTTTAAGGCCAGGCCGGAGTAAAACAAATAAATGAGAATTATGAAAAAGCAGATCTCATGCGAGCCATATGTGCCAGCTTAAAGTTTATATAAGGAATTAATTTATGCCTAATAATAATGTTTTTTGGATGTTATGAAAAGGGGAAAAAGTAAAAGTTGGAAATTGATTTATAAAAGTGTTCTTTTAGATAAAGCCAGCCATGAGACAAATGCGTGACACCGACCAGACGCTAAGCCCATTGATAGTTGCTGGCCCGTAGTTACCTAGCTATCAACTGGTGTAAATACCAATTGTTTGATGTTAGAATCATGTGCTGACATTAAATCACGTGCTACTTAAAAAAATTATTTTATTGAGGAGAGAGTGGTAAGAGTGCTTTCTGGTAAGAGGACTGTGATCAACTCTACAGCAAAACATCCTTACAGCCAAGACTGGTAGAAAATATTTTGTCAGTAAAGAAGGAATTAAATCTGTGTGTATTTAAGACTCTCAGTCCGGAAATTTTGATGGTCATAAAAATCCTCAGATACCCATAAAAGCATACAGTCGGTTTCGTTTTTCGAGTAACATGCATGTAATATATGTTTATCTTAACCAAATAAATAAGTATTAGTTATTAAAATTGGCATTCATATAAAATAACCCCATTTTTCTGATTCAATATTTTAATAGCGCAACTTACTGTGATTAACAAATATACTCATCATCGTTCAAACTCCTTGACACACATAATTGCGTGCTTTTAAACTAGAACACCACTGTTTACTGGTTAAACCTTTACAACCATAATTAATCATTAAATTGCATTTTTCTAGGGACAAAAAGAGCAATTGTCTGAACTTACCTACGCACACCGCTCTTGATATTCTGATATGTAACTCTACAAGATTGAGGGGCCGCGGAACCCTAGTGCTCATGATCACATGCTAGTGGCCAGCGTGTCATGAATTCGAACCTTAGTGCCATTGAAGATCCGTCGTGTTGAGGAGCTCGTGTTTCCTAAATTTATCGTGGCTCAAAATCCTCTCATTGGCATTGGTGTGATAGTTTGAAAGGGCGAGTGCCATCTAAGTTTATCCTTTTAATCGAGTTTCAAAATTACAAGGTCTGTAGTCGATAATCCTCGTGTTCCCTTACAGTATGATGTTAATACTCACTTAACACAGCGAGGAAGATTACATTGACAGAGTTTAAGCTTCTAGAAATTACCTGAATAATCTTCCATCAATATTCTGGTACGTAATTCTCCAAGACTGACAATTTTAAAACATTATTCAGCAAAAATCTTTTAGCATATAAATTTTTTTTTTGGCATTGTTGAATCCTTCATTAATTCTAACATTTCCCTTTGAGACGCATCTGAAATGTATCTCACTACTGATTCATTTGAAGGTGAAGAACTATCCGACAATATAAAGAGAAATCTTGAATTCAAAATTATTCAAAAACATGTCAGCAAGGCGACGCTCGCAACCGGACAAATATTTAATTCTCAAACACTTCCCTCCCTTATGGGCAAGCATGTCTCTTAATTAAGCTAAAAGCAACGGTTTCCCGTCCCCCTCAACTAACATTTGTTTGAAAGAGGACTGGAATTCAATTGGAGATGTGTTTCTAGACATCTCTCGACAGGACAAAATACTAATTTTTATTCGCCACCCTCGGAAAGAGTGACTGTGGGGTAGTTCTTTCCTGGACACAAGAGGTGAAATCTTTCCCTTATCTTTCTGCATCCCCTTTTCAATATACATTGCGGTACTTTTCAATCAGTATCCTGTAATGATGATATCCAAAGCAACAACAACTCTTTCCTCCCCTCAGGGTTGATCTGCTCAAAACCGCATCCCCATCCTCTCTTTCACTCTCCTCTGTGGATCCCTTGAATGGACACGGCAGCATCTCTTTTCCTGTTTGCGACTCCGCATCCTCCTAGGATGCCACACAAAGGGATGCTTCGGGATGCGGAAGAGAGCGTTAGTCTTCCATCAGTGAAGGGGGGGGGAGGGATGTTTGGTACGTGCTGATCCCTCCACCCCCCACGATGGGACATTAAGCGAAAAGCACGTCATAGGAGATGGGGTACGTTTCACTCCATCTTTTATGGGCAGGTTGCCTGGTTTTTGGCGAGCACCAAATGACGGGATGCAAAGGGGATGAGGAAGAGGAGAGGGTAATTGTGTCTTAAAAGTCTTCTAGAAACACATATTCTTACGTATTGGGTGATGTGGGGGAAATAACTTCTTGTAGTAATCTTGTGTTTGGATTTACATATAAGTTATTTGGGCAACCCCTTTCTTAGCTAAAACTAAAATTAATATGCACAAAAACTTTTTTAAAAATTTAATTACAAATGCTCATGTTAGATAAATTAAAATTGTAAATATAATTGATAATTAAGAAGTTGGAAGATATTTAAAGAAAAACAATGGAAAAAATATGTGTGGTTAATTGTTACGCAAGAAATACATTTGATTTCACATCAATAGGACTTTTCAAAAACAAGAATAATAACATTTTTGAACTTCTGAAACATGTATAAACATATAAAATGGAAGTATTTTACCCCTTAACTTCATATTGAAAGTTAAGCCATTCGCTCCCAAATGCCACCGTATTCTATGTAGGGGCGCGTATGCGATGTATTCATGAGAAAAGAAAAGGCACAAATGAGCAAATTTTTCTCTAAAATAAGTATAAATCCTTCGCAAACTTTATGAAGGTCATTTTACTGCATTTCAGAGCCCTCGAAATAGTTTTACTGATAGCAAAGCAAAGAAAAGAACCGCCTTTCGGCAGAACAGATATATCAATTCAGAGCACACAACACATTGGTTGAGTGAGTCAGATATATACGCCGGAGGCCTTTTAGGGGTTAAATAAAGATAATCAAATAATCTCCAAAACATGTGACGAGTAAACTGAGGCATACATTCTAGTTTTATCTTTACTCAAAGAAATTTAAAGTAAAAAAATTGATGACTTCTATAAAATATAAATTGAATATATTTTACGCATAATATTTCTTTTTTCATTAAATAAAAATTTTAATATATGCTTCACTGCAGAAAATGCTTATTTAAATACTTAACTGGCATTTTGACAAACATTTAATAAGGAAATAAAATTCTAATTGCTGTACAATGGGCTGTATGCAAGGTCTGTGTCCTCTCTAACTCGGTCTTTTCCCATCCAGCCAAGTTGGCCCTTTGAGATAGAGCAACTCCCCTCTACAAAAGAACGTCACTACTAAGTAGAATATAAAAATTCAGGGTGATTGAGAATAGATATTAGGTGGACAATATGGTGACAATGATACTGTTAAATTATAGTCGTCTATTCATGCATTAAAGTCACTTTTAGAAATTATTATAAGACTCTTCTTCGGAGAGCTCAGAAGATTTATCTCGCTAAAAATAAGTACGCATTACTTTTTTACTAGCTTATTTTCTTGTTTACATATCGCCTAATCGTGTTTAACATGGAATTAATAAAAGTGAATTTATGTAAATATTCTTTTAGTCATCATTTAGTCTCAATCACTACTGCGTTCGGATCCTCCCGAGCATCTGGTTAAGGAGCATGACTTCCAATTCAACCAACACGAGGAAAAATTACCGCGACTGTGCTATTTCCTGAAAGTTGAATTTTTGAAGCCATAAGAAACTAAACAATGCATAAAAATGCAATATTCTAAATATCCGTACTCAAAAATGCTTTTACGTCTATGAAAATACATGACAATCTCTATCTAAATATGGAAGAAAATATAATAATTTCCACGCATTTAGAATCAACCTAAAATCATTGGATTATAACATAAAACAAAGCATCTAAATTAAATTCTTAATGACCTCTCATTCTGTTACAAACCGAAACAGGATGGAAATACTCCGACACTCGAATGTATCAAAATTCCAATACCGTAAAAGCCACTGCACGAACCGTACAATTTACAGTCCGTCGACCCCCTCCGATCCCCTGTGTTGCTTCCTGAGATCACAACGTTGTAATCCAGGGTATAGTTCGGTTTTCTGCGCCCCATTAGAACCACCTCGGTTTCTCTCATTTCTTAAACAGCCCCTGTCCGTGAATTCCGCCCTACTTAATCTAGTGGGGCGCTTTGCTTTTCCCCCTTTCTATGCTGGGGCGCGCATAAATAAGGCGACTCCCATGGGTAGACTGACGCATTTGCCGAGGCGATAATCTCTCACGAAAACTTTGGGGCTCGCTAATCTCTCGCTCAGCCCCTGCATCATTTAAAAGGATTTTTGCTGCCTTCCGTGTTTTCCAACTAATGCGTTAGGGGAGGAGAGGTGTGCGTTTCTCTAGGGGTGTTTTAAAATGGTGATATCCGTGTAGGGATGGAGATGGGTAGCATCAGATGAAAGAGGGGTGGGGTGGAGTGGCGTGTAAAGTATTAAAAGCATCATCTGTTTATGAGCAGTCCTCATTGGGATGTTTCCGCGTTTAATAAACAATGTTTCCGGGTTAAGTACATTCACGAGTCTGCGTAGATCGTCTTTTGTTAGGAAGAATAATTCTCTCTACCCTTTTGCATGCTAGATTGGGTGCTGATGCCATTCTTTTTAATTTAATAACAGAAGCTGAGAATGAAGATGTATGCGCATGTTTTCCCATTTCTTTGCTGTAAGCTTACACAAGCTCTGAATTTTTAAAGAAACATGTTTTTTGAAGCTGGAAATTTTATTTTCCAACTTGTAGAATGTTTTTTGTTGTTGTTTTATTTCATCTCAAACGATTGGTATCGTGAGTTTCGTAAACAGACGGTGTATGTTCTGAACTCGAAAATTGACTTTATTGGATAACTTAAAAAAGGTTATATAGTTTAAACATAAATTCTAATTGGACTTGAACTAAAAAGTTTCGTGTGCTGAATTAAAGTATCTTAAATTTCTTAACTAGTTTAGTGTGGAAATCTGGATAGTGATTCCTAGAATCAGAACTTAATGTTTTTTAAAAAAATATATAATATTCAGTATTATGACATCGTATAAAGATTTACTATGGGATATATGGTAGCGCTTTAACAAAGTACAATTAAATTTTCTATTTGTGTATAACTTTTGCCACGGTATAACGGTCCACGGTGCCACAGGTATAACGGTCCTGGTCACGAGCTTATGGGCGGTGGTTCACAGGTTCGATCCCTAGTGCCATTGAAGACCTAGAGGGTCGTGGTAGCCTAGTGGTCAAGGTAACGGACTCGTGGCCGACGTGTCATGAGTTCGAGCATAGTACCACTGTAGATCCACCGTTCAAAGGTGCTGATGTAAAACCTGTTGAGGCTCAAAATCTTACCGTAGACATGGTGTGGACGTTTAGAGAGGAGGTTTCTAGCTCAGGCATCGTCCTCATCACTTGACCATGGTTCACAATTTGGAGGTTCATTGCCAATAACCCGCTTGCTGATTTATAGAGCGACGCTAATAAACATTAACTCAATTACTTGTAGAACTTACTTAAGATCAACCCCTCTTACCTAAAATGGATTGTTTGAAAGCAAAAAGTAATTTTATATATATTCACCGTGGACTCAGCTCCCATATTTGTTTGAGATAACCTCACGGACTAAAACAATTAAAAGGTGGGGGTTAGTTGGGGGTTCCACATCATCATGAGATAGAAATTCAAAATTACATAGTTTGATGCCTGTTTTATTCCCTTGTTTCTTCTAATAGAGCATAATACAAAGTCAAAGTGGATTAAGGAGAGATGTAAATTTATAAATTCTACTGATCTTCAAAAGAGATGGAAGGGATGAAAGAGAGGCTTAAACTGCGAGGCATTGCCCTCCTCTTCTGACTCAGTTTTAATATTACTGTGAAGCTATTATACCAATAGATCAATGCATGTTACTAAATTATGTTACATAAGTAATTTAATCATTTTATTAAATAGGTTTTTTTAAGATTTAATTTTTTCAAAGTTTCTCAACACATTCTTCACGTTGAAAATGATCTAGTTTTGATCATTGCTTTTTTTTTCATTTTGTAGAGTTTTGTGAATTTGCTTTATCTAGTACTGAGTTTCTGAAACTGTGGGGTGCGCCCCACTAAGGAGGCGTGGTAAATCTACGAGGGGGCACGAGAACATTGAAAAATCGAAAACAAAGATTATTTCAAAAAAATTATTAATTTACTGAAAGTAAATAAGGAAAATACATGCTGACATAATAAAAAATAAAATCAACATTTGCACTGATATAAAACACTCATAAGTGTATCAGTACTGTACAATGTATTTTATAATTAATTTAACAATACTAAAATAAGAACAAGTTTAATAATTACCAGGAACCCCATGAGCTTGTCATATATAAAATTATATACACAAATTAACACTTATCTTGATAATTTGTGCGAATTATAATTAATCCCTTTAAAGGCCAATTAAAAGTTACGTGATTCGCGTTCCCCGATGTTACTGTTTTCCACGTAGGGAGCGTATGGGATGCATTGGGGGGAGGGGAGGAAAGGAAATAAACAAGGAAATCCTCTAAAATAGTTAAATATTTCGCAAGCACACTGTCTCAAGTTCCTTTTATTGCATTCCAAGGCCTTCGGAATAATTTTACGGATAGCAGTGAACAGAAAAGATTGTGCTTCAGAAAGACGCATATATACGTCTGGAGCAATTAATGCTTTGGCTGAGTAAGATGTTTATATACGCCAATGGCACTCATCGAAAAATCATAGTGGAGCTTTAGTGTTAAAGTATAGTATTATTGAATTTAATATACTGTTATTTGTATGGAGGAGGGGGCGCGATGAAAATTATGGTTGAATATTGGGTCGCAAATATTGAAAGTTTGAGAAGCACTGTCTGGTATTAAAAATATCTTCTGATGATGAAAACATTTTGAATTTTTATTTTAACTTTTGAGGGTTTATTTAAATTTAATGTAAGGAGCTCGTTATCATATGAGAGTAAATATTTCATCTCACATTAAATGAACACATTTAAATAAAAAAAACTTTTATTTTAAATTTAATTAAATATATAATAAATGATTTTAAGGAAAAAGGAATCGAATGACGTAACATGCAAAAGACGTTTATAAAAACAGTTTCATAAATTAATAAAAAATGCTACGTAAAAATGTCAGGGATTACTGTTTAAATAAGTGTATAGTTGAAATTCAAGTCGCTGTTATAAATTTTTTCTCTATGTAAAAACGTAAATAAATAAACACTCTTTCCCATTTCCATATAATTCGGTTAATTCAGAAACGAGTTAGCGCATCATCTGAATTTATTTTTGTTTTATAAGACCAAATACACTATCATCAGGAAATTTCAATTCCTATTTTATAGAAAAAAGGCGTAATGAATTTTCATCAAAAGCCATTTCTGTTTTATATTAAGACCTCCATTTCCATCGGCCTACCCGAATGAATTCTAGAACCACCAGACCAATCTTTTACAACCATATCTCCAAATTTAAAATTCAATTTCAATCCCTCCTTCTACTCCTCCTTTCGCAATTTCAACCTATGTCTAACTGTCTCCATACCGCTATTAATATAACTTCCCTCAGACCCATTCCCTAAGACTTCATATCTTCCCTTACACACTTTTCATCGCTTGCGACTTTTTTCCCTTTTTTCCTCTTCGTCCTCTTGTATCTTTCATTATATATTTTTGATGAGTGCTGTATGATGACGGTGGAAAATAAAGAGAGCGAAAGAGGGGTGGAAAAATTGTTGATGTCGCTAATTTTCTCCTTCTTCCCTTTTTCATTTTTCAGCTTCGCTTAACAAAGATCTAAAGGCTTATTAAACGACCCTCCACCCTACCCTTAAGTCACCTCCTCCCCCACCTTCTTTTTGGTTTAAGATAAAGGTTGAAACGAAATGGATATTTTTACCGGACTTTTAACTAGAATAGCCTTTTTTACTTCTATCTCTCTCTCTGTAGTACTCGCACTGGTTCTCTTTTACAACTCTTGATCTTAATTTAACCAATCCAGCACGTGATGTTGTGGCGAGGAATTAAAATCAAGGCTCCTTATATGTGTGCAGTTTTTTTTTCTTTTTCTCTTCTTCGTTCTCTCGACTTTCTCTCTAAAGTGTTGCTGTGTCTTGGCTTTCTTTAGATGTTCTGAAACGCGACTCTTTCCTAGGGAAATACAAATGTTCTTAATTAGCCGGCGACTTTCTCTTAAAATATGCTAACGACATTCTGGAGGTCATGCGCGGAGAATGTAACTTATGTATGAGAACTCATTTTTGGAAGAAAAAAATAAGTGTCTTGAGGTGTACACGTGTTAAGCAAATTTTTTAAAAATGTAGTTAAATCTCTCTCTCTTTCTCTCCCACTCTTTATTACTTACCTTTGCTTAATGAATATTGTTTGGTTTCTGGGTGTTTTAGTTGGTTGAAGCGTTCTGATTTCAGAATGGTTTGCCACGATTTTGCAAATTTCTGAGGTTTAATCGCTTATATTCATGCTTCATTAAAAAAAAATAATAACGAATTAAAACACTATATCTCTTGAGGCTTAATGTGTTTTAAAATTTATATTTCGCTTCATTAAAATAGTTATTAATTTTAAACTACAAATTTAAGTATTTCGTTTGAAGACATGAGAAATAATTTTCTCCACCAAGTAAGAATTGGAATATATTCTAACGCTTGCTTAGTATTTGCTGAGCCTCAGTAATTGCCCATATTGAATTATTAAAAACATTGGTAAATTATTTATATATTATTCCCTTAACTGCCACCGACTAATATATCCGTCTCACCGCTCAACCGGTCAGTTAAGTGACCCGGACGTATATATAAATATATATACGCTTTTCTGAAATACGATTCGTTTCTTTGCGCTGTTGTCAGTAAAATTATTTTGAAGGCTTTGGGTTGCAGAAAATGACCTTTACAGTGTTTACGAAGAATATACTTATTTCAGAGAAAAACTTGCTTATTCGTGCGTTTTCATCCCCCCCCCTCAATACAACGCATACGTGCACCTATACGAAAAATGGTGGCCCTGAGGAGCGAATTGCTTAACTTTTAATTGGCAGTTAAGGGGTTAACTGTTTGTTTTATACAACACAGTGTAGTAACCGAGTAATCCTAGTTACGAATTCATGGATGTATTGTTTTTATACCGTCATGGATTACTTTTTTAAATGAATGAGTATGTTTATTAATGTTGCACTATCAAGCAATACCAGGGCTATTGGTGACGGACCTCGTAATTTTGATCTTTTGGACGAGGATAATACCTGAGCTGACGCCTTTTCTCCAAACTACCACAATACACCAATTTAAGGACTTAGATCTGTAACAAATCTAACAGGCATCAGCCCCTCTACAAAGGGGTTGATCTTCAGTGCATGTGTACACAAAGCATATCGATTTTAAAAGTCCCCCACTTGGCGTGGTGTGGAAGTTCGAAGAAGGAGTGCCAGCCTCTTTATTTGATCGTGGTTCAAATTTTTAGATCCTCCACTAAAAGCTCAGTGTTACTTCATAGTACGATATAAATTAAAATCAAATTAAAGTAACGCCTATAAGCCCCTCCACACGGAGGGACGTCAGAGGTACCAGAACTCGAACCCCTATTCAACAGACACTATGTTGACCACGAGTTCACGAACATGGTCTTTTATTCCTGAGAACTGCAACCTCCATCCTAAGATCTTAGATAGTTCCAATAAAGACCCGCCGTGCAGAAGGCACCGATGCCGGTAAATCTTTCGAGGCTCAAACGTCCTTATGTTGGTGTGGTGTGGAAGTTTGAAGAGAGGTGACGACTCAGGTGTAGTCCTCGTCACTTAACCAGGGCTCAAAATTACAAAATTCGTCGCCCATAGCCGTCGTGTAGCTAAATAATGGGATGTTAATATTCATTTCCTCTCCTTAAGATCTCAGAATTAAAAGTTACCGCTATGATTATTCCAGGTAATCAGTAGACTTATAAAATATTTAATTTTTTCAATTCAATCTATAATTAAAGCTACTATTTATCTTTTAAATACTTATTGTATGTGTTTCTAAAATATTTTAAAATATGTGAATTACGCATTAATGTATGTGAGACCATTTCTTAAAAGTAACTCTACTTGTAGTAGTAAACATCTGTATCCTATTCATTTTATTTTTAAAAAATAACTTTTTGACAGATCTATACGCCGTTCTACTAATCCCTTCATGATTCTTTTAGGAAAATATTTATTTAGATCAACTTTCATCGAGTAAGGAAACGTGATTATGTAAATGAATTATATTATATAAATTCTGTTTTCGCGAGTTCGTGAGCTGACACGTTGGAGTTGGCAAGTAGGAGTTAGCATAAAGTCTTCGAGTTAGTTGTTAGTTGAATATTGAAAGAGAGTGTAATTAGTTAGAGGTCTTGGAGTTGTCCAGGAAAAAGATTACAGAGCGTGTATCCAGCGACATTGATCAAGCCGAAGAGATCGCCTGCAAGTTCCAGTGTAGGATCCGATGCATAAAAAGTACAGGTATTGTGCGCTTGATAAAGTAGAAGTTAGCTTATTAGCGTGCGACGTAGTTATATTTGAGAGTATTTAAGCTATCTTAGATTCAGTTGAGAGTCTGTAGTAGTATCCCCGTGTTATAGAATCTCACCTCTGCGCTCTACTATATAATCATCAACCTTAATTAGATTTGTTTTGTGTCTGATTGATATTTGGAATTATAACAAATTGATTAGATTGAAATCATGTCTATGGATCATTCAGTTTCTCCACATATCTAGCCGGGTTTACAGGTATACAAAGGGGTTCAGATGTAAGCAGGAACCAGCTACTATCACAACCTTGTTGCTTTAAATATCTGCTATAATCTGCTTGTTGCTCTATATAACTGCTCTAATAACTTATCTTGCATTCAAATATCAATGTATTCAGCAATAGAAATTCCCCCTAGATGTTCATATTTGGTAAAAATATTATCGGATAATATGCGACCGCAAACAAGCTTTTTAATACTTAAATAAACTAATTGTTCAGCATTGGATTAATATGCTTTGCTTACGTTGATGACTTGAGAATTATAAATGTCTTCTCCTAAGGGAATTTTGTTATTAAATACGATACCTTGTGTAAGTGTTTACTACTCACCCAGAGCTTAGAGCAGTTTAAAATCAGCAACTCAAACCATTGCAAAAATTTTCAGATTTTGTCTTTTAGACGTGGCAGAGAGATTTTTTTTTTGTTCTCTAAATGCCTTTGAAATTCTCGCTTCAAAGCATTCTCAGAAATATCATTACATAATTCAAACATATCCTAATATCGTAATTGAGATTCCTGGATCCATAGGGAATAAATCATTAAGGAAAACAGGGATAAATTTCAATGGACTAATCTCAAGAGGGAAAAGTTTCTTTTAATAAGCGGTGGAGTTTCTCTAATGGTAATTTACGATTTTCTAAAGAATATATTGAAATGTCTAAATCATAATTCCACCGTTTCAAATTATGTATGGAAATAGAGCTTAGTCATGAAATAGGAAGTAAGGCGAGTGTTTTACGAATATTAAATGTGTGTATACGTTTAACAATAACGAGAAAATGTTACTTCTCAAACAAGCCAGTGAATTTTAATCAGCTACCAATGCCATAATTTGAATAATATGTATGAATTCTGACAAATGTTGACATATTTGAGGATGAGACGAGTTTGATATTCTGAAGCTGTGAATTATGTTCTTTGCATATAGATAACTCAAACTTATATTTAAGTACTTAAATTATCTATTATCTTGCAGATATTTCTGAAATACTAATTAGCATGTGTTAATTAGTGTCTCAACTCTGCTTATGTAACTTAATTACAAATTAATTTTTGTTAGTTTATGAATGAAATTCTGGTTAAGGATCCTATTAAGTTATGAGAGAGTTAAGAATTATGTGTCTTTGTTGCGATGAATAATACGAAAATGAATATCTACTTAGGTGAGCACAATGCCATTCACACTACAATATTGAAGCCTTTTTGTGTCAGGAACATGGATGCATTAAAATGAACTCTTCGGAGAAATTATTATATTGGTAAGGCGATAAAATAATTCTAATAAGGCATACAAATAAGCAAAGTGTTAAATGTAAATTAGCTATACAATACTTTATCTGGCCACAAATATCCTCTCTAAGAGTCAAGTATATATCAATAAGAAGTTAATCTCCCATTAACATCCAGAAAAGTCTGCCCAAGTCTGTGGAGACTTCTTACTAGTTTTTAATAGGTGTATAACGTTCGCGATCTACTCTCCGCCTCGACTAGAGGTGTGGGAGGAAGTGAAGGATGACTCCTCATAATACTTTTCAACTATTTATTCAACAGACAAATTATGAACGGACACAATTTTAATATTTCAACTAGATGTTCCTACAAAGAGCAATAGAGAAATAAACCACGAGAGACGCGAATTATGAGACTTCTGTTATATTGATCCTCCTCTTTTATGGGATGAATCCATTACTCTAGATAATCTATTTATAAATTAGATATGGTTGACCAATCGCCACTTCAATATCTTTAACTATTTAATGCCTGAAACGCACTGTCCATATATACTAATATCTTATCAGTAGCTATCTCTCCTCGTCGTCAGATTCTCTATATTTCAGTTCCCTTGTTATTTCCGTCTGTCCATCTTCCTAGCTAGAAAACCTATACTATATATAAGCGATCTAATATGCATATCACGGTTTCTTCTTCCAAAAGGGACGGTTGTTATTGATATCCCAAAAATTTCCCAAGAGGATTAGTTGAAGGACGCGTATAGATCCGTCACAGGGGGCCATAGGAATTGATTTCCAAGTGTCCTTCACAACTAGAGTAAGTACCGGTAGTGAGGATGGTCTATGTAGCTGACTACGTAATCTGCTTACTAAATCGTCACAAAACAATTCTAAGGGATTTAGATTGGAGTTCTGAAAAGGGCCTGGTTAGTTTTTGCGCTCACCCATTTTATCAAACCATGACTGCGCAAGTTTCCATGTGTAAATAGAGGGGTTCTTCTATTGGAAAAGAAATAGTTCTTCCCCAATTTCTTGCCATATATTTGGGAGTGGTGCATTGCCAAGAATGTCCACATACATATCAGAATTCATATCTCCAACAACATGAGATCAAGGATTCCTGTTAAACCATGAAAAACACCCCCCTCATCAAACTTTAGATGGACTCAATACAGTCACGTTTGCTGGACATCCCCCAAATTTGGACGCGTCCATCGGATTACCAGATAGCAAAGTTATATTCATGCAAACTTTTCACATGTCCATAGCCCAATGACTGTGAGCTTTACACTATTGGCAATCGATGCTTCGCATTTTGAGGCGTGATAGTTATCTTGTGAGTGGCTGCCCTGTCATAGAATCTTGGGTTTTTTAACTCTCGACGAACAATCGCGCTGCTTGAACAAACTTCTGATGAACTCCTGAGTGATTTCAACAAACGAGAACTTGCAATTATCTCCCTATCTCTATTTTTTTCTGAGTTCTATGGCAGCGTTCACTAATTTTTTTAACCTGCCGCTTCTTTTTTCTGCAGTTTCACTGCCTCGCTGTTTCCACTTAACAACTACATCATTCACAGAAGATTATGGCTACAGTAGAAGTCCAAATTCACGAACTAATTTTTCACAAAGGTGGTATTACGCCACGATCAAAGTCACTGAGCTTCTTTGATTTCTCCATTGTCTTACAAACGCTTAAATATGACATGACAAACTACAACCAACCCTTTTATAGTTTTTGGTTACGTAGAATTTTAGGTAACCCGCTAGATCCATTTCTTTAAGAGGATTATCCCCATAATTTTGACCAGATAGGGTATTTTCTCAGTATAATTATTCTTAATTGTCTTATAACTGGGACCACTAAATATGCCGGATAATGTAACATTCTTGTCATAGTTAAAGTGTCGTTAATTAAGATATGAATAGAAAGTTTGTTTGGAATATTTTCTACTATTAATGTATAGGCAAAGTAAGAATCTAATTCCACCTTTACGATCGAAATAATTATTCTAATAATTCCAGTTCATTTATGAAGAGCATTCATTAAGGAAAGCTGTTCCTCCATTGATTTGCAAATTAATTCCAAATGACCCGTAAGAAAAGTGGCGGTCAATGGAAGGACATTATGATATGTATGCTTCGATTAAACTAAATTAATCACGAATAATAATGGATTATTAAGCAAATAAATACAAATGTAGTACATTATTTTAAGTATGTTTTGAATACAATAGGATACATTTTAAACAAATGAATATTCGAACCATAGCAAATTACCTAAACTTCGAATTCTAATCATATAAAAGGAAATAACTAGTACACTTCCTAATGTATTAATGCAAATCATTATACTCATTTATGGGACTGTAATATACATACAAATCTGGAAAGATTCGAGCTCGAACTGTTTTTTAAAATAATAATTACGTACACCAACCACGAAATTATTCTCAGACACATTCTATAGCGTTATTCCCGCATGGAGTTGGAATGTGTAAGGGCGATTTATAATAACCTACATTATTACCATACACATATTTTAACCAGGGCTTGTGGACGAGAGGCAAGCACCCAGTCAACAACGGGTTAATTATTAAGTCACTTTGCCCACGTCATTAGCCTTCCCATGATGCCTTTCGTTAATTGTCAATATGGTTACCGCAGTGGCGCTTGGCATCATTAATATTGCAAAAATTATCGTTTTCCCTACAAACACCAGCGCGATTCCAGTACACTTGCCGCAGAATTTACAATTCCACAAACTAGAGGGCGCGTAATTAGAAGGTGTCTAGATATTTGGATGGATACAAATGAACACAAATAATTAATCGATTCCGATAGATGATCTCAGGATATATTCGGGATTAAAACTGTGATTTCTAATGGGCCTGTGCAGTTAGGGAATTGATTTGATCTATTGATGAACGTGGCATATATTTAAAATAATGGTATACTTTTAATAAATTTAAAATTTTGTAAGCATATGACTTCCAATATTCTGGAGGGATATTTAATATTCTTACAGAATTATATATAATTCTCTTTTGCTATATATGTGCATAAAGTTCGTTAAAACTTCATTGTACTTTTTACAAAGGTTTTGGGGATTCATGGCATATGATATGAAATGACCAAGAAGTATGTGATTGTGTAGGGAGGCATTGAAGCATTTTTCATATTTTTTATTCTTCGTTTATCGCAACAATTTGATTATTCAAGGTGATAATTTTGAGCTAAAATTTTGAGAAGAAATTTAAGTATTTTTACTTATATGTGTTGACCCATATATAATTCCATATTTAATTGAATTTATGCCACATTTCTTTCCCTAAGTCAATGTTGTGAAAATTGGGTGTGGCTTAGAATCGAAGGCAAAAAAATTCGTTGAAGGGGGAGGGGCTGGAACATCATACTTACAGTTAGAGCAATTAAAAGTTCGTATATGTATTTAAGAGTTTTTAAAACTCGTAAAATAAATTAATTATTTACTTTGTATTAGATCTCATTTTAAACTTTTAAAATTTTGTTAATATCGAATATGAAAAAACCTTTTTACACTAATGCAGCTTAGATCTGAATAAAAAAATACGGAACTTTTTTTTACTAATTCACCTGAATGGGTTCGTTTGATAACTAATTTAAAAAAATAAATATATATTTTTGTGATTATAATTATTTAAATGAGAATGATAAATGTTCTCATGATTTAAAAAAGTCAGAAATAATTAATTAAAAAAAGAATGAAGTAATTTTAATATTATTGAACGCCAATGTCTTTTTGCGAAATTATAAAAACAAATAATATCTTTTATAATATTTTGGATAATTTTTTTTCCATATCAATTCAAATGTAATCGTTATTTTTATTATTAGTCAATCTTAAACTTGTCAGAAAAAAACTTTAAATTATTAAAATTATAAAATTATGTTTAAAATTTCTATCCTATAATAATTTTCTGTTTAAGAAGAAATGAATTGAATTTATGAAGACATCGGACATTAAAACATAAAAATATTTACAATTTCTATTAATGTTTATAATAAAAACGATTCAAACTCCTTTAACATATTAAAAATTATTATAGATTATTATTTTTTATTTTAGTTTAAGGTAAATTTATTAATATATAATTCTTCAATATATTCATTATTTAATATTTCAAAAATTACAATACTTATATTATTAATCTTATTTACTTTTAAAATTTCTTATCACACACAATTTCATTTTTCAATACCACAAACTTTGAGGCATCCTGTCATGAACTCCAAAACAAATCTAAACTTTTTTCCTTTAACTAACCCTCTAACTTTCTACGGAGGTCCGCAACTAATCCACCTACACTCACCGGTAAATAACATCCTCTGTGAAAACCACTTTCTCTCCCTGTACCTTTCCGCCTTAATTAGGCTTCCACCCCCACACCTACACACACTCCTAACTATCCCAACATCACTTTTCCAACTACTAAAACCTCGTCACGTCATTCTGTAAGTACAAATAAAATTCCCGTCTCCTAAGAAACACGGAAAGTCCTGTGCCAAAGCGGATATAAACCGCAATAGCAAAAAAGAACTCCATCTTGCCAGAATTTGCCTCCATAAATCAGGTGTGGTGGTAGATTTTAAAGTTAATCTACCTCTTTCGTGGTCTCTCACAACTACACGTAAGGGGCTTTTAGTTCCCCGGTGGAGGGTCCGCTAGTCGATTTGAGAATTAAACCATACCAAAGGCTTCTAGAGATTTAGGCACGCGATTGGCGGAATGTGAAGGCGCCAAAGCATGCCAAGACGGAGAAGACACCAAAGACTGCACTGGGTGAGATACTATTCCTTTGTTTCAACACAGATTAAAATTTAGATAAATTTTATATTTCAGTGAAACAGGAATTTCATAATCAACGAAGTTTTTGCATCACTTAAGTATAACTGAATGTTCATTGGTGATTGGAGATTCATAAGAAGTTTAAAAAGAGTTATTTATAAAAGACTTTCGCGAAAAATGGAATTACATATATATTTGTAAAAATTTTTATGTTAAAATGTGCCTTTTTTGGGGGGAAATTATATACTTATAAAGCTTTAGCTGTGTGAATATGATATTTTTTTAGAAGTTCGAGTTCTAAAGGAAAATTAATAATTTTAGCAAGGAAATAAAATGATAAAAACTTGATAGGCTAAAAATATTTTAATAAAATTATAGGATAAAATCAAAAAAATTGTGACACTCTTTTGAGATATCAGACTGGTTGCTGCAACTTTTTTTAAAAAAAAATGAACATATGTGGATTTTTTTAAATACATTTTAAGAAAAATATGCTAATATTAAGAAGAGAAATTTTTTTTTATAACTAAAAAGGGAAAAAATGGGTAAAAGTTGACAAAAAAATAACATAAACGTGGCCCATTCTGTACCAAAGGTTTATGAACAAATTTTCAATTTTTCAATTCTGATACGTTTTATGTCACTAATTTTTTAAATGACCTTCAAGATAAGAGATATCTTAATTTTTACAAAAACTGGAGAACTTTATCTTAATTATTGTAAGAAATTGCTTTAAAAAACTGTGATTATATTCACATAAAGGACTGTGAATTTTGTAATAAAACAGTGACTGATAACTCTGAAACTTAAAAAACTTACACAAAAAATTTCATTTAACAATTTTCAAAACTTTTTTAGCAATCGCTGGACCCGTTTGATTATTTACAAAAAATCCCATTTCGAGTAAAACGCGTTTTTACGTATGACATCTTGCTTAAAGTAATGACATCTGCTTTTACAAAAACACTTGTAGTTTTTGTTCTAGAGAACGGAAAATGATAAAGATATTTTTATAAAGCAAATAAAATGGCCTATAAAATAAAATCATAAAAAGTTGACAATTTTTAGCAAAATTCACAATTTTAGGGTAGTCGGATACCTTAAAGACGGAAGCCATTTTCAACAGCTGTGCATTTGTCTGTACCATTGATAATTTTGGATAATAAAGTGTTTTATAATTAAACTATTGAACAGCATTAAAATCTCAATATTATTGAGCAGCTTTAAAATCGAAAAATGTAGAAAAGAAAAAAAGTATCCTGAGAAAAATTAAATTGTTCGATGTCACTCGAAATTAATAAGCGTATTAATAAGCGTTTAACGACATCTTTTTTTGAAAATAGCAAAATTATAATTAGGTAATTAAGTTTTGTTCTTAAGTTATAGCAAGAGAATTCTCAGTTTTTAAAAGTTTTACTTTAAAATTGAACTTTATTTTTAAAAAAAAGATCACTATACTCTCAAAGGAAGAATGTAAGTATCATATTTTTTTATTAAGTAACTAAATTTAAGAATTACCATATCATGCATGAATATTACTTATGGGTTAATTTTTCTTCCAGAAACTTAAAATAAGACAGCTGAAGTGCTGTATTAAAAACTAACTTGAAACAAAACAAAGCTTTCTTCCATATTTACTCGTCTCGCCTTTTTTTACGATACAATATTTAATACTGTTTTAAATTGAAGTATATGTTTTTAAGAGTATCTCCTATCTTTAAGAAAGTTTTAATTGATTTAAATTATTGAGATAGATTTTGTCTTTGAACAAATCATTTTACAAGTTCGAATTTATCTTTGCGATTCCAGAGTCTATTCAGACGCAGCTTAAAAATTTATCTAGAAATACTTAACTTATTTTATGTGATCTTATACAATTTATTTTGACTTAAACAGAAGAACTCTAAGTATCTAATTTGATAAAAATAAACTCTTTGACAAACGTTCATTAAACGATAAATGTTTGAAAAATATAAAATCGTATTCTGTTAACTTGAAAACCGAAAATTATAATTTTTTTGTCATATTGTTTTATTTAACACATTTAATAACTGTCTATGCAGGTCCAAAAATGATCTACCTACACTTACAAATAGGTAAAATCTTCTGTGTGAGAATGAGCTCCTTTCTCTTTACTTTTCCGCTTTAATTTGATTCACCATGTAGCGAAACTGCTACAAGTTCAGTCAAATGTAGGTTCAAAGGTGTAGTCCATTGGCGTGGTATAGAAGTTTGGAGAGTGGGGTGTCGGTTTGGATATCGTCGTATTCACCTGACCTAAGTTCAAAACTGTAAGGCCCATAGTCAATATTATATAAATTTTTGAGTTTGATATTAATGATCAGTCAATCGATCCATTTTGATCTTCTCACTTTATTAGGGCTTACTAGGTACTCAAGCAGGGTTACTCAAGTAGGCTGTACATTTTTCTATTCCAGGATTGTTTTTCAAACTATTAATACTAGGCTTTAAAACATTTCCTTTCATTATTTTGAAAAAATAGTAATCTTTCATAAATTTATTTTTTACTAAATTAATCCAATGCGATTTTAAAATTTGAATTAGGTAAACCGGGTAGGCGAAAAATCCGTATAAAATTTAAAAGTTTATAAAACCCGGAAAATTAAACAAAATAAAAAAAAAACGGCTTGCAGGTTTAGCATCGATAAGTCGCGGGATTTTTTTAAAGATAAGAAAAAAAAACTTGTCTTCGGATGGCGATCGTACAAATGACTGAGTTGTATTTTGAAAATGAAATAGGTGATTACAAATACTGATGCTCTTAATCCAGATGTAACTCTCTGCTGCATGCCAACTAAGTAGGCAAGGATGCTGAGGGAGAAAGACAAAGCTTTATTGGTGTGTGTGTGTGTGTGTGAAACTATTTTTAATGAACAAGGAATCAATGATTGTTGCACTGCATAAATTCCAATTTCAGAAAAATGTGAAGATTGGAGAAGGGCCTTCAACAGTGGTACGCCTCATAAAGCTTGTTCAGCGATTTGAGGAAACTGGATCGCTCGAGGATCGTGTAAGATCTCGACGACCAAGTCCAAGAATCATTAGCAAACGTTGAAAGTTTACATGGCCTCCTCGGTCTCCGGATCCGACTCCAGTAGACTTTTCGCTGTGGGGATATTAAAACTCCCGGGTGTATTAATCATGTCCATCCAATCTGTGGGAACTGAAAGATGCGATCCACTGAGAGCTGTCATGAATACAGGCGGACATTTTTTATGAACTGTGCTGTTACTGGATTTGTGACACGTTTGCAATGTGTCATCAATTGTGGTGGTGGATATGTGGAGCACGTGCTGTAAAAATAAATGTCCTGGTAGTGTTACTTCTGTTATTTGCGAGTCTTTTCTTTCACTTAAATACAAAAAGCCACCTATCGGGTTTTTAAAATTTTGTTCTCTCTTTCTTATCTAAAAAAAATCCAGTGATTTTCGATGCTAAATCTGCAAAGCGTTCTTTATTTTGTTTAATTTTCTGGGTTTTATAAATTTTTAAAGTTTTTATGGACTTTTTGCCCGGTATATTTATGTCATCAAAAATGGCTCCAGGTAACAGAAATAATTATTAAACAAAAATTTGCCAATATCGTTAAAAAACATATTAATAATAACATTTCCATGCTGTTTTTTCACAAAGTGATAATTTTCAAATTAATAATATTTTATTATTTATAGATGCATTTAATTATACATACATTTATCTATTTATAGAAATATATTAGATTTTTTTCGAAAAGTAATGTGGTTACACACAAGATAGGTAAACAAATAAATTCAACAATATTAAGGTATTTTTATTATAATTTGGATACTGATTATTCCATACACTACGCAAAAAAACACATTCACATCATAAAAACATTGATCATCTTGTAAATTTTAATTTCAAATTCACTACATGCCAATGGGATTACAGAATCGGCTTATTAGTGATATATTTATCTAGATTGATTGCCTTTTGGCACATCTTCTTAAAAATTTATCTCTACAAAAATTTCAGTATTTTGTAGAATTAACCGATAACCAATTGGTATCCATCTGTCGTACCTCTTATAACATCCTGAAAATGAATGAAAGCATTATCTTTTTGTTTACTTAAGACCCACATATTGATTAGTTGGTAATAGCTTCTTTACACACTCATTATATGATTTTCATTTCTGCAAGTTCTAACTTTAGTATAATTTTTATGCATTATTTTTATAATAGCCTTGTATTTTTCAAACGATTATTTGGTTAACTTATCATTAATTTATTTTGAAGTTATGCTTATTGCATTTTTTTTTCTTTTTGGATATTTCTATATTAACCTACCGAAAGAAAATTGGCACTATCAAAATAATTTAACCCCATTTATTCCGCCTACGTCCGAAATATCTTCCTGGCTAACTTTGCCTCATGAAAAATACAATTTTTTCATTCCAATTTTAATTTAATTATTTCGTTTTTTTTTTTAACAAATGTTTTATGCATACGTATATATTCACATCCATGAAGTTTAAATGTTTTACTTTGAAACAGATTCATTACGTTTTGATAACAATTATTATGCAAAAATGAAATAAAAGATTGAACAATTTGTACAAAAGTTAAAAAAATAACTTATCCCTGTCTTGATATTGTTTAATGCCTCTTTACCAAAATCCAATTTCGCGTTATTTTAAACGATAGAAGAGACGTGCTTTCAAAATTTGCTGCTGTAAATATTATTTTATAAATACTTCGTTTCTTATAAGAAACCAAAACTGTTAGATATGTATTTTTTAAATTTAATTTGCCTTCTTCACTTTTCTTGAAAACATTTAATTTTTCAATGAAAGGAAAAACTCCAAGACTAAGATACTCTGCCAAAAGTGGCATCCCTTTTCTTATCTCAACTCGAAGCAGATGTTAAGAATGGTAAACAAACTACGGGTTGCCTCGTAGACTTTGATAAATTGTTGAATCACGCCCGCTTTTAAAAACTCTCGCGTATTAAACTCGCAAGAGTTGGCGTAGCAGCGTGCCAACCCATAATATATTACGCGTAAAACGGTTCTTCCTCAATTTTCGAATTTTACCCCTTCGGTCAAAGTGGAACACAGCCCCTAGTGATTGATTTCCTTAATTGAAAAGTCTGAAGTATCAGTAAGGATGCTTCACCCCGCAAGAATGGAAACATTCATTTCATTGTGTGCATCTGATTGAAACAGTTCTCCGATGTTTCATTTCCATAGATGCATTTCTCATTGTTTATCCGGATGTATTTAAATAAACCTTTGTTTGCCATGTGACTATTTTAGGCTGACTTTCTTTGCAATGTTGTTTGGGTTGTTGTGTCACATTGTGTCAGAAATCGTCTTGAATATCCTAGCCTAGCTCTTATTCATTTTAATGGTTTGTTTTTTTAGGATAATAATGTTCAACTGTCATTGAGTTGATTTGTTAATTTGCAGTAATAATTTTAGCTAAATTCGAGATAAATTACTTAAATTACTAAACAGCGATAAATTTTGTTGTCTTCTTAGACTGGGATATTCAAAATGAGATGGGGGGGGGGTCATGCCCCAATTTAGTATTTGTTATCAACTATGAAAAGCCTCGAAGAAATTTTGCACCTTGTAATATCAAATAAATAAAAGTTGGATTTAAATTGATTGGTTCAAATACCTCCTCCTCACGTTGGCTGAGGTAAAAGTAACGCTTATTTTCAGACGCCATTAAGTCGGTTACGAAATAGTGACCAATAAAAATACCTCGTTTGTTAATTTAAAGTTAAACGTGTTTACGCAAAATGTTGGCAAGCAAATTGAATCATAAGAAATAAGATGTACTTATCTTTTAAATGAGATTCAACCTGTGAACTCGCTTAAAAGAAATCTTAACTGTTAATAGTGGAACGATTATAATACCAGGCGATAATTCAGGGATAAAATACAATTCAGCCAAATTTAGTGCGGAAATATTGTCGGCCTAATAACTATTTTCTATCTCTCTGACTATTTATATACTATTTATTAGTGACGTTCATTTGCAGCGTTGAGTTGTTCTATCTTAAAAGGCTAATTTGGGTGGATGCAAAAAAAAAAAAAAAAAAAAAAAAAAAAAAAAAAAAAAACGGAGTTAGAGAGATACACCATTTTTTCAAATTTCTATCACAGTAAGCTATTAGAAAATATTTAAATTCATGCTTATAGTTCCTTCAGAAGTATACGAGTGTGACTCGGTACTTGAAGACATTTGTTTGCTTAAAGGGGGGGGGGAGACACAAATTTAAAATAAACGGTCGAGAAAGTCTAATTAATCTACAAAAATAAGATAACAATGGTAACGATTAAATTAAAATTAAGAAATCAGTTAAGAAATTCAGAAGATTTAATACACTCCTATATTTTTAAATGTAGAAATAATCTCCCTTTGGAAATCTAGATTACATGATAGATCATGGGAAAAGATTTTTAAATGTAAAAAACTTTAGACGAAAGCATGCATCAATTTATGAAAAATGTTTTTCTAAAGAGTTTTGTTGAGAAAACTGTAAAACTTTCTCTGCAACAAGTACACTGCTGTTGTACAGAAAGCAACATTACAAACCGATCCGAATTAGTAAGCGAGATCTTTTGGACTATTCACCGTTTATGACTCACGAGGAAAAACGGGGAACAGACTTTCTAGTCGGTTTAGTTTCTTTGCGGTTTATGAAGTTCTTTTTTTAAAAATCTAACAATACTTGAAGTAAATTAATATGCAAATGTAAATTATTCTTTTGTTCTAGTTTTCTTACTTTATAAATTTTATTTCATATCAAAAAGTTTTTGAAAATTATTTACTGAGTTTTGAATGGAATATTGAAATATTGAGAGATAATGTTTTTTAAATTAGTAAGTAAATATAGATAAATTTATTAGTACAATTTATTACGTTTTTGTGATACATATTGAATTAGTAGATTTTTTTATTAACTTAAATTAACTGGACGAAAAGAAATTCAAACGTAGTTAAAATAACACCTCAAAAAGATTGTACTCTTAAATTATTTCCGTATATTTTATTTTTGACTCTCTCTATGTATTTTATTACCGTTAAAGTATGGAATTCACTATTTCATAAAACATGACACTACGTATCTTGGGAGTTTTTTAAAGTAAATCGTACTAAGTATAAAAAATATTGGATCATACAATGACTGGTTATTTGGTAGAATAAAGATTATCTGATAGTTAAAAGGTTTGTTGGAACCAATTATGTGTCTTGTTTAAACCCAGCAATAGTGTATTCTGTTTTTTTTTTAATATTATTTATCGTGAGTTAATTTGCAAAAAACGATGGACTTGTTTCAGTTCAAAATTATTTACTTTTCACTTTAACGGTCTTCCATTAGTTAATTTATAGAATACCTAATTTATAACAAAATAACTAGTGATAGTATTTATCTATCCCACACTTTTTAAGGTAAGTCGGTACCCCCTATCCCGCTAATGTTAAATTGAGCATTTTTATGTGCCTTTTTCTCATAAAATATTAAATGTACAGACTTAAATTTTTTTCTGTATATTAATTAGACTTTTTTATTTAAACTGAAGTAGCTTTTTCAAATATATTGTTTAGTTTTTTCAAAAACTTTCATCGTAATGTATCACTATGAATTTTTTGAAAAATGTCATTTTTTTTTCACGATAACTGACTTTTACAAAAATATTATTGGTATATTAATAAAAGTTCACTTCAGTATATATATTAACATATCAGTAATATCCAGTGAAGAATGCAAGTGCTTCCGTTGAATAGGTTCTGAGAAAATGGTACTCGCATTTTTAAATACACCGTTTTGAGATAATTGCATTTTTATTATAAAATGTCACTTCATCAAAAAAATTATGAATTACAATCTGTATTTGCACTATTTTTTTAAATATTAGCTTATTCTCAATAACTTTTGAGACTTTTTACTTATTTCTTTTACTTAGATTTCTCAGAAAATACATGTATAGCATTTTTCACTTTTAATCTATCGAGATATTTTATAGCATTTGCATCATTTTTCTCAAATTATGCATCAATTTTTGAAGAATTTAAAGTTCTGATACATTATTGTCATCCAAGTTGACTATAAGTATCTTAAATACCATGTAAAAATGTGTCAATACATGAAAATATGGCTTTGGTAATACATCATTATACGACATTTCGAAAAATTTCATTAGTGTTTTATAAATTCAGATGTAAACACAATTTCTTAAAATATCAGAATTAAAAGGATTCTTAAAATATTACATAAATGGTATCCTAAACAACAACAAGAAAAGTGATTTTATGTTTTTAAACATGAAATTTGTGTATTTTTTGTATGTAACAAGTTTTGTGCAACGAAAAAGGGCATTGCATTTTGGGATATATTTATGTCCCTTTTACTAAGAAACTATTGAAAACAGAGCTTAAAAATTTGTGTGTACATTAAATAAACATTTATCTTTATACAGAAGTGAAATTTTTTTTTAAAAAATTGATCAGCATGTTTAAAAATGTAATTTTGTAGAGTAGAATAATAAATTTTATAAAAAGTTTCCTTTTCTATGTTGCGACATCTGCTTTTCAGCTAAATGTCTGAGGAATATCTCAAAAATTTCACTTCAGTATATATAATATAAATGCAATATAAAATAAATATTTCCAGTTCATGCATACAATTAATTTATAGAGAAAGAAGACACAAATTAAAAAATATAATCTATATAAGACAGTAATACATGATTGTATGGCACTTCGAAAAATTTCTTTAGTGTTTTGTATATTCACATGTAAACACAATTTCTTTAAATATAAGAATTAAAAGATTATATAAATATTACATAAATGATATCCAAAACAAGAAAACTGTTTTTATGTTTTTAAACATGAACTTTATGTAATTTTATGTGCATAACAAGCTTTACAGGTAACGACAAAAATCATCCCGTATCATCACATATATATGTGTACTTTTTCTCAGAAACTGTTAAATATTAAGACTTCTGATTTAGTCTGAATATTAATTAGACTTCAATATTTATGCTGAAGTGAGATATTTCAAATATAATATAAAGTTTTTTCAAAACCATGCAACATAAAAATATTACTATGAATTTCTTGAAAATTTTCATTTTTTTTCTGCGATAAATGCTTTGTTAAATTATTTTGGGAAAATTTATAAAGGCACACTTCAGTGTACATGGTTATGTTCAGTGTACATATGAGTTATGTTTTACTGAAATTTTATGAGCATCCTTGCATTATTTTCTGAGAAAAAAGAACATAAATTTTTATAAACAAACTTTTTGAAAAATGCATTATTAACATGAAATGTCACTTTATCACAAAAATTATGACTTCCAACATGTATTTGCCACATTTTAGTCAACATTAGCATCAAGTCAATATATTTTAAGTAAAAAAAGCATCAAAAATGTTTTCAAATTGTCAGAAAATACATACATAACATTTTTCAGTTTTTGTTTAACGAGATATTTTGTAAAATTTACATCTATTATCACAAAATCGCTATAAATTTTAGAAGAATTTGTAGCATTTATGTATTACAAATATCAAAGTAGAGCAAATATCATCATAAATATAATGGGAAAAAATTTATCTATATGGTTTTGGTGTGCATTTGAAAAAACAAGATTTTACGTCATTTCGAAAGTTTTCATATGTGTTCTGTATGTTCACATGCAAACATAAGTTTTTAAGACTTTTAAATTTCAAAAGTTTCTCTAAACTGTACACATGATTTCTTAAACAGCAAAAATAAAACTGCTTTTATGTTTTTAAACATGATATTTAGGTATTTTTATGTATTTAACCAGCTTCTTGCAACGACAAATGATATTACACATCTGAATTTTTGTATGTACAATTCATTCAGAAACTTTTGAAAATTTAAGTTTAAAAACTTGTCTGTACAGTTAAGTAACATTTATATTTATACTAAAGTGATATTTTTTTTAAAAAAATTAGTTTTTTTTAAAAAACAAACTTATTTTTCAACACGGAATTTATTCAAAGTTGTTTGTTTTTTGACACATGTGCTCTTAGCTAAATGTTTTTTTTTGTTGTAATATTTTCAAAATATCACTTCAGTATCCACAAGAATGCATAAGGAATATATAATGTAAATTTGCAGCTTTTTTTTCACATACAGTAAATTTAGAAAAATTTTATTTTTTTAAAAAGTAATTTTAAAATTATAAATTATGAAAATAGTAGTTTTGAAAAAAATCATACCTTGTGAAAGTAAATTCATAAATACAAATAAATAATACTTTAAAACTCTTGGAAACATGTTGTAACTCGAAATTCCGCCACCAAACTAATACAGTTAATCGAACAGTCAACAGTTATCTAAAGTTAATTGCGTTTGAATGAACAAAAAGAAGGCTTTACAATTGTTTCAGGATATTTAAAAGGCAAATATCTGTCAAAAGGGGGCGTGGCCCACCAGTTGATAATTTTTTAAAAGTCATTTTGACATAGTTCTAATTGAAAATATGGCAAAAATGTTATATCCCTAGAAAGGTAATGAAATACAGATTTCAGAAATATCAAAAACTCAAAATCGATCATTCCATGATTTTTACCCTACTGACCTCCCTTAATCGACTTAATTACTTCAAGAAAAACCTTAGGTACAGTATGAAACAACTAAATTATACGCTCCTTATTTAGTTAAATATTAATTTTAGTTGAATTAATGGAATTGGTGGAATTTATACATTTAAAGAATATTTTTATGTTAAATTATCTTTGTATTTCTTGTAATATTTGTGGAATAATATTCAAAACAGTTTCAGAATCCTAATTAGGTTTCGTCTTTGGTGAATAAATAAATAAAAGCCAGCATTTTAAAAAATATAATCTTTTTGAAGAATTTTTGTGAAATTTTCATTGCCACCAAAGTGCAGCTAACTATATTTGATTATTTGAAACAAAAATTTTTAAATATATTTCAGATAAATAATAATAATGTTACTTAAATTTTTTATTATAAATTATTTTCAATAATACTTTGATGGATTACTGAGAAATGCGCTCTAAAAATTCTTTGTTGCCCATTGCCAACACTTTTCAGCGTAAAGAATTCAACACATATTAATAATAATTTGAATAAAAAATATCCATACTTTTTTCATCTCGTAATGCATTTCATTTCTTTTTTTTTTTCAAAATAATATGCCGACAAAAAATATCTAAATGCAATCATTTCATTTAATACAAAAATTTTCTTTCGCACAACTCTAAGTGGGCCATTTGTTACACATCCGTAACATCTATTAAGTAATTTGGGGGAGAAAAAAGAAAAAAAAATTGAAAACTATTTACAAATAAAAAAAACTGGAAAAAAAACCCCTCGTTCTTTTATTTCATCTTGATTTCGTAAATAAGGAAAAATGAAGAAAAAAAAAAATTCGATTTGGAGCAAAAGTATACCCACATCTTAAAAGTCGTAATTTCTTTGTCTGAAATGGCGTGTTTTAATAACTTAAGCAATTCTTTAGACAAGCCATTTATTCTATTCTAAAACTTATTATGTTTTTTTTCTTAACATGAGTGAAATATATTCGTAAATTTCTCTCTGCTTAATGCTTCTGAATAAGTAATTTGGAAGGTTAGTAGGGAGAGCGATTTGTGTTTCTACATTGTACTTTTTAATGGCATGAACGAAAATGCCTTATTTCCCATTTTCTAATATTACATCTTATTTTTCCAGTCTAATACAAAATAAAGTTACTCTTCTTTTTTTTAAAAGAAAAAAAAAAGGAACGTATACAATTTCTTGTACAGGCAAAGGTTCCTAGGGACCGGCTGGTTTGAACAAAGTTCGGGATCAAATTTTATTACATATCTCTTTCTATATACGTTAAGAGCAGAAAAAGTGGTTCACGGGAAAGAAAATAAAGGTGGATAAAAATTATTTACGCTGTTGTCCCTACGCGAGTAAGGAAGTAAGAACAAGAGGATGAGGAAGAAAGAAAGGGAAAAAAAGAAGCAAAAAGTTAGGGAAAAAATAAGAACAAGCGAACAAAAAAAAAAGGACTAAATAAAATGGCAAGGAAAACAAATAAACGAAACTTTGATAGAATGAGAAGACGAAATCAAATAATACAAAACAAAAATGCAATAAAAAAGAGAGGGGGTGAGCTACGAGAGAGAAAGGATAAAAAAATATAAAGGGAAAAAGAAAAGAAAAAATTAGACAGCAAATTCTACTCGAAGTTGACGACTAATGTCTTCCCTCTCGCGCGAAATAGCGCCACTTACGAGATTTGCCGAGATCTCCGCTGAGGATTAAAGATGGCGTAACTCTACCTCATTCTTTGGCTTGCTTTTTCCGAGTCGTGTGTAATGAAATTTGCACGAAAAAGACAGTGGGGATAGATTCTATTTGTGTTTATTTATAAATATTTCCTTTCCCACTTTTTTATTAGTGGTGTTAGATAAACCGGCGTTATTACATTCCGATTGGAATTAAGTGCTCTTCGAATGATGTTTACTATTTCTGTATGCAATTTGTCTGGAATTTTCAGACCCACATGTAGTTTAATCTTTTTTTTTTACAGGAAAGTTAAGAAAATAGTGATGCAAAATGTATATATTTATAATGCACTAATAAGATAAAGATACGGTTAACCTTCAAAAAAAGAACTCAAATCCATTGCATTAATAGAATAAATGAGATTGATATTTTATATGAGATTATTATACATGATGAATTGCACAATCTATAATATGTGTTAACAAGTCTACATTTAGTAATATTATTTGTGACAGTGTGTTTTAAAATTCCTATGTAAAGTATATATAAACAAATTTTGACGAAAAAAATTTTGAAAACGGAAGTCAAATTGTAATAAAACGCGTAAGACAATGTATGGCATATGCCAAGTGATCAAATTCATTTTTCTTCTCTTACTACACTTGGTAGCAAGGTAACTTGGATTATATTTCTGTTGAAAGGTTGCTATATTTGTGAAGTCAACTAATATATTTGCTATGTTCACTGTCTTTTGCAAAAAATATACCAAGAAGAAAGCCAAATGGTGAAAAATCAGTCATTTTTATAAACATTACAACCTTTCAAACTCATTAAAATTCTTAATATAATTTGATTATACTTCATTATTTTTTTTAAATTTCGGTTTAATTTTAAGTTGTATAATATATATATATATATATATATATATATATTTATAACAAAAACAAGGAACTGATAAAAAAATGCCCTTAATTTTTGTTCGGGTTTTACTTTAAACCAATACGAATTATAAAATAAAATGGTATTTACGTACTATCGCAGCAATGCCAACATTCAAGATAACTCTCCAAGTTGCTAACCCTGATTTTGCATGGGCTGTACGCGCTCAATCGGCAAACATGTTGTTCGTTCCATAAAATATCGCCAATATGTTTGCGATAATACGTAACTACCGATAAATCTGTCACAGTCATAACACATTTTTGAAAATTAATTTAATAATTGAAGAAAGAAGGAGTTGCAAGAAGCAATTTACTGTTATATGAAAAAATTATTGGTTGTTATTATTAAATTTATAAAAATATAATTAATTAATACAAATAGATATTTTTTCTGTTATTGTAAAAACAACTGATACTTGAATGCACAATACTTAGATAATTCGATATATATGATGGACTGAATATTTTGAAAATTATATGTGTAATGAAATTAAATGAATTGAATTGTATTATAATATTTAATAATATCAAAAGAATGAAAGAGAGAAAAAATGAATAAAAATATATACATAAACTAGTATTGATGTCTGAAATGTATTTATTTTTCTAATATTTTCCATAATATTTCTAAGTAATACATTAGAGCAACATTTTTACTTTGATTCTAAGCTTGGTAAATTTATATTACATACAAATGTATTTCATAACTATTTATATTAATTATATTATCATTTGAAAACTTTTTTAAAGCTTTCAACGATCACCATATTAAATATATTTTGAAGCTTCTATGTTTAATGTTTGTTATTATTTAGATTTGAGGATATTGCTTGTACTAACAATAGTCTTTTTCATTTTTAGGTAAGTTTCTCTGATTCCGTAATTTGAAAAGTGTTTGGTACTTTGGGTAAGTGATAATAAATGCTGTAGTATTCTTAAAAATTTCATTCTGTAGCATTTCTTCAAAATGATAGTGTAGTTTTTCAATTTAAATATGGGTACTTACGTATTTTATCATCTACCAATTCCTGGAATTCAAAAGAGGTCACCCAAAGCTGCGATATATAGCCAATATAGACAACCATTCCCACGCGCATACGAGAACAGTAATAATAACGATAACAGAGAGCATCTTGTAACATTTTTTTTGAATTGTCAATATCTCTTCGTTTGGCGAATTGGCATAATATTAAGTACCCAAATGTTTTTGAACTATCCTCAATTAATTAAGATTTAATAAAACATTTACTCTTTCAATTATATATCTGAATGGCATATTTTCGTCACATATGTAGTAGATATCAGAAACCGAGTTCGCTTTTAATTTCACGAATTTTATCTACTTCTAGTTGGTGTTTAAAAAAATATAAAAGACATCTGAGAAAACAACGGCAATTAAAAATCATACTTGGCGTCAGGTTGAAAGTGGCATCTGTTCCGCCTTTTTGATTAAGTAAAAAATGTTGTACGATGTAATGAGTTAAGGGAATATATTATGTTATTGTAAAAGCATCATTACATATATGATTAAAGTATTTGGGTTGAATGCGGATCAAAATAGAATACTGAAAAATACTATGAGACTTTGTTCAGAAGTTAAAAAAGATAATTCTGGAGATCAGAAATAATTTTTTAAAAATTTTGCTTTTATACGTAAGCGAATCAGTAATATAACACTCTACTTGATAATTTTGAATAATTTCAATAAATTTGAGATTTTTTTTTCTATGGAGATAAAATTTTTGAAATTTTAATGCAGACAAATTTCGAGCACTTATGTGTCTTAAATAATAAATTAATAATGAAACATGCAATAATTTTTTTCGAAAAAAAAAGAAAGTTATCGAATTATATTCACATAAGATATCTTAATTTTCTTTTCTGTAGGAAAAAAAAATTAGCCTTTCAAATCAGTTGCTTAGTTTTTAAATATTTTTTAATTTATTTTTCTGTTAGGGCTAACACAAAAAGAGCGCTAATCCACTTTTTAATTAAACTTACCATGATATTGGAATTATATAAGGCATCTTCTTCAAGAAATAGATGTGATTCTAATCTTAAGCGGATTAAGACGTCGTAAAAACGGGGAATTATTTTTTTATCACCTGTGAAAAACGCGTATATTGGTTATATATATATAGAGAGAGAGAGAAAGAATTCTTCAATTCTATCTGGAATTGATTAAACTTATAGTTGAGAATGGAAAGGCTCTTTTTTATTTAGCATAAAAAATTCAGATTTAATGTAAAATAAATTTATTAATTTGTTCTCTGAAATAATACAGAAACCGAAATAAAAATTTTATTTTCGAAACAACTTTTTAAGGAACTCCCAGGAAAACTCTATTTTCTGAAAGAACTCAATTTTTTGTAACTTTTTGATGGAAAAGAATAATTTGAGTCGTGAGAAATGGATGTAACATAATTGAATTCACTGAACTGAAATAAATTTTGTTTTACTATTGTTTATTAGTAGAGGTTTAAGTACGTATTTGAAAATAATAATAATAAAAAAAGATTTTTGAAATTTATTTTTAATAAATATGGGAATATGGTTTAGTTTCCCCCCTTTCATTTTGAGAAAAAGGGGGAAATGCTGAATTATTCACCCTTTTTACGCGTATCATATCCCTCTTCTTTATATTTACAATTAATCCAACTGGAAAAAATACACGTCTCCTAGAATAAATTTATTTATTTTTTTACCCTCGAATTTAGAATGCAAAAAAAACCCCATCTAATTTAATTAAATGGTATGCCTTCCTGGTTTTATAAATTCGTTTAAAAAGCTCTATTTTTTAAGGCTTATCGATGGGATTGTGAAGGATTTAGATAGTTTTATCATCTGTCTGTTCCACCTAAAGAATTTGCATTAGATGCAACTTTACGTTTTTTCCAAGAGAGATTTCTTTCCTGAAATATTTTTTTTAGCGCATTGAATTGATTCATGGGATTTCTTTCAAGCGAATAACTGTGTATAAATACAGCTTACAACTGGAAAAGTATTCTCTCTAAATAGCAGTACGTTTGAGAAAGAGGACAATTTATAAAAAAAATTATTTGTCTTAACTACTTGTATACTTTTATAATTGGTCTATATAATATATATATATTTCAAAAATATAGACAAAATAGTTATAAACCTAAAATAACTATAGCCATGATAGAATAAAGTCTTAGCCACACTAAAGCAAACTCCTGGCCATAGGAACCAGGATTGCAGGTTTAATCAGTTTTTCGGTCAGCCAACCTTCACCTGAATTTGTCAATACTCTGGGCCATAGAGAAAGTAAGAAACTTCTAAAGAAGTTTAACTATTATTACAAATAAAACCATATTCTATTGATAAAACGATAATATTATAACCTATAATAATTACTAGAATATGTTAAACAAAGCTAAAACAATTATATAAAGACTTACCACGTGAATACGGCAAAACCATTTCCCGGTCAACAGAAAGGTGAATATCAGTAACACATAAAATTAGTAAGTTTGGATCAAACATTAAGTCTACATATATACATTTAAGAACTCTGAATCTTGTTTTAAAATTTATAGAAAATAAAAGTACAACCCAGGCATATACAATTAATTTTAAATAAAATATATAATATTGTTAATTTACTTAGCTTGAGGCGCCATCTATCGATTAATTGTACAACTAATAACATATTTCCTATACTAAACTGTTAGGTGTATAACATTTTATAAAGTTAGAAGGGTATCCATGTTCCACATACAATGTTAATTAAATTTATTAAAATTTAAATATATCTTAAATTTATCACTAACTAATACATTATTATGATCAATATAATTGAAAATAATATTTCTTACGGTATATATATATATATACCGTATTTACTCGAATCTAATGCTCCATCGATTTTAAACCTCACTCCAAATTCTCAGAATGTTTTTGTGAAAAAGTGTTATCGATTCTAAGTCGCACCTCCAATTCTCTACAAGATTTTGAGAAAAATAAAAAAATGTCCCATAGGTTCGTCAATAGCCGATACTAAAAAATTAAAAAAAAATAATGAGAAATAATAATTTTATTTATTTTTCAAGTATTAAAAACATTCGAATACCAGAAGGCACCACATACATGAATCTATAATTACTCTAACCGTCAGTATCAAGTTTCAAAAATGATTCGTCATTCACAATGGCACAGTTGACTTCGGATTTGGTGCCGGCGTTGGTATTTCCCCACATAGTGTAGTCTTCCACGCCATCCAATGCAGTTGTTATGCAACATTTTTTTTAAAAAAAGTGTTATAGAAGAATGTAAAAAAACTATTAAAGGCTTTTGAACATTTACAAGCAAAAATTATATTTTGTTTACGCCATCGACGTAAATTTGTTTCATCCGTGTCCAATTTTCAGTGGCCTTTGCTCTGTTTTCGTTTTTTTTTCTACACATTAAATTTTTCTCCCTTTTCATACTTGCGTCACTGGGAACTCGTCTTCATACTGTTCTCAATGTCTGATGTTTAGGTGATTAAAAGAAAGCGCATATAAAAAAAAATCCTAAATACGATCAGACAATGATGTTTATAATAGAATGAATACTGGTGATAAACTTAGGAATGAGATAAGTCAGAAATGATGGTTACATTTTTCCTTTTGAAAGGCATTAAAACTCAATTTTCCCCAATCAACTTTTGTTTTTGATTCTAAGCCACAACTCGAATTTCATTGGCGTAAACACTTGAAAAAATAGCGTGATTTATATTCGTGTAAATATGGTGTGTGCATATATAAATTTAGGAAAAAAAGGTAAATTATAAATTTCAAACAAAAAAGATGTAAATAGTGTTTTTTGTAGAAAGCGCTTTCTTTGTTAGAGCGTGAAACCAAACATCTTTAGGAGAAATATTAATTTGAGATCCTCTATGGCTTTTATATATTAGTATGGGTAAAATAAGAATTAACCTGTTATATATACAGGAACAAATAAAATTTAATGATCCTTACATTCAACAACACAACAGAGGACACAAGACATACATAAAGCACTCAGTTCAAAACACATTACATCATTGTACAAAGTAGAAAAGCCTTTCCCTATAAAGTGCGCGGGAAACCTTACTCGAACTGCTACTAGGGAGGAAAGGAATTTTTCTCCATATGAACACGGAACGCCATCTAGCTGTCATTTAATAGTTTATTGAATATAGCTTTAAATATACAGTGTTTGAAATTTACTTAAATTTAAGCAAGGAATTAATTAATATATTTCCTACTAGTCCGATAAATGAAAAAAATAAACTCTTGTTATATAAATTTTTTTCAAAATTCCTTTTCAATCAGCATAATTCAAAGGAAATTGACGTTTTTTTTACAAATCGTTTTCCATCTTTCAAAATTTCAAATAAGGTTTAACTTTGTTTACCCCTCCTCAAGAAGAATATTATCTTTAACTGATATTTCAAGCATTCCAGAATATACATAATTTTATTTATGAGCAAAACTGTCTAAAAAGAAATTTATATATATATATATATATATATACATAATCCCAAAATATTTAATGGGGAATTATTTATTTATTTATTTTTTTTGATAAAATTGTTCGCTGTTTCATACTTTGTCGTTGCCTACAAGGTTATTTAAAAATGAAGCTACCATTAATAATAGTATCACATTTATACATTATCTATCATTATTTGACATCGGTACCTATTTCCGAAGATTACTATAACTATATACTGTTAATTATTGAAAACATTGGGAATAGGTACAGCTGTAAAATAGATAAAAATCTTTATTTGTTTTCTGCTGGTTGACGTCACACCCAAACAACGTAACAAGCTACGCAACCAAAAAGTGAAATACATTAGGAAAAACTTATTACGCTAAAATTTTATGTGAATGCACTATATAACATATAACAATTCTTTAATAATGAAATATTTCATTCATACCAAGATAAATATTAATTTAGACAAATATTTTATCTAAATATATATCTAAACATTTAATTAAAATTTTTCTTAGTTTGAAATCATTGTACTGCTTAATTAAGATTTCATAAGTTTCCATACAAAACATGTACTGCATATAGAGATTCATAATTGAATACAGCAATTCATTTATGAAAGAATACAGTCAAAAAAGAAAATGGATAAAAGATTAGCAGGAACAGAATATCTAAACCCCATACAAATATAAACGATTTGTCTGTACCCTAATATTTACTGTCTAATTGGGATCTGCAACTCCCCACAACGATTTTCTTACCAAACAATGCAATCAACAAAGAAAGCCGACAAAGGTCCGTTGTAGCAAAACACCTCTACTCCTTTCGACATTTCCATCGACTACGAATTACCCACAAGTCTCCAGGAAGAACAGAGATTTCCGCAGCTCCGACTCAATAATTCTTTTCCAATCACAGTTGAGCAGTCAAATTATCAGTTATCCCATCGATTCTGCAGAGCAACAGTTCTGAAGTGCCCGCCGGGCCAATCCCTTGCGGGCGACAGACCCCCCCAGGGGCTATCACTCAGAAATGTTCTCAGCAGATTTCGTAATAATCGACTTACGGTCTTCATGTGCAGAAATCCTCGAGCTTGAATACGTCGGAGAATGGTTGGATAAGCACATTAACGTTTAGGCCCTACCTTGGGGCTTTCAACTGATTTGTGCAAATTGCGGCTGACATGCTAAAGCGTCTCTTGTGCGCGCTCCAGGACTATAGCCCCCGTACAAAAGCTCTGAAATGTTCTTTTTTATTTTCTTTGGATGAAAACACCTTGTGTGCATCTTCTAAAGCCCTATCAGCCTTCTTTTTAATATTGCATTTTGTTTACTTTTTTGCAGAAAGGCTGGGCTTTAGCGCCAATACCATTAGTGTTTTTCAGTTTTATTGTTGTTGGTCTTTTGAAATGCTTAGATGTGGAATGGAGAGACCTGAAAAAAATAGAGCTCCACACTTCAACTGATTATGATACGGAAAGACGATGGGGAGTATATATTCTGTTTATTTGGTGTGAAGAATTATTTATGCGTTTATTTTGCATTTCAATACATATTCTGTATTTTGTTTTTCTGATTCGTATCTGAATGTTATGCGAAAAATTCGGAAATCTAAATTTATAGGGATTTAAGTCTATTATGTTTAAAAGGTGTGATATATTTTCCTGAACTAAATCATTTCTGAGTATACAGAAAAGTAGTTCTTTTTGGAAAAAAAATAAGGTATTGCGTTTTAAATTGATGTAGGATTTACGACGATTTTAATGGAAAGCACTAAAATAAAGGGATATACTGTCGAGATAAATCCCATAAAAACATATACTTAAGAATCTAACACAAAAAATAAGCGCATGAAACTATTTCTTAATATTTATGGTTCATAGAGCTTTACGCCAAATTGTGCAAATAACTATTTTCACTGAATAGAGATAAAACAAGATTTTAACTTTTAATGCATTGTAAAATAAAAAAATAAAATTGGCATTGGTTTATTAAATTAAAACTTCATTAATTTGGACTAATTGAGGCTACTACACTCGTCCAGATTAAGAGAAATTATAAAACGAGATAAAATACGTGACTAAACAGTCCTTACACAGTAAACAGATTACGTATTTTAAAGTAAGACGCAGCAAAAGGGTAAATAATTGCTCGAAATAGTGAATTACGATAATTTTTTTTATTTTCATGATACACATAAAATTAAAAAATGACATTACTTTGAACATGTCAACTAACTGCTATTAATAGATTGAGGATACTTAAAAATAGCGTCACCTATTTTATATCATAAGCACCTGGCTGAAAGCAGAATTGGGCGTTTTCTACGTATTTGGTTGTACGGCCCCTATAACCTTTAAGTACCTTTCAGAGTAAAGATAATCACTTCCTATGGGTGAAGAAATGTTTTATGACTTAATCAGTGAAATTTTAATAATATTTTTACAATAAATAGTTTGAGGATTTGTGTTTACGTTAACAAATACGTTCATTCAAAATCTCTGTAAATGCCAAATAATATGAAAACCTTTTTTTTTAATTTTTGACATTTTTGTTCAACTATTTAGGATCTTCTATAATGTTAAAAAATGTCTTATAGAGCTAGTTAATGCAGTTCCAGGGAATTGAGTAATTCCCACTAATTACCGTATGTTTCCGAAAATAATCCGGGAGTGTATTTCTTTAAAATAAATACACAAAATTCAAAAACCATGTATAAACTAAATTGGAAAAAATATCTTTAATTTTTGCCATGAAAGTGAAAATGGTATCAAGTGGGTAAAAGAAGTAAAATATATGCCAATCAAACTGCTCTAAATTGAAATGCCAGACGCGAACGAAGATATTTTTATTTCTGTCAACATTAGGCGAATTTCTTCAATTTATTTGTTATCCTGTACATTATCTGTGTTAGTCTAACTTTCTTTAGTATTTTCTTTTCAGAAAGTGAGCGAAAAAAAAATTAGCGTACAACTAATTTCTGACTATAGCATCATATATCCCAATAAGTAAACGTAAATTCTACAAACTACTCGGAAATTCAAATTCAGATACTGACTTAGAGGGATATTTGTGACTTTTTTCTTTTCTTTCATTATTTTTTTGCATAAAAGTTTCATCATTCAAAACACCTAAATAGTCAAAAGACTGAAATGGTTTGCGCATGGGCGACGGAAAATGTTAAGAAATACGTTTTTCTTGAGCAACATTTTCACCCCGAGATTAAGGGAAATTTACATAAGCCAACCCTCTAATTTTCCCTTTAAAAAAGATCGAAAATTTCTTGATTTACTCACAGCAATATACACACATGTATTTAAAAAACAGTCGGCAAACATTTTATGTTAACTTTACATGTTTCATTATTTACCTAACCGACAACTTCCGGAACTGTTATTTTTCAAAATCGTGTAAATGGATAATTTTTATGATATTTAGTGTCACTTAGATTAGAATACATGTATAAAATTGTTTTAAAACTACTTGTCGCCCATCCGGTATAGTGGTTAGTGAAGCTGACTGATGTGCTGTTGGGCCTGGGTTCGAATCCCGGAGAAGGCATAGATGCTTGTAAATGTATAGTGGCTTCGCTGTAATGGGGGTACTCTAAGTAGCCGTCGAGTGGCAAGTCTTCTCGTGAGGTTGGTGGAAGGGTAAGAGAGGTGGGAGGCCCCTGACCACTCCCAGGGTGTTCTCCCTCAAAATTGGGGTGGAACCGAGCCAAATCGTAGTGTCACCTGCATGGTGCTCAAGAACTATGGCGAACGACAGGCGTACAATATAGCCCGATGCCATGATGAATTTCGTGGGCCTTGATCCGACTACGTCAACAACAAAATTACTTAAATGCAGTATTTTGGCAAACAATGATCATAGGATTACCAACTTTCGAAACATTCTCTTTTCATGGGAAATGCTTCTATACTTATAATAATTTGTCTATATATAGCTTAGACCTCTGTACACGGCCTGAACTAAAGTTTTTAAATTATAAACTAATTTAATTTTTAATTTAACTTTTTTAATTATTTAACTTAGAAGTGTTTTTATACCTTTTTTAATACAATAGAGTGGAGAAATTTTAAGAAAAAAAAACAGCGATAATTATTTCAATTGGTAGAAACTTTGAAAATAATATGAAGTTTTCAAAAACCTAGTTCAGGCCCCCTGAAAAAAGAATTTTTTATAAAAGGAGAAAGTTTTGAAAATAGATAATTTAAAGTTCATTTTTTGCCAAAGTATTGCATTTAAATAATTTTTATTCTAATAATATCCCTAAAAAATTTTATGCGTGTATTCTAATCCATTCCAATGACATTAAATATAAAAATTATCCATTCACACGCTTTTTTTAAATAACGGATATTTAAAGCTGCGTAATAATCTGCAATACACAAAGAAGAAGTTCGCTGTCATTGCAGCAGAAAAACATTAATTATTAACGTATTAAGCTTAATAGAAAAGGGATTCTTCTTAAATAAGCTTTAAATGCAACAATCCAGTAACTCCTCCTTCGAGTGTTTACATATTCTCTCTCCACCACCGTTCCCAGATTACAGCAGTGGAGCAATCTAGAGAGCAAGGAAGGGAACAATTTAATCCTCATCATATAATCTCGAGTCCTTTAATCCTTTTAACGAGTTCCCATTTAGAGATGACTTTTGCTCGCTCTTTAAAGCTGATTGGATGCTTGGCGACGACGCTGCTCACGAGGTTAGGTTTAAACGGGTCTTGCTTAAGGCGAACAAAAATTATCGGAGAAAATATACAGAGAAAAGAGCTTCTAGAAGAACCCACTTATGCTTTATTCGAAAGTAAATTAAGCATTTTTTGTGTACCAGTACATTATTGATTACCTTATCCGAATATGTTGATTATCAACAAATCTTTGTAAAATTTTGAATCAATTCCCTTTATGAATTGTAATGAAATTTTTTTATTTGTACTTATATCTGTAAGTATACTTAGTATCTATCAATGATTCAAATTTCGATTTTTACAAACAATATCATTTTAAGTAATGGAGGTAAAAAAATTACTATAACATTTCAATTACAAATAAGAATGGTGTAAAAAGGAGTATTTGCACTATTGATAGGTATTAACCCGGCACTACTCGCGCAGGGTGTGTCATACCCACCATCTAACTTTTTTCAACTCTCCTTCTAAACCTTTATTGGAAAATAGATAGTTTCTCGTGTAGTTGACTTTATGGTCATATCCTTTGAGGGGCCTTAGCTTGTAGGCGAATTCTAAAAATAAATTTTTGGATATCCTTTCTTGGGGTATGTCATACACTGCGCGTGAATCACCGTTACAGTTCTGAATGCATGCACACGTTTTAAATCTTCTTTATGCTATGGCGTATTATTGTAGTTATGATGAACAAATGTTATATTTAAGTAATTTAATAAATACAGTATTTAATAGATATAGTACAACAGTAATTTCGGATGAAGAAATTCTCTTCGCGGTTATGATGAGGAAAAATCAAATGAAGAGTATAACAGCAAGTTTGATTCTTCCACTGAAATCGATCCAGATTTAAAAAGGGAGACACTGTTGAAAATAAATGTTTCATATGTAGAGACACAAAAACTTAATTTTAAAGGAGATAACTGGCACACATCTTATCCACTTTCAGATGAACTTTTGGAAAAAAAAAACCTATTGCTGGAACAAAAGATAAGAGAAAATAAAAAAGAAATTCCAAAAATTTTAAACTTAAAAAATAAAGAAGTTTACTTCTACATATTTAGTTTAAAAAAGATATAGATTAAAGAAAAATTAAGATCCAGTGAAAACACATCGTATTCACTCATGACGTGATTAAAGGAGTGTATAAGCAATGCACTGAATGCCCTTATAAAAATAACAACAACAAAAAAACTAAATTTACGTGTGAAAAATGTAATAAACATGTTGTATTTCTTACTTTTCTTCTTTTTTAACCTTTTTATACAAATTTTACGGTAGAAACACAATGTAAACACCCTTGGGTAGGACACACCCTGCGCGAAAACTTTAGGTCGTTTTTTTCACGCGAGTGATGCCGGGTTAAAAGTGTGCTCTCCTCAAGTATCATTGTTGTAGAAGTTGTATACGTACTTTATTATTCTACATTTCTTAAATGGATAGAAAGTCTAAATCCTCCGTCTACAATGGTGGATGGGTTGGGCACTTGATGAATATTAAGATATCTAGGGCTACCCAATTTTCAGTCATAGTTTTCATCGCACCCCTCTCGTCCGACAACTATGCATTGAATGCAATAATAATGTACTTCAACGCTGAAGTTACACTGCGACTTTAATTATAAACTGCACAAATTATCAAGATAAGTATTATGTTTTGTATATGACAAAACCCATGGAATTCACTAATAATTTCTAAACTTGCTTTTAATTCAGTATTGATAAATTAATTATGAAATACTTTTTGCCAAACTGATACATTCATAAGTATCTATTTTGTATTTCTGTCAAAATGTATTTTGTTTTGATTCCTTTCAGCAAATTGATAATTATTTTTAAATCTTTTATTTTCAATTTTTCGATCAATTTCACGTAGGGTTATCATGCCCTCTAAGAAGGTGCATCTCACAATTTGAGAAACTCTGATCTAGGGTTAAATAATAAAGAATAATGGTTTAATACATTATTTGTGCTAGTGACCATTTAATACTTCTTTTTCAATTGTATCATATTGTAATAAATTGTTAAAGTTATTGTTTAAGTTATCTGCCAAGCTCCTTGAAAAGAAGTTCAATTTTTTAAGTGATGGTCTTAAAGCATTCGAATTTATACTGAACCAGATTTTATTTACTTATGATGATTAATTCCTGGCACTTGAGGTTTTGTTTTGACCGCAATCATACAAAGATGTGTTCTATGTCCATCAAAACTATACATTGTAAATAAATAGAAGAACGAAGAAAAAGTGTAATGGTATATTAAAAAGTAAATTTTGACCTTTTTTATGCTGATTTTTTGATATCACAACATAAATATTCTAGAGTTATAGGAGACAGATCATGTAATTTAGAGTCCTGGTCAAATGATAAAAGTAACACCTATATTATAATTTTTTCTCCAAACTTCGACATTACATTATCCGTAGTGATAAGGGCCATTGCATGCATTAAAATTCAAAGTTCTAACGATGAATTTGCATGCAATTGTTAACTGAGGTATCATCCTCGTCCAAATTACGAGGTCCGTCATCAGCAAAGGCAACATTAATTAAATTGAAACGAAAGACTCATGCAACGGTAATAATCAATCAATCAATCGATTATACATAACTTTATACTCACTTCGATCGAACGTATGTGGCAGCCGTAGCCTAGTGGTCAAGGTAACGGACTCGAGACCAGCGTGTCATGAGTTCGAGCTTGGTACTGTTGAAGACCCATCGTGTAGTGGGAATCAATGCATGTTAAATATTTTGAGGCTCAAACGTCCTCCCGTGGTGCGGTGTGAAAGTTAGGCGTCACTTGACCATGGTTCAAAATTACAAGGTCCATCACCAAAAGCCCTCGAGTAACTGAATAGTTCGACGTTAATATTCACTCACTCACTCATTCATTCTATCGAACGTATCGAAGTTTACATTAATCTTCACTATAGAATCAAAACTTGAGCATACGATTGACCATTGTCGGCCACAATTCTGTAATCTTGACCACTCCGTTTATGTTGTCTACTAAACTGTTGCAGCATTTCTGTATTGGAATAGGTTCATTTAAGAGAACTTAAAGCTATGTAAGCATTATATATTTGTGGTTAGCATGTCATTCAATAGAATAATATTGGATTGAATTGTTATTGTTATTTTATAGAAGTAATAGAAAATAAAAATATAATTATCAAATATATTATTAAAATAGGAGGTTGAATGTTTAAATATTAAGCGATTATGCTTAAAAAATTTAGAATAATCATATTCTATTTTACATTAAAGCTTAATTGAATGTGATAAAATGTCGATGATTAAACAGAAAGCATAATTCTGTTTTAACACAGTTTTTAATGAAAGAATATATTTATTAACATTGTTATCAATATTAGATTATTGACCAAAATTTCAATACACTTTGATAAGCTTCTCTATATTAATGTAATTATCGAAAACAATATGATAACAAACAAAATAATGGGAATTATTGATGCTTTAGTTTTAAGAAATAAAATATGTCACAAGATTATATTTTTAAAAAAAGTAAATATACCCTCTTCAATAAAATAAATCCTCAAAGTATCAGGCTTACAAACGTGATGCCAACATGTAAGAATATGATAATACCTTAAGACATAAAAGGAAAGGAAAAAAAAAGGGAATTTATTTGCTCTCTTCCCAGAAAGAACTCTTGAAAACTTCTTCGCTCAAAACTTTATTCCGAATATCATTACGAAAATTGAAGTTAGGAGAGCGGAAAAATTTAGCCCTATAATACATCTCCAACAATTTGAAATCCATAACACTACCTCACCGCGGCCCCAAATTATTAATTTATCTTCTTTAGAGAAATTGAAACCGAACTTTTCAATTTCCCCAGTTACTTCTCTTTTTTTATACTTACTTATAATTTTCCTCGAAAAACTCCCCACTACGAAATAAATAAAATAAACTAAAAAGGGTTTCTCTACCAAAAAAAAGAAAGAATATATATATATATATTCTTTTTTTTTTCTTTAAAAAAAGAAAAGAAAGACTCTCTCTTCTGTGAATAGAAAGTATAGGCAATGGAATAGGGGATGATTTTACATTTTATTTGGGTGAGGACTTTTTTTCCCTTTCTTCTTTGCTTTTTTTCCCTATCCTTCCGTTTGCATGTCGATAAAGCGCATGAAAAGCTAAATAAGTAAATAAATAAAATGAACAGAATGGATTTCTCTACCCCTCTCTGAATTCCTGGACACACAATAACGGAAGTGGAGATTCAATAAAAATGGAGAACAGTTAATACATATTCCCTATCTATTTCAGGAGTATCATTCCAGCAGCCCGGAGGTAAGAGGAATGGGGGGGGGATGAAAAATTTGTTCCCTTTCGATTTGATGTAGTAGTTTTTCAGACATATTTGCGTCTGGCCTGTACAGTCTGCAAGGTGACTATTTTGTGTTGCAACTTTTTTGAACGTTATGCAGAAATAAAGAAGCAAAAATCCAGATATCGGACCAGTCCCATACACTTGCAAATCTTTCGTAAAATCAGTTTATTTTTATTCTTTTCAAAATTTTCAATACTTGCCACAACAATGCATCCGAAAGATTCTGCGGATAAGTATAATTAAACTTAAATTTTAACGAAAAACTGATATAGATTTTCGGTTTGTCTGTTCGTTCGAACCACCTAAGGACAGTTTAAATTTTTTGCGGTATATAGCTTGAGTTCCGTCCGGAATATATTCATATTCGTATGGGGAAATTGAAATTATCATTTAGCTTTCATTGGAATTTTACAAAACTCTGTTTATTTGCTTTGGAAGTTGATAGAGTTTTCGTGATTTTTTTTGGTTTTTTTTTTGCATTTACCAATGGAGTAATCTAGATCTGTGGTCAAACTTGATATGGGAGTTTTGCGATAACTTTTTTTGAAAATAATGCATTCATGTACTAAATATTTACCTTTTTATTTTCTTTAACTATTTGTATTGAAATAATACGTCTGCTCGGTGGCCCTCAGTCGATGCGTTAGCGTACCCGCATCAGTGCCCCGGATGATGTCAATAGATTTTCTGGATGCGAAAATTGTAGCCACACTTGGTTATGTGGCGTGTGAAAGATCCCTTGAGTATAAATTTGGTACTGAAACTCTCGGCAAAATTAAAATCATGGCAATGTTTAGCATCCGACAGGAGCTTGAATTAAAATTAATTCGGAATTAGGTCACGAAGGCTGCCATTATAGATGGAGCCACCATGAAATTACTTTCCTATTTGGGGACTTGTCGTATTTGCAAAGTTTCGTTTGCCAAAATGCAACCCATGGGAAATTTTTTTTAAATAATATGAATATAAATTTTCATATAGCATTGAAAATATTTTATCCAAATTATTATATGTACTAGATACTGATTTTTTGTTTAAAAATATCTTTTTATTCTGCTTTATGACAATGAATATTTTTTTAAAATCTGCGGATCTGTATAAAAATTGACCCTCTTACTTTATACATGAAATTATACGGTATTCAGAATAGGAGTTGGCTTTGATGTTTGGTTATGTGGTACAAGGATCCCCGTAAATAATCCACACCGACCCCACTGGCACCACACAAAACTAAACTCAAATTCTCTACTGTTTACGATAAAAATCGTATAAAAACCAAACTATTCTCTTAAAGAGGCCTTTAGGGCGTCGAAAATTCTTTTTTACTTTTAGAATACGATTCAGGATTGTCTCACTACTCGTGATGGTGCTCCAATGAGAATAAAATTCTGTACCTACTAGACACTTGAAATATTGAACAAATTTCAAAACCATTTGAAGATTAAACGGGAGAAAGTGCATTGTGCTATTTAAATTCGAAAAGACGGAGATGGAATATGCTATAAATATACTCTCACGTACTCGTTCTCCATTATTGTGAGTGCATTAGATAATAAGATAGGATAATTTCACAGATGGATCCGTATGTTATTTGTTTTATATCTTATTAAATTCTGTGTATTAAGACGACAGTATTTAGTTACTTCACTTCTTTAAAATTATTTACTTTCTATTTTTATTTCGACAGATCTACGCAAAATTAGCTACTAAAGGTCATACTAGATATCAAGGTACTAATGAGTAATGCTAGGTACATCTTATTTTCGAAAAAATGTAGCTCGTAACAAGCTAGGGAACACATGTTAAGAATTTCAGTCATTTCAGTTCAAATAATTCTTCAAAAGCAGACATTCTTTAAGAGAGAACGGAATACGAATATTTTAAATTTATGAATGCGGAAAATTTTATTGAAATTATAATCAACTATTTATCAACAGAACTTGAACCATTATGAACTATTTTTTATCCATTTAGTGTCTTTATTTTTGTAAAGGGTTTTTGTGCTTTTCAGTGACTCTTCTCTCTGATTACATTTATGTTCTGAAAATGACTTAGTTCTTGTATTATTCAAATAGAAAAACAAAGTTAACATTTTTTAACATTGCGTTAATACATATAAATCATAATTACACTTTGTATCCGAAGATAAGGTTTATCTAATTTATTCTATAAAAAATGGAAAAAAAAGATATATTTCTCAATTTTTCTTAAAGAAATTATTTAATGAAGACTTTGTATCCTTTTTGGAATGGTATCAGCTTCGCATGGGGCCAGAACAACCGGACGATTCTCACTCCACCACGTGAAAAGTTAATATCCGGCTGCAATTAAGTCCAGGAAGGGCGTTCCCTATTCCACTGTATTATTTTTTATCATATTTTTTGCATGAGGAACACGCTTAACAGTAGCGACCGTCGGCGGTCAACGCCTATCTCATTTGGACTTGTGACCAGACCTTCCTTGTCTGTTCGAAGAATGTTCTTCGTATTTGTTCGAGCTATTTTTTCAGAATTCTTAATATTCTTTTTAGATTCGTCTTTTATGCAGCTATTTCCGTCTCTTCTTTTATTGATTAGGTGTCTGTCTAGAAAAACATATAACATTCGCTAAGTGAGGTGATATATTTTTCAAAGAGGTTGTAGTTAAATAATTCTATTTTTGTTTCGCTGTTCTGTGAAATCGTGTGTACATAGTGTTTAGACCTATTTATTTATTATTATAATACAAAATATATTGATAACAAACTAGTTAGTTTTTATATTTTCTATTGAGAAAGGAAACTTCCAATATAATGCTGAATTTAAATTCTAGCGCACATAAAAATATAAGCGATGTTTCAATGACTTTAGTATTTTGCATAGTAATTATTATAGAATAATATCTAGAAAACATTAAAGTTCTATGGTGAGCGGTGAAATTACTTGGATCAGTATGAAACAATACAACTACATTTCAGCTTTCTCATTCTAAGATTGCTAATCAATAAGTTCTAAGACTATAATAAATATAATAAAGTTTCATTCCCATATACTTATTTCCAAAACCGAATAATAAATAATAATAAAAATTAAGTTATTCGATATGCAGATGATATTTTAATAATTTTACTAATCCGTTAAGGATCATGATCAGTTATGGGATCACTTCGGGGAACATGGTATATTACGTGAGATTGCATTTTCTCCAGGCCCATGATCCCACCAGTGTGATCTGAATCTGAAACGTTTGGAATTTAGAATGGTTATAAACTATAAATTCTGGAGTATTTTATTACAGTATTGGTATAATATGACAACAGGAAAACTGTAACAGGAAAAATCACCCAGTCTTGAACGGGTTAATCCGTGAAATTATCGTCTGCTTAATGATAATTTCTGTTCAAGACGTGGGGATAGGGTTATCTTCCCCCACAATATCATAGAATTAATTAATCTTGGAATCTTTCATTTAGTTGTGGACATTTCTTGCACACCCATTAAGCTTTTCGAAAAAAATAATACATTCGAACTTTTTTAAAAAAAAAATCACTATAGGATCCCAATACTTTGCCTACATGTTTATATTTTTCAGCACACGGGGAAACGATTCCTGCCCCGTTAATATTTCATTACGCTTTTTTTAAATAAACATTCTTCCCGAGTAAAATATCACTAAGTAACACGAAAGGATATACCATGGAAACTATTGGTGGACGGTCTTTCAAATGCAAGAAAAATCCACTTAATGAGTAAGTTTTTTTGGTACATTCTAATTTATTTTAGAACTTTCAAGTAATTAGAGTAAATTTTTCTTCTAACATGAGGCAAATATCACGCACCTATTAATGTTAAATGTACACAATAGCGCAGATTCCAAAATAACATAAATATTAAATACCGAAATTTAATTCCTTTATCACAATTTTGTAAAAGGAAAATAAAACGCTCCCCATTCCCGCCACACTTTTCTCTGAAAATAATTATCCTAAGCCCTTCTAGAACTTTATAGTAGCATCTATTTTGTCGCCAAATTTCATGGCATTTGGCATGAAAATTTGACTCCAAACCTGTCGTCAACCCCTTTTCTGCTAACATTATAGAAAAAGTAATCACAAGGTAAGGTCACCAATTTTGCAAGCTTTTATAATCCAGGAGGATTACTTTTCTTTATATTTATTTAAATAAAAAAAAATGTAATTTAATGCTGTGTTTTGAGCATGTATCTAGTAAATAAAAATAAATAAATAAAATAGATTATTTTAACAAGAACAGTTGAAACTAAAAGGCAAAAAATATATTTCACTAATAAAATAAAACATAAATAATAGATTTTTTTTTTCTGAAAAATTAATAAGTTAGCACTGAAGCATATATTAACGCTAACGTACTGTGTGTCTGTATTCTTCAGATAGCGAAGGCCCCCTTAAAGAGTAAATGATATTTCTATAACAATTTATTGGGATTATATAGCCAGGGGATATCAATTTTTTTTCTTACTTTCCCCCTCTTCTCTCTAGTGTAATAGATAAAAAATAGCCTACGTATTATTTCCCTAAATAACTCATCCGATGATCGTCGAAATATGTTTCGCCATAAAATTAATAAAAAGGATTCTACTTAATGGAGATATATAGAAATAATAAAATTGGATACATGTGTAACAAATTTTTATTCGATAGTTTTAAGAAAACTTATAAGACATTTACAATTGCTAAGAAATAAGGGTTTGTTAGTCAGAGTATAGATAGGCATAAATAAAAGAAGACAAATATAACAAGTGTTCTTGATTTATGGAAAAAAATAACGTTAGCACTTTTAGTCTTACAAATGATTACTAAGAGTTTTTATCAGAAAAAAAAAATTTTTTTTTGTAACTAAAGAAACATATTATTTTTATAACTATTTTTAAGAACACATTTGGTTATTGTATATTTATTTGTACATGTTATTTTATATTTATAAACATAGTTTATTTTTGTACGTTATCTCGTCGTTTTCCATGTTTTTGATTTTTCAATTATACCTCTTTCAGTGCGGCTTTTGTATCCACTTAGTCATGAACTAAATAACCATTATTCCTATTAAGTAGTAGGTTTGAGTTTAACTAAAGACCCACGGTGTAGATTATTAAAATCCTCACGTTGTTGGGGGGGGGGGGTTGGAAGTTCGGAGAATGGGTTCATCTAAGGCATCCTTATCGTCCTTGATTACGGCTCAAAACTTCGAAGTACAGCACCAATAGCCCTGGTGTTTTTCAGAGTGCAATGTTGAATTCAATCAATATCTCCTCCACCAAGTTCATGTTCATTTCTTGGAAGTTTGTGCAAATGAACTAAAAACTTAAGGAAAATTGAAAATTAAAATAAAAAAAAATCGTATATAACAGAGCTGTCAGAAGCTGTTGGTGAGATTAAACTACTAGTTGATCTTGTATGTGCCAGTAGAAGCTGTTTTCACACCCAGTGTAGTGTCTGGCTACTATTGGCGGTAGATTATTGAGTGTTTGATACCATTTTCTGCACCTGCGGGGGAGGTTCCTATTTTGAAAAGAAAAGGTTACTGGCTCTTAAACGGGATGCTGTCAGGAAATAGGAGTCCCTTAGTTGAGTACGCGCGATGCGAGGGGCTGAATTTTGTGTAAAGGAAAATTCCTTTAGCTTTAGCTCGACGGACAGAGCCTTATTTTACTGTATTAATAAAATATCCTTTCCTAGGTTTTTTTAGCGCAACGGACTGTGCTTGATTTTATTTTATTGAGAAAAGAAATAATTCTGTTGGTTTTAACACGACGCAAAGCGTTGAAAAGTATTGAGGAAGGTAATAGAGAAAGATGTCCATGTAGTACTTGGCATTGACTCCTGTAGATATATCGATTCTGGATAAGCTTTCATGCATAAGTTATAATTTTGCTACATTTTCATCTTATTTATCACCCCCCCCCCATTGATATTTTCATTTATTCTGTTTCTGTGAACTAGATACATATTTTTGTCTTACATCTTTATCTGAAAGATTGTAAATCTTTTTTTTTGAAATATTAAAAATATTTAATTAACATTGTTTTATTAAAGTCAAATTGTTAAATCCTGTGGTATACATTAAAAAGGCAATTGAAAAGATACCTCTAGGATTTTAAAATTACTTATTTGCATTTGCACAATCGCCATCGTTACTTTTACTGTTTTCCATGTTATGAAATTTATCGCTGAAGTTTCTTTTTTTTTAAAGTTAAAAATATTAAAATAATCTATAGCTTTTTAAAAGTATGTTTTATGCCTAATTTTTTAAATTCTTATTGACAATGATTCCGCTAAGCTAAAAAATATAATAAATACTATTAGATTTTCTAAAATGAATATTTGGTACTATTTTATGACCTTACCTGAACTTATTAGAACACGAAAATGTATCTTTAGTTAAAAGTTTTTCATCATGCAAAAACGCATTAAGTCATTTATAACTATCACACTAAATATTTTAAGCAAAGCAACATATATTCTTAAACTATTCTTTATACTAAAACACACGAACAGCTTGCAAAACGGAAAGAATTTTGAACACGCGACATTAAAATGCAAGTTGGAAATAAGCGTGCCCCCAGTGCATAATATCAAAATATAAATTATTTATGTCCCATTTCGCATGCAACACTACAAAACAATTGCTCAACAGTTTTTCTTCCACTTATTTTTCCATTCAATTTTTTTTTTATGAAAAATATGTTTGAAACAATTCAGAGAGAAAACCCTCAAAATTTCCCAGCATCGGAATCGAAGCACGATTCTGATCTGTTCACTCACTCACTCACTCACTCACTCACTCACTCACTCACTCACTCACTCACACACACACACACACACACACACACACACACACACACACACACAGAGGTGAATGTGATTACAGTTACAGAGAAAAACTCGATGCATAGCAAATTTTCCTGGTGGCTGTGTTTGCAGAACATTTGATTTTCAGTAAGCAGCTGTTTGTTCTGTTCTCTTCTTAAATTGGTGGCAAAAAGGCGAGACAATTAAAGAGGTGTTTTCGACTTTCAGACAAAAAGGAGGTGGCAACAGTAAGTATATAATGGGAAACATAACTTTTTGTATTTAAAGAAAATGGCAATTGAAACTTTGGTGGGGGAAAAAGTTTAGTTTCAAAAGTTTAGTAGGTGTTTAGTCAAAAATGTAGGGAGAAAAGTTGAAGTATATAAGCTTGTATAACTTGGGATTTTAGCTGCATAACTGAATATTTTAACTCTCAGACTGTTTATAGATGTGTATTTTTTTCTTTTACAATAGTAAATTATCTTTTTGTACCTTATTTTAACCTTATATGATAGTTATGTCAAAGCAACAAGAAAAGTAAGAGATGGAAAACGCTCCAGGAACTTAACTATAACTGTAAACACTGTAATACTAAAATGGTGAGCCTAGATTAATTTTTTGTGCGTTTATATGAGCTTCAAATTTTTTTTAGGATTTCTGCCATTATTTTATTATAAGAAACATGATTTATACATCCGAAAATTAAATAAAAATGTCGAATAAAAAATATGAAAAAAAAGTATTAAATGTAAATTAGTTACAGATTTTGAACAAAATAGATAATATTGTAATTTGAAGTTGAATATTTATGCAATTTTGCTATTCATTTTATTCATGAAAACTTAAATTATGATTACTTCGCTATAAAAATTTTTTAGCAATTTTGAAGAAAGTTAGCTATGGAACTATACCGATACGCTCTTTTTGTATTGGCAAGCTATAAAAGTATATTTTCACTTACAAAACTAAATTGAACGTAAAAATGTTTCTTTCAATAAAGAAGAAAAAAGTAATCAAGTTTTTTAACAGAAGCCACTGATTTGATTGGTAGAAGTTTTCGCAAAATAGGGGTTAAATAAAAAAAATATAAAAATTTAATCGATTCTTAAAACAAAAATTTTAACTTAAACTAGTTTTTGATTATCCATTTTTTATACTTTGTTTAAATATTTTTTTTTAAAAAACTCATTCAATAATTTGAAAAAAATTAAATTGTAATTTTTCACCAATTTTTTTTACTTATCTCATTAGCAACATTTATTAATGAATTACCAGAAAACAGATAGTTTAATTATTAGAAAAAAACCAGGAGTGTTAAAACTCTCAAAGTGCAATTTTTAGCAAAACTTATTGCACCCTCTTGCAAAATGTGCTTGTGGGAATACCGATATTTAAAAGACCCCAATCGATATGATATTTTCCTCCCACCCCCAACCCTAGGAACTTCTTAACGATCAAATAATGGAGGCGCAAGTGAGGGGAATTGTTATAATGATCAATGGCACCCTTTTTCTAGGTACCTGCAGGAAATAGTTATCCCATCGGACGGATACTCAAGGGCCAGAGGGGAAGGGGGAAGGAGCTTTTAATTAGGGACAGTGGCTTAACATAAATCTTTCCATCCACAGTTGGAAGAGTTCACTTTTATAGAACCATTCCACTTAAAAGATTTTGAAACTCCAGATGGGTAGAATACGCTGTCAATGAAAAAGAATTAAACCTAAAAAAGTGAAATTCTTATGTGAATGATATATTTTGCAGCAATGGATGTATAAAAACGTTTGCGAGAATCACTATTATTTGTTATTTATCATATTACAATGGAAGATTTCTATACTTAACCGTACAAGTTAATCCTATTAAGATGTAAAACAAGGATGTAAAACTCAAAGGATATCTTGGCACAAACAAATAAGATATAAATGTAGGTGGGCAGCAAAAGAAAAAAAATCAGATAAAAACGTAGGTATTTTTCGAATGATAGATTATAATAAACATGCATGAAAGAACGAGAAAAATTTTATGTTTATGTCCTGCCACTTGTTATTTCTTTTTTGCTACTTTCATTCCTATTTCGGGAGAAAATTTTGCGTCTGTTTGCTATTTTAAGATATATCATTGCGATAAATTTTGGTTGGGCCACGAGTTTTGACCACCCTGATGTAAAATATCAAAATTTCTTGAAAAAAAAACCAAATATGAAACATTTTATCAATTTTAAAATGATTTGTAAATAAATTTGTATTTTATATGAGACATATTTAAGGGAGCATTTATCAATATCTTTTATTTTATTAGCACTAAGCTTTCAAGGAATTGTAAGTCTGAAGTAAATATTAGAATAAATTGGAAAAAAAATATTCAACGTGAAAAGAAAATGTTTCTTGAGTTTATCTTTAACATATCTGTATAAACGAATAACTTTTTTGACATTAACTTTCCCTTGAATTAGAAAAAAAAACATCATATTGTCTTAAGAATATAATTCCAATAAAAATGATTTAAGTACAATATTTTTGGAAAAAAAATGAAGGAAGAATGACATATTTCGAAACATTCTCTTTTCATGAAAAGTGTTGTATACTAATATTTTGCCTGTAATATTGCTAAGACTTATATACCGGGATACCGGGGTTGAACTAAGATTTTTTTGAAATATATAATTTATAAGTGGATTTATTTATATATTTTTTAATATATCATAGCAGAAAACTTTAATAAACTCTGAAAATAAAGTGAATTTTTTTTTGAAATTCATGGTTTAGGCTCTCTAGAGAAGGTTTAGCTATGTACAGGCAAAATATAATTACTATCGAAGCAATTTCCATAAAAGAAGAACACTTTAAAAAAAAGGTCATTTTTTTGCGAAAAAATGGCATTAAAATTTGTTTTTTTTTGTAATAATATTCTAAAACAAATGTATATTCTATTTAAGGTAACACTAAGTATTAAGTGATAATTATTTATACGCTTTTCCAAAATCATGATTCAAAAAGAAGTGGGATGCCTTAAATATTAAGAGATTCTTTTAAAATTAAAATTCATTTTAAAATATAAAAATTTATTTTTAAAAAAATTATTTGCGATTAATTAATACATTGCTGATTTTGTATAAATGTGTGAAACATGTTTTTATCATTCTCTAAAAAACACTCATAATACCGTCGTACCTTTCGTTCGCAGCTCATTTGTATTTTTTCCTCCTCTGGTGAAGTTACTCCATTAATATAGAGTTGTATATACTTTAAAATATTTTTTCTGTGTTGATCTACTTATCGACTTCAGGGTGTATAATTTATGTTTCAAAGCAGTACACTTCATGTTTTCGCATATCTTTGGAGAAAGTTTTGGTAGGAAAAAAAATTTAAAACTTTTAACTTTAAAACCAGTGTTCGAGATTGATGAACTGTATGTAACAGATGAAAAAAGTGGCTAAAAATTTTATACGTAGTATTTAGTGAAGAGGTTACAATTTTTAAGCAATGAAGAACCAAAACCTCTTTTTCTTCTTTTTACACATTCGCGGGGGGAAAGTTCACAAAGAGAACAAATTCAAAAACGATAACTTAATGAAGTACAAATTACTAGACACACAAAAGGAGGGTATAAAATCTAATATTTGTGTTTTCATTTTTAAAACAATTTTTTTAGCTGAATGCTGCGGTGCTTACGAGCCAATAACGTACTATTTTAAAAGAAGGAAGTTTTTAGTTTTTTTTTCATGGAAATACTTGCTTGCAACCCTTTCTATAATCCAGCTGTACCAATAATTTCTCAACTCAGAACTTAAAACTTCTTGTTTCTATTTTTTTTCATGTCGGAATGGCTTCCTTTTTAACTCTGGTCACGATGATTACGAAAATTTTCTTTCAATAGAATTCCCCAAAGCCAGCAACTTTTGTTTTGAGTACCTGAAGATATTACTTTAGTGAGCTATTTTAACATGTTTGAATTAGCTTTTGAATAAATTGGATGTCTTTTTTGCACTAAGTTTCTTCTTCTTTTTTGGTTTAAGTATATAAATATAAAATTGCAGTTTTTAAAAAATGTTTTAGATGAATTGTGGCAATTGAAAATTCTTGATAGAAGTCAATTATTTATTTAGATCATTTTAACATTAGTAGAGTTATGACGGATCCTATTCGAGCCCTTCTACTGCTTCTCCTTTAGGGGGAAAATAATTCTTTCACTATTATTTGAGTTTAAAACCACCTTCCTTGGAGATAATTTGATTTTATGCTAATTTGTGTGGTAATTTAATCCTAGCAAAGTGAATGTTAGAATTGGTCTTTAGATTGCTGTTATAGTGAAATTTATGAAGTGATTATTGTAAGCTTTAACCCCTTCGGGAAGCACGTCTCACCCACGCCCCGGCATGAAACACTGTCAGGAGACGAGTGTCGCACCCGTGAGCCAGCGTGTTTCTTCCTCATTAGCCTAGGGCTCACCGGTGCGCAAGGCACCTGGAAATATTTTTTAAGCTCAGTTTTTTGGCGATAGATGGCATTCTATGTCCATAATATTTGAGATACATGGAGATCTGATCTTCTACTGAATGAAAGAAATATTACCCACTTACACGTGGTTTTTGAATTATAAACATTAGGGGAAAGGAATGTTTCCGAATTGAGTGTTTTACGACTGCTCTTGAAATGAACATGTGGTTTTTGTTTATAGTGAAGATAAGAGATTTAATTTCGCTAAAGCATTTGATTTGGGTTTGCAGTCTAGTTTTTTATGGATAACTAGCTGAAATGCCCGTTCTTCGCACGGGTTAAATTTTAAAAACAAAAATTCTTCTATCATAGCAATTATAACATTTTTTTAGGGAGGGTAAAACCCTGTATGAAGTAGAAAACCAAAAATTAAAAACATTTTTTTTTTCAAATGAATGTTCACATTAGAAATAATTTTAAACAAATTGCAATTTGGCTTGAAAGTAAATAATAATTTAACAAAAACAAATATTTCAATGTAAGAGAGAAAATTAGCAAGCTAAAGAGTAAATAGATATGAATGAATGCAAATATAAATAAAAATTATTACAGAAAAGTGATAGCAGTAGTGAGTTTTTGCTATGGGAGAAATAACCTGCAATAGATGAGCCGAAAGAAAAAAATGAATGATGATAAACTGATTCACTAAATGCTATCATGAATAAGAAATATTAGAAAGCATTCAACTGAAAAAAAATTAAATTAGCATTGCACCCATAACTCATATAATACTATCTAACATCTCAGTAATACATCTAATATAGAGTATTAGTTCAGAACTGAAATAGGAATTATATTTTAATTAAAATTAAAAGGTTATTAAAACAGAAAAAGTAAGCCCTAAATTTGATAAAATTGCTATAAACAGTTCTGAACAACAACAAAAAAGCACATAACTGAAAATCTTAAATATTTAAAATTGAAAAAGAAATAAAAAAATATAAAAGTAACCTTACATATAGTACATTGAAATTATAATATTAATTCAAATCAAAAAGCTACTTCAAATTGATAAGTTAAGATTTGATTTTGATGAAACTATCATAAGCAGCTCAGAACAAAAAAAAAGCATGACAAAAAATATTATACGTAAATAGAAATTCTAACTTAAAATCACAATATTGACAATCTGTTAATATCAGTTTACATTGAGTGTCATTTTCTAAAGTTACATTTTTCTACTTTTTTGTTACAATGGAAAAACATGAAATCTGCCAATAAAGGAAAAGGGTACTTATGTATTGGCGTCACCGCAGCAAAATTTGCACCACAATATCAAAATAACAGATTCTTATGTGTCTTATAAGGGAAAAAATCAAATTTTGGTGAAAAAAGTACCACTTTGGCTGCAGTGACTCTAATACGTAAGTATCAGGAAAAGTAGTAACCTTTTCAATAGAAGAAAATGTAAGTTCTTAGATTTTATTGCACCAATGTCAATGTTCAAAATAACTCGCCAAGTTGGCAACACTGATTTCACGTGTCGTACCCGTTCTTCGCACGGGTTAAATTTTTTAAAAAATCCAGCTTTTTTTTGCAAACATGATATATTTTAAAGAGGACTGAGCCATTACAGGGCAGTGTATCTAAAAGTTAGAAGTTATTTTTTTTATGAGTGTTCATATTGAAATTTTGCTTAACAGTTAAGAATGATTTCATATGAAGTATGTAATGTAAGAGAGAAAATTAACATGCTAAAAAGGTAAATAGGAATTAAAATATAAATACAAATTATAACGGAAAAGTGATAATAGTAGTATATTTCTGCTATGGGAACTATGAGTAAAATAACATGAAATATATAAATCAGAAGAAAAAATTAATTACGATAAACCCTTTCACTAAAATATTATAAATAAAATATTAGGAAGCCTTCAACTGGAAAAAAATTAAATTAGTACAAACTAAAATTTTAAAAAATATCTAAAATAGGCCTATATTATAATAAACTATTAAGTTAAATTCACTGTCGCATTAAATTACATGAGGAATGGATGTAATACAATAGAGAAAAAATTAAATTAGCAAGAAACAAAATAAAAAAAAAACCCATCTAAAACAGATTAAAAAAAGCTACATAAAAAAAAAAAAATATGAACCTAATGAGAGAAATACTAAACCTTGATGATAAAAAATTAATTTTTAAACAATACTTTTTTGCAATATTTCGATTAAAAATATTTGTTATTCAGTCGTAAAGAACAAACAAATGAGAAAATACAATGATAAATAATTAGTGATCATTGAAACATATCATATATGGACAGCATATGTATAAATTATATGATCTTCATAAAACTAAATAAGGAACATATCAGAAGCAAAATTAAACCTTGATGTCATGAGAAGTAAAATCGCATCAACATTTAATTTTAAAGAAATCCAAAGAGAAATATGAGAAAATCGTATCAAGCTGCATCTTTTTTTCACAAACATTTTTGGATCACAAATGATATAAATAAATTTATATACTTGAAGATTGTCAGAAGCAAAATTAAGCCATGATATGCCATGTGACAAAAAAACTGATCAACATTAATCAGCATCTGAAGCGTTTTTCTGTAATGATGAAAATATGGTATTTGCTGATGAAGGAAAGAAAGCAATAATCTTTTTTTTCAACCAAAAAAAAAAAAATCATAGAAATGTATACAAATGTAACAAATATATACAATGCATATGTATAAAATCTTCAAAAATCAAAATGAAGAACCGATTGTCAGAAGGAAAATTAAACCATAATGCAACACAACAAAAAATTGCATTAACTCAGAATTTTGAAGTGCAAAAGAAAATTACTTTGTTATGCATTCAATCACATCAATAGTTTCCATGAAGATCTTCTTGATGAATAAAGTTAACCTTCTTTCCATGAGATCAAAAAATGATTACTTATCGGTTATAAAAACTATGAGGAGAAAAAAATAAAATAAGCAGCATGTAGAACATATGCCAAAATCTATTTAATAACATGCTGGAAAATATGTCAGAAAATCTCATATGTAAGTAAAAATTCATATTAGCCGTTCGTGTTCTTACGTATTAGCATCACTACAACCAAACTGGCACTAAGCAAATCCCAAAAAAATGTGACTGATTTTTTTTGTATATAAAAACATGTAAGAATCTTTGTTGTTTTAATATCAAGAAGCGATTAGGATAGCACCAAATTGGCTGTGATGATGCTTATATGTAAGTATCATAAATTCTAACTTAAATCATGATATCGGCAATCTGATAATCCCAATTAGTTTGAATGGAGTGCCATTTTCTATGGTACTTACATATTATAACAACCTAATGGCGACATTATATGAAATGAAGCATATGGTTGCCAATTTGGAGAGTTATTAATTAAGTTGGCACTTTTTGCAATAATACGTAAGCTCCAAAAAATCTTATTGCTTTTTACCTTTATCGGCAAATTCCATGCTTCATCAATGTAGCAAAATAGTACCAGAATATAGCTTATAACAAAAAGAAAAGGTACTGACGTATTATTGCAACAATTGCCAACTTGCATATGTGAGACACTAAAATAGAAAATATAGCATAATTTAAATTAAAAGGTTATTAAGTAAAAAAAAACAAAAAATAATTAAAGCCTTTAATTTTAGCCAAACAGAAAAAGCCTTAATTTGCCAGAAAACTTAAAATAAAAAATTTAAACATGAATAAAATAAACGTAAATATATATGAAGTAATCTAGTAAACATCAATTCAAACCGAAAAGCAACCTTAAATAGATAGGCAAAGGTCTGATTTAGATGAAACTACCATAAACACCACAGAAAAAATCTTATACGTAAATAAAAATCGGTATTCTTGTGTATTAACATCACCCCAGTCAAAATTTGGACCACGCAAATCGTGCTATTTCAAATTTTTTTTTAAGCATAGTACTACTTTCTGTTAGTAGAAAGTTCATTAGTTGCATTATTGTAAAATACAACATGTGAAAATGCGCTAAAATTACTTGGCCATGCCAATGATTGATATCTTGTTTAATATAAAAATACGCAAGAATCTTTGTTATTACTACTTAGGACCCAAACGGTTAAGACTGTATTCTGATAGGAAGATGCATCGGTCTTCCAGCTAAACATGTTATATATTTTTTCAATAACTAAATTAGTTTAATATACATTGTTTTACCTTATTTTTGGTATGATTATTCCCAACCTTTTCTGGGTTTAGATTTAATTCTGTCATTTCTTTTCAACTTAAAAATTTAATTTATTTGGTATGCAGTCAATTGTAATACCTATTTTGATTTAAGGCTGTGTCAGGTTTATTATTCTATTTTCATTTTGACCTTTATATGTATATATTTGATTCTTCTGTACTGTTTCTGGTTTTAGATTTTATATAGTCATTTTTTCCCAGCTTAAGAATTTCTGATGACTTAAGTGTTGCTTTCAAAAATTTCGATTCAATATAAGAAGAAACAAACACATAGGTATCCAAGTTTTTGCCACTGAACCTCGTGTTTTTAACACAGTTTGAAAATTCTCACCAAAATACAGCAAAGAGATATCCCTTATGAAAAGTCTGGAAACCGAAAGAACAGAGTTCAGACAGCCTGTAACTCAGAAGCGGAGCAGTAAGTCCTAGGGTTCAACATGGCAGTTTTATACGTTTCGCCAGATGAGTAGTTGTTTAATTCATGATCAAGTGTAAATACCTTAAATCTATTCCAGTTGTCGATAATAAATGAACAGCCCGTCGAACAATAATGCTGGATTGCACACAACAAATAAGAAATTGAACTGAAGAGACAGAAGCCATCACCATCATTTGGGACAACTTGGCAAGGGGATGTATCATACCTAAAATTCAACAGCTCGTATACTTGGGTCATTGTTTAGAACAACATATTAATCAACATTAACAATTGAAAATAACTACCTCTAATGGTAGTTCATAAAATAAACGTGGCACTTAACCTAAAATAGTAAACACAACATTTAAACAAACATCTAAACAATCAACAGTAATAACTGAAAACCATAAAAATGCATATTAAACCAATTCAATTTAGAATTACTGTAAAAAAAAAAATTATAACATGAAACCTCTGACCACAAAAAAAAAATAATCAGAAATTCTGGAAGATAAATGACACAGTTTAATCTAAAACCAGAAACAATACAGAAGAATCAAATGAATACATGTAAAGGTCAAAATGAAAAAAGAATAATAAATGTGACGCTGCCTTAAACCAAAACAGAAATTACAATTGACTACACACAAATCAGAAATATTTAAGCTGAAAAAAAAACAACAAAATCAAATCTAAACCCATAAATGGTTCGGAATAATCATTCAAAATATAAGCAAAACAAAAGTGTATATTAAACGAATTTAATTTAGTTATTGAAAAAATACATAATAGGCTTAACTGGAAAACCAATGCATTTTCCAACTGTTATCTACTGTTATCAAATTAGTGTTGCCAATCGGAAAAATAAAATTTAGAAAAAAACATTTTCTTAGGATGATTTTTTTCGAAAAACAACTGTAATTCCTCCACTAAGAGTAAAAAAAACGAATAAATACAACCATAAATAAGTATATTTACTATAAAATGTGTTGAAATTCCCCCCAAAACAGCTCGAAACATTAATTTTCGCAAAGTTAAGACTTGGCATGGCTGATGACGTCATATCTCCATTTAACTGAAACATCGCATAAAAATTGAATTTTAAAAAAATCTAAAGTGAATTTCGAAAAAAACTCTTCGAGGTTAATAGCATAACGACCTATAGCTTTTACATGCCAAGTTTCAAATTTCTGAGTTCCTGGATTTGGCCGGAACAGCTGAAACACACAAACTTTTCTCTGATTAGTACAGATTTAGCTGAAAAATCGCTTAAAAATTGAATTTTAAAAAAAATCTAAAGTGAATTTCGAGAAAAACTCTTCGAGGTTAATAGCATATCGACCTTTAGCTTCTACATGCCAAGTTTCATACATCTGGGTTGCTTAATTTCGCCGGAACAGCTGAAACACACACACACACAAACTCTTTCTTTTATTAGTATAGATTAGCTCTGGTATACAAAATTTGTCTTTTTTTTCTACTTTTTTTTTACAAGGTCAACTTTTACAAATGCTTACAATAACATGTTATAAAACTTGTACTTAAACAGAAAGTGGCTGAAGTAAATAAAGTATATTAATAGAAAATATATAAAGCCTATGCCGTTCATATAATATACAGAACAATATTGAACAACGCGTTTGTGTTTCGGTATTTTTATGGATTTAGGCTTAACTACACAAAACCCTCCAGCCTGTGAGTGACACTCGAGATAAAAACCTCCGGCCCGGGGGGTAAGCACGCGTTTGCGTTCTTTCTATTTGTCACAATAAGTTCTTAATTTTCTGTCTTAGGAATTTAGGGAATCCAATTAATTTGACTGATACCTCGATTTATAAGCTTTCTTGATAGTAAATTGATAAAAAAATAAATTTAGTTACTTTTGTAACAATGCCTGTGTTCGTTCGGAGTCCCAAACTTTACCTGGGTTGCAACCCAGTTAATCTTAGCACGCTTTCTGCTCCAGAGTCAAGGAACAAGAGGCAGAGTTATCCTTTTCTTTATTCAAAAGAAGGGAACACAGGGAAAGATATAATAGAAAAAAAATATAATGTCGCATGTAAAATAGAACGAAAATATTAGTTGTTTTTAGAAATTTATAAATGATTTAGAGAAAAGTTTCAACCACTCAGTAAGCTATTAAGATATTTTGTGCTTTTCCGTTCCGCCAGTACAGGTGATAAAATCGCCAAGAATGATACAACCGATGCCAAAGGAAATATTTCCGCTGGTAACCTTTTACCAACACATTTTCGAAAGAACTCATGGTCTTTTCTTATCAGTAACTTTTTTTTCTCCATAATACATCAAAAATGGATGAAAAACCAATGAGAATTAATATTTTTATGTCTGAATCTTGTGTTGTCGCCAATACAGCCAACTTGGCGGGATTTTTACAGGCGAAATGGAAAAGTACCAAATATTCTTTTAAATAGGAATTGCGAATAAATCTGTCAAAAAAAATCATGATCTAATATTTTAAAGAGGAATCATGAACAAATCTTTAAAATTAGTTTGTAACCCTTTAATAAAGCAGACTTGCGTTTTGAGCGAGAGTATTCGCCATTAAATAAGGTTCGAATTTTAAGTACATATTAAGCAATTTACATATACACACACTCCCCTCCACACATTATAAACTCGGTTATTGCAAAATCTTTTGGCATAAAACAGAAAATACAATTATCGAAAACTTTTGAACTCATCATAAAAAGTAGAAAAATGGAATAAATAGTATAAAAAGGTTTTTAACATCCCTCAGCTCAGAGCACTTCTTTACCATCCTACAGAGCACATTCTCAAATCCTCCGAAGAATCAATACCATCCTTTCCGAAATCACTATTCCCAATCCCCAAATCGAAGTCTAACTTCTTTCGATCAAACATTCTGGAAAAGCCGAAAAGGCATGGAACGCCCTGGGTTTCACTTTATTGAAATCAGGTGTTCGAATAGAACAGGTAAAACTCGATAATTCTTTAGTTGGACATTTTGAACACGATCTCTCCCGTTCACAATAAGACCGGATCTCGCCTTCCTCTTGACAGAATCCAGGAGTCGTGAGGGGGTGGTGCAAAAGCAATTAGTAATCATAGGGGGGATTGGAGACCGAACAGATTTTCCAATCAGAACTTCAACACCTCGCTACGATACCTTACTAGCTGAAGATCATTCATTATTTGGAAGAGGGGGGTGGTAGGTTGACTGCTGGTTTTACGCATTAGTTTCACAGCTATTGCATCAATAACTGCTTATTTTAAGGTGTGTGAAGGGGTGACCGAGGGTTATTGCAACATATTTATCGAATTACGATAGGGAGGAATTTCCAATTTTTGTGAAATGATCTGGCGCGTGTGTGTTATATATTTTTTAATTGCTCTATTTTATGGAGTTTGGATATGTTACATATTGGCACACGAGAAAAATCATAAATGCGCTCTGAAATTCTTTACTAACGAACAGTGTGAATAGTTTTATTTAAAATAACCATTACTTGTGGCAATTAAAGTCTAAGTAGAAAATAGCTTACACGAGGTGTGACACACACTCAAAACCCAGACTGTCCAATAAATCATTATACTTAAAGAATCAGTTCTCTGTGATAGTATAACCTTCAGCATTAACATATTTCTGAATTCAGTGCTGCCATTGCTGTTAACCAGTTCTGGAACAAGGCCCTTTAGGAGGTTTTCCGATTTTGCTCTTCAACTGAGGTAAAATGGTTTCCCTACCAGCAAGATTTAACTGTAGGAAATAAAAAATGTCTCATGGGTCCAAATCAGGTTTATAAGAAGGATGCCGCGTCATAATAATGTTTTTGCTGGTCAGAAACTGCTTGACCGGTAGCGCCACGGGAGCGGATGCATTGTTTTAGTGCAAAAACCATCCATCACTCCCCAATTCTGGCCTTTTTCTTTTATAATTTCACGAAGTCTTTTTAGTACTTCAATTAAGTAGTGTTGATCAACAGACTGACCTCTGATGTGAAGCGAAACTCACTCATATCACAAATTCTGGAAATGTTTTGATCTGTAATCGCTGACCTTGGGCACCCAGCATATTCATCATCTTCCACACTAAACCTTCCCCCTAAAACTTCTTATACCATTCAAACACATGTTCACTAGACAAAGTTTCATCTCTATAAGCATCGATTAACCTTTAAATTGTTCTCGGGGTTGAATTTTTAAATTTTCACAAGAAACTTGATGTTGATTCTACATTTTCTCGGCAGAATGCAGTTGCACGTGTTTACTCAATGACGCAGTACTCCCAACTGGAGTGATCAATTAGGACGAAACTGGCCAAATGGATAGAGGTGTGTGGTATGATGTCGCCAAAACAGTTGTTATCAACTCCTCTCTTTTTTCAAGCTACACACTTAGTCTCGTTTTTTGTGTGTGTCACATCTTGTATACCTGCTTCCTTAATAATTAAAGAATCCATTCATTTATTTTTTACAATTTGTTCCAAAAATCATGAAGACATCTATGAGTTTTGAAAAGATACATGTTGAATGAAAACAGGCTTCCATAGAATTCTTTGTACATATCATAGCGCGCGCGCACACACACACACACACACACACACACGCGCGCACACACACACACACACACACACACGCACACGCACACACGCACACACACTTGTTTCATTCATGTAATGTATTTGTTTCAATGTAATCAGCTTTTGCTTCACAAAATGCATGAGAAGTATTTCATTTATTTCTGATTCACTACAGGGTTTAATTCAATGATGTTTCTACTGACTGAATATTTTACTTTCTTCAAAGAAGTTGTATTGAAGGATCTCTCTATGAAGAACAAAAGAGAAGTATGTTTTCTTCATCAGAGTTACCGCTTCGGTTGTCTTTATTTCAGATTCAGTTTTGGAACGAACGTGATTCGATTGACAAATTTTGACCCTGATCCAAACAAATAATTTAGCCTTTTTTCACTTCCTATACTGATTAATTTCTTTCTAAGCTGTTGATTTTTAATAATTATAATTTTTCTTCGGTTTTGTGAAAATTATGTGTCTGATTCGGTATTCTGCTCAATATTACCGATATTTGCTCATTTACCTTCTATTACTTTCTTCTTTTAGGACTAAAGAATCATTCGCACTAAGGCAATAAGTAGCGATCGGTGAAAATGTAGCCAATAAGAAGTCTTTGCACGATACATTCAAGCCCTCTGATTGGCTACATCTTCGATTCTTTCCGTTTACTGCTTTAGTGGGAATGGTTCCTGAGAATTTAACATATTAAAAATTCTGGATTGGTTTAAACATTATGAGTGCATGGTTTGGTAAAGTTTCTTTATCTTGTTTCAAAGTGAAATTAGAACTTTCATGGTAGATCTGTAACAAATATTGGATGTTAACCGACCACTATCTCACGATGTATTCTTTCGTCTCTTAACAGAGACTCAAAATTTCGAGATTTGTCGACAATAGCCTTGTGGAGCTTCAAAGTCCAACTAAGACCTCTTTCACATGAGTCAACTTTCTCTGCACCTAACAGAAAATCAGGAGCGAGTTTTTAATGGAAATCGCTTGGGTCCCTTCATCCGTTGTCAACTGACAGCTCTTGAAACTCACGTTCTCCTTTCTACTAGTTGACTGAAAGGGAAATTGTGGAAGCTGATCTCCTCCCACGCCCCTGCTTGTTTATTGAAAATGGAGAAAGCTTTTTATTGCTTCCTCTAACTCAATGATTGTACCAATGAGTCTTTTCCCCTACAGCACTCCCTTTTCTATCGGCTTTATGCCCGTGAGTGAAAGGAATTCTGTCTCTACGTCCTCTTGAAACTAGAGGAGTTGGGGAAGAAAATTAGTTGACTTAAAGTTGCCTCATGTGAAATCAGTCTAATAAACGCTCGAGATATAATCTTACCTTCTTCGAATTGATAGGGATAAAAGTAGATGCATAAACCTAAGGTATATAGACACGTATGCCTTTATAGATTTCAAGGTCATCCTCTCTAATGTTTTAATAATTCAAGAAGCGTGTCCAAATATAAGTATAACACATATTCTCATTTATCATATCCGCGTCAGTCAATCATGGTTCGAAATTGAATGGTACATAGCACCTTCATGTAGCTTCAAAGTTCGACATTAATAAAGAACCAATCCGTTACCTTTACAGTTCTGTATCCTGTATTTTAGAAGCATTCTAAATATATTCTACTTTTGTTATTTAAATTCAAAAAAGATGTAAGAAATTTGCTGGTACTACATTACTGTACAAATAATTGTGCAATTATATATGAGTACGGAATAATATATATGGAAAAGTAAATAAATTCGAGCAAAAAAGACTAATAAAATTCTTTCTTTTAAATTTAATTCTTAAAACTTTTATTCAAATTTCTTAATTCTACTCTGCACCCACACATGCAAGATTTTTAAACTTAGTTTTTATAATAATAACAAGGCAGCCAACCTAGAGCCATCTCATTTCACCCTCTCTACCACTGGCAAAGCAGTCACTCTACTCCATTTCAGGACTCGCTTTTCTTCATCGGGCCTTTGTCTGCAAGTACCACTTAGCCAATCCCCCATACTACGTTCGATCAACCAATCCGGTAGCTTTCTATCGACTGAGGACTTCCACTTTTGCCAGGCATCAAAAAACTATTTCTAATAAGGGATGAAGGATCGCTTGCCCAATGACGTTCAGCAAACAGCAAAAAAGGACTAATATATGAAACTGTAAGGATATCAGGATATAATGATGTGAAAATGTACCATAAGGATATTTTTTTCTTACTATTTCTTGTGAATTTTAATTCTTATTTATATTTAGTGAAGAAACACCTTTAACTTACCCTCTATTCCTTTTCAGTCAGCATTTAAGACATTCCAATATTAAGTTCTGATGGTTTGAATCACTCGTAATTCAAATTGATGATTAATTTATCTATTTTAACTGTATTAAAACACATTCGTCATTGCTAGATCTGGAAGCGGTTTTATTCTAATTCAGTTATCATATCGATTCCTCATTTTAATATTCTACTGAAGGTATCATTGCCACCACTGCTTTCAAATACAAATTCTTGGTCATCTTCGATCTCAAAGAACGTGACCGTGATAGCCTAGTAGTTATGGTCACGAACTCGTGGCTGTGTTGTAGCCGATTCGAACCCTGAGAACACTGAGAACCCGCTGCGTAGAGAGAGCCAATTCACATTACATCTACTGAGGGTCAATTTCCTGTGTGTTGTAGTAGTTAGGAGTTGGGGTGCCAGTTTAGGTGTCATCCTTGTCATCTGAACTGGCCTAAAAACCATTGTGTTGTTTTTATAGTAAAACGTTAGTATATTTCTCACTCACTTGCCCGAGTCGTCTTTGTCCTCATAGAATAAAATTTACAACGCTTCCTGATCACTAGACAATGACCAAATGCTTCGATATCAATCAAGGTGGCACGACGGAACAAGAATCGTGTTCTTCATTTACCGCTCCATAGAACGTCCCCACTTTCTGTGAGCCAAACCCCTCGCTTTTTAATCCCCCTTCTCTCTAAAATAAACGAACTCCGACCGGTCACTTTCCGCTACAGTAGGACCGGACGGATAAGTTTGATTACGAAAACGCGTCACGTGGCCAAAGGACCATGCCAGAGAAATAAAAAACGAGGGGCCCTCTCTTCCCCGCCCCCCCAAGTAAAAAAAAAAGAGTACCTGGTTCTAGACCGAAAACTTGACCTCTATTAGTTAATTCCAGTGTTAGTGAATAAAAAATAAAGGGAAACTAAAATAAGACCCCTCGTAATTCGACGGACGTGAGGCATATGACAAATGAGGGGCAATATACAAGAAAGCGAGAATGATATCGATAGACCAAGGTTGTGGAGGGGGAGCGAGGAGGGGCGGAGGGCTATGATGAACGTGACGCCTTCAAACTAGAATAATACCGTTTCGATGATTTTCCCCCCTGTTTCTTTTTTCTTTCATTTTAGGCGATGAGTGGGCGTCAGGTTGATGGTCCCGTTACGCTTAACGGGCCAGGTGTAACGGAGCACCCCTGAGTGATGTAAAGAAGCGCTCTGGATCATGGGGCTTGAAATGGAGGGGGGGGGATGCATAGTTAAAGGAAGGTTATGCTTCCCCGCTTTTTTTAACTAACTAAAATTAGAATTTACGGGTCTACAGCGCGTAGCGCTTTTACCCAGTGTGAGAAGAATAGTAAATCCATGAACGAAAAAATAAAAAATCAAGTAACCCCGGCGTGGGGGGCAGAGGAATTGGTGCCGCTTTTTTATGCGTAGGTTGCGCCCGGCTTGATGATAGGTCATTTCGAAAAAGTAGGAAACTATGGAAGAATATTTCACAATGTAATATTTTAAAGGGAATTGAATTTGGAAAAAGATTTTCCTTTTTTTTTCTCCGGTAAGTGGTAAATTACAGAGAAATCGGCTACTTGATTTTGAGATGCTTTGGGGTAATTATATTAATGTAGTATTCTATTTTTCGAGAAGCAAAACGCGCTTTTTACTTTCATTAGAATTGGAATGAGTTTTTCTGCATTTTTAAGTAGCAGTTATTTTTGGAAATGATCTTAAGAGCATTTATGAATACCAAAGAGTTTTTATTTTTGTTGTCATGTGATTAAAAATCGTGGAAAAGAAAAAAAAAATACGCTCACATTATCAGAAAAAACAACTGTAGAATAATTAAAAGTGTTCATTGATGAAAATTTAACACAACTAACCAATATCCCAATTTGAAAATGATTAAAAAAAGAAATGATGTTTCGGAAGGCTACATATAAAAACGTTTCAAACATCATTTTCGGTTACACACACGATACAAAAAAATAAAGTCTAATCTGTCTTATTATCATAAATCTATGTATTTAAAGTAAAATATTGCATTCATTTCATTTTAGTCCTCGTTAATGAGACGAAAAATAATACAAAATATGGTGGAATTGGGTACGCAAAATGTAACTTTGACAATTATATCAAAATTTAAAGATATCATTCTCGTAATATATCAAGCAGGAATGAATTTTCTAGATGGAATGAAGATTGAGGATATGAGGAAAAGAAAAACTAAGATTGTCATTGGAATTGAAATTTTCATTCAGAAAATAAAGCTACAAGAGGGAAAAAATGTAAATGTGTTGGCTTATATACTGTTATCTGGTTTGATATTGACTTACAGAGTTCTTTAATGTCTCCTTTATATGGGATTTCTTACTATACATGTTCTCATCGGATAGTTATAGATCAAAGGAATCCTAGAATATTCGGAGAAACTTTCTTATAAGAATCCAACCGTGTTTAATTAGGGTGGAGAGTGAAGAGGAGAATGCTGCAGAAGTAACAAAACAAGCAATAGAAACGAGTGTTGTGTGGCCGTTCCATTATTCTGTTGAAATGAAGTCCAAGAATCTTAGGAAAAAAGGATAACACCAGAGGGTGTAGAATCTAGTCATTGTACCGTTGTGTTATAAGGCTGTCGAGTATGTCAAAGGGGTACGACAATCAAATGCAATATAAACGTATACCATAACTTCAGGGTTTCAAAGTTGTGCAGCGGAAGACAGTCAAGTGACTGTCCCTCTGCTGTCCTGGATGTCTCGAGATGTGTCTTCGTTGGTCCTTGTAGTTCAATTCGAAGTGAGATTCATTTCTGAAAACAGTTCTAATTCTATCCGTGAGATTCCAATCTGACAATCTTAAAATACGTTACTGGCAGTGTCGACACTGGGGATTCCTTGAACTATGCTCTTGTTTGCAGAGTCGCTTATAGATGTTCATTGCAACTACAAAATATTCAATACGCAACGGGATTCTAAGCTCCATGTGAAAGGTTACTTTTGTTATCGCATTGTGTTATTGCTGTCAGTCAACTGCTACCTTTTCGTGGTGTGTACAACTGTGTTGCATCATCATCGAACAATTGCTTCATTCCAACCCAAATATCGAGTGATTTGGCCACTCTGCTTTCTTTAGTCACATTCATGTCCTTTCTAAAATGGTGACATCTGCTTATACTTTTCTTCATTATCTTTACATGGCACTGGTACAGTCCATGTGGTTTGATAGAACTATTCTCACATTGAAATTATACGTTAGCATTGAAATGTACTTTTGTAATGCTTGTCGGTTCCTGCTTCCCTCTAATATTCCTTGTCTACTCTCGGACAGGGCTAGATGTGCAGGAGGAACTGAATAATCAGTAGACATGATTCACTCTAATTATTTTATTGTCACCAAAATTTCAAGCAAGCACAATAATAATCTAATTAAGATACATGATAAGATAGCAGAGCTCGAAGGTGACTCTATAGCCTGGGGATGTAATACAGACCCTCAACTGATTCCAGGATAACCTATACAAGCTCAATATAAACTACGCCGTGCACTAATAAGCTAAACTTCTATTTAAACAAGGAGCACGATACCTGTACTTTTATGAAGTTGAGTCCTCCAGTTGAGGCCTTGAATGCGATCCTTATCCGGATTTAATCACCGTCGAGTGATACTCTTCGACTTCTTCAATTGATAACTCCGATTTGCACTTAATAATTTCATGAACCTCCACTCACCAATTAACTCTCAAAACTCGCGAATACAGAATTTATATAATATACTTAATTTGCACAATCACGTTTCCTTGCTTCGGTGAAAGTTGGTTGGTAATACTATTGCCCCAGAAAAGTCCACAAGGGGTTAGTTATAGACGCGTATAGATCCACCACACGTTGGTTTGTCGGTTGTGGTGTTTATTGAAATGGAAAGTTATTTTCGTATATATATCGTTCTGAGGAGAGTCACTAATTTTCTACCAGATCACCAGAATAGCAGGACAGGAGATCCGGTGGTCAGGGGTCAGTTCTGTTCTGCAATTCCTACATTGCAGGTACGTTCTTGTTCCATTTTTATGGATTTTTCTCCCTCTCAGGTGGCGTGTTCTATTTTTCGCTTAAGTCCTATTTGTCCAATCTTTTGGGGCTCTAATAACCAACCTTTTATAAATATAGATATGGAATGCCCTTTGATTTATACATTATGGGGATGCTCCGTTGGAATGCGCTGGTGATTCACCTTGTAAATATTTGACCACCAAATAACGGTTTGCTGACTGATTCTATCGTTATGTATGTGCATACACACAATTTCCTCCCATTTGGATAACTATTGCTTGATGTGCCGCTTTTCATAACATGAAGTGTATTTATGTTGCTTAACCAACGCATCCTGTTTCTTAATGCAACTAAGATTTCATTAATTACGGAATGACTTTTTTAATTATCAAGGTATCGTCCATATTTTAAAATAAACAAAAGGTTTTTATTTGACGGGGTTCGGAATTTAAATGCGAAGCTCTTCGAGGGTCAAACGCCAAACGATTTGAGGAGGAAGTATTTTCGTAGCCCATTGCTTTTGTTGGCAGCAGTCGTTCTTTTAAAAGTTTTCTTTCGCTTATTTCCTATCGGAATGAACAAAAGGAGAGAGATCTTTTGTCTGTAAGAGAACACGTTTTAGCCATCGAAGAGCCATTAAAAGAGCCATTAATAGATCCGTGAATGAGACTCAGGAATCGAATTCTACAGCTTACGGGAGAAAGGGGAATTCTCTCCTCTATCTGCGAAAGAATTCGGGACACATTGTTTGTTTTTGGAGGAATGACGGATGGAATGGAGGCTGATGCTGAAAAGAGATCGCAGAAGAAATATTTGGCGTGCATGAATCTGGGGAAATATTCGTTCCTGTTTTGTTTGGAGTTGAGGTATTCAACGGTGGAGAAAGGTGCTTTTCATTTTTCAAATCAAGTTTTATTCGGTGGCATTAAGGCATTTTTAAGAACCTTATTGATTCAGAAATTCTCTTAAGATACGATGAAAAAGTCACCTTATTTCGAAAATTAAACAATATTTTCTCACTGAAAATGTAGAGTTAAGAATATTAATATGAAAATTAGAACCAGTAAAATGTTTAGTTGTTTTTTTTTTCCAAAAATTGCTTAATTCGTTAAGAATTAGAAATCTGCAACAATTTACACAAACTTCAATAGAGTTCAAAAACTCATCCATTTTTTAAAACTTAACATAATTTAATGTTTAATTTCTGTAAAAAATTATACCAATTTCAATGTAATCCTTTTTATATATTTTAGCGATGTATATAATCGAGTATTAAATTACCATAAATAAAATAGAGCAAAGCAATAAAAATAAATGTAACGAGACATTATAGGTCAAAAATACGATAGCTTCAGGTAGTACAATAAGAAACCCTTAGCCTTAAGAAACTAAGATTGCACAGTTAAACATTGTTTCGAAGCCAGCCAAACTCCCCCTATATATTATCAGGACTAACGTGCTGTAAAGAAAAGAAATTAGAGTAATAACAAGCTAAGCTACGAATACATATATTCTAAGTAACTTTATAGAATTTAGACAATTTTGTGAAATTCATAAACATTATGTGTGTATAGTATCTTATCAATATACGGTTGGAACTCACAATGCTTGTTAAGAAATATTTTTTTAAGTGAGAAAATTACTGACTTTACAAGTACAGGAATATCAGTGTGTTTTATTACAGCCTAATAGATATACCTAATGCATTTAAAAAATAAATATAACTGACAGAGATTGAATGCATAATTAATTAAAAGTATATTTGAACCAAATATTTGCTTCATTAAAATAAGTAATAAGGCTCATATTAAAAACAATTTTATTGAAATTATCTTAAAATGTATTGGATAAAAAAAACTAATATTCTTTCAAAATATATAAATTCTATATAAAGAATTTATATATTTTGGAGCGATATCTGTCCCATTTTTATAACTTACATTAAATATACTCAAAGGAAGACGACTATTCTTTCGCTTTATTATTTCCAGCTTACATTTGCTACAGAATATTCAATGACTATGATTCAGTAAGTTCATGGAGAAAAAAAACGAAATTCAATTTTGTCAGAATTTAAAATTCCTGTGTTTTTTCCCTTTCAGATTTATTTAAGAAAACTATCCTTTCCTTCAAGACCTAGAGCATTTCCATTAAGGGTGAAAAAAGTAGGATAGGGAAAAAAAGAATCCCACCTTAATTAAAAACAAACTAAAATAATCTAAAACTTTCCACATCAGGGTCTAAAGATAATGAAATCCTTTGAAAATTCTTTGACCGTGAATTTATTCTCCAGATTTTGATACTTTCTTGCGCAAAACTAGTATCCCTATGCCTCTCGTTAACGTATTTTTTATTTGCAGTTGTTTTTAATATTCAGTATTATCCATTTAATTTACGATATTATACTCCGAAAAAGAATAGTATTATATCTACGCATTGTTCTCCTAATGCTGTTATTTCATTATACCTTTTCATCCTTACGAACTAATTGGCATAGTCTGATAGAATTTCATGAACACCCTCCCCCCTCTGTCTGCGTGACTATCTCAGAGGATTCCATGCTAGATGTATTTTGACTTAGACCTAACGTGGTGATCAGTGTAGAAGCCGTAACTAATTATAAATACAAACCTATATCAATTATACTTCATTAATTATAATTCGTAGTATATGCCCAGAACTAGGGAAAGAGTCTTAAAACCGTGGTGAGATAAGTAAACCATACTGGAATGCTAAAGCTTTCATGAACTCTTTGTAAAGACTACATCTCTTATATTTATTTTCTTTCCATGTTAATTTTTCCTGGTTCTTACTTCAAATGTTTATTCTTTTTTATATTTATCAATATTTTTGTGTAATACTTGAGAATTTTTATATGTTTGGATTGATCCTTTCAATAAAGTCATACATAACAACAACACACTTCCTTAATCAGGTTGTCTCCGTTTATGATAAGAATATAAGCAATAATAAACTAAAATAAAAATAATAAAACTTTAATTACTTACAGAGGCCTTTGCCACAAAGAATCCCTCAAAACATCCTCTGTGTCTTGGAGCAAACCTTGAGGTAGATTCTTTTTCAAAAAATAACTAATTCGAATGAATAATAGTACGTTATACAATATGATCCAGCAGAACTACCACATCAATATCTACCTTCACTTCAAAGCGCTACACATTTGCATATCATGTTTCCACTAAAAAATTGACAGTATAAAACTTTTAATAATATAAGGTCTGAGTATCCAACCTTTGGCCAGAACAAACATTTTAGCCCAGCATTCCTTCCACTGCCGAAAATACTTCTGAAAGGCTTCTTTTTGAACAGTGTTCATCTTTACCTTTGAATTCTGTTTTATTTCATCTCTACTCTGAAGATGGGATCCTTTCAATGGCATTTTTATTTTCGAGAACAGCCAGAAGTAGCAAGAAGCCAGCTTTGATAGTGTCCAGTAGGTCCTGTGTGACTGCAAGACGGAATTTTTCTGTTACACAGATAGAAGCGCAGGAACAAATTTTGTAGCCGCTCTGAGCACGATCGCACAAAACTGCATGTGGAGCACCTGTACTGGTCTCTACTTGATCAACTGTCCCTCATACGGTTGAACGACGATCTTTCATTCCCATATTTTTCACCTTTTCAATAACAACCGTATTTCGTTTGTGGCCTCCCAGAATTCTAGTCGCTCTCTACTGACGGGTGGACACTTTTGAATCGGTTAAACCTCTCCTTAATTTGTGTGACCCCCATAGCATCATCTCTAAACACAAGATGAGTCTTACGAATTGTTTCACTTAGAAGATCACCAGTTTTTTGACAAAAAATCGATGCAGTACCTCTGCTCAAGTCGTTCAGTCAGTCATCTTTAGAGGAATAATAATCCAACGAACGCATATAACAGTACCTCAAATGACTGACTGCAGAAAACGCCTGGTACACTGGAATGAAGAGAAAAATATTCAAGAATGCTCATTAAGGTGTCACCTTTCACTGTGCAGAGTGACGTCATTTTAGAGTCACTACGGTGTGTAGGAAAATTCAAGGTTATGATACTTTTTGAAGAGACCTTGTACAGTAAAAAGTTGGTTAGTTTGAAGAAGGAAACCACGGAAGATTGTCCGTTACAATTGTCAAAATCAAAGTTACATGATAAGTGGATCAAGAAACTTAACGTAGAGGCCCTCCCCGGAAAAAAGGCACTCTTTTCACACGTACCAGCTTTGTTGTTACTTATAAAAATAAAAAGGAGAGTTACATAGAAAGATATATATAAGTTACATAAAAACAAATTTAATTGCCAATCTTTATATGTATTTTCTCTGGAGGAAGGGTAGCATAGTAGTTGAGGGGCTGTATTCGTGATCTCCTTTTTAGTGCGGCTTCTGTCTAGTACTCAGTTCGAAATCTGGTATCACTGAACACCCAATGTGTGATGCGTGTTGAATCTATTAGGGCTCAAACTCCTCACTTTGTTGTAGTGGGAAAGTTTTGAGAAAGAGGCTAAAAAACTCAAGTATCTACTTGAACGTGGCTCAAAGTGACGAGGTCCATTGTGAGTGATCCTCATATTGCTTTGCAGTTCAACTTTTATAAGAATAATCAATCAATCAACCGAAAATGAAGCTACGTAACTCTATCCGAACGTATATCCAACTGCCCTTGTATGTGAAATATATGTGTTTTGTGTTTAATAAATAATAGATAATAAAACAATCTTGTCTTGTTCAAATCACTAACGCTTCGCTTCTGGTGGTTGGGAAGTAACTCATTAGAAAATGCATTAAGCTAAGCATATACGACCGGAATAAATGGTCTCAGAAGCCAAATTGTCATGATCACAAACTCGTAGCCAGCCGTTTCGAGTCGCAAATTCCTCTGCAATGTTGTGGCTCAAAGTCCTCAAGTTATTGTAGTTTAGGATATATCGTCAATAACCTTCGCGTTGATTTAGAGTGTGGCGTTAGCATTCAATCACCTGACCGGAACAAGTAAGGGTGAGAAATTGTGTAGATCTGCAGGCATATATAAATCGTTGTTTATTGTTGTGAGTAAAATATTTAAATAATTTATGTATATATGTCGGAATAAAATGTATAATGCCTTCTATAAATTAGCTGAAAAAATAACACCATAACTTATGGTGTATTCTTATAAATTTAAGTCTCAAACTCAAGTCAGAGAACAGACAACAACGCACGAAGCACAAAATATTCTGAAATTTAAATCGTCGTACATTTTCACTATTAATAATATTTCCGTTACGGCATATGTTAGGGTGAATACAGAAAAATAGTTTTTTTTATGTTCTTTTGTAACTGATATCTGTTTTCCAAAGGGAAATAGTTAACATAATTGCGACACACTTCCTCAATCTCGTAGCATATTTGCACCCGTTGCGACGTCTAATAATTCTCCGTTCTATTGAAATGCTCCGCTACTTGGAGCCAATGGGAATCGTATGACGACATAACGTATGCAGAAATCAGGTCTCAATAATCATTGAAAATTGTAATATGTACTAATGTAAATTGTTCTATTATAGAAGGGATAGAAGGGGCCATTGTGTCGATATTCTACTAGCTATACATAATAATGTGAACTATTATAATACCGGTGCATAGATTCTATTTCATAGTTAAACATAGATTCTAGATAAAAATGTGTATTCTAGTTTAACAGATAAACGCAGATAAAGGAAGTATATATTCTAGTTTGATAGTTAAGTTTTGGTGTATTAACTATGATTCCACTATGCTTCATTATCTTCTCGTTATTGGTTTAAGATCAATATGTTTTAATAAAATAGCATTACTTTTAATTTGTATAAGTTAAATACGGTTATCTCATTTCAATTCGAATCTTGGTTGCACTGGAGATTTCCCGTGTAAAGGAATTGGTGTACGGGAAATAAGCCATGGCTTAAAGGCTTATGATGTGAATGGCATTCGTTTGATGGCGTTCATATGATGTGAAATTTTGAAGTGTTTGGTACCACCTACAGTGTCAACCTTATCATTTGACTATAATTCAAAATTACGACGCTAATAGCCTATGAATTCACACAAAAAATGAAGAAACTGTGTAAATCTTACTTGACAAAATCTGTTTTAATTTATCTCTCTGTTGACATCTGTAACAAAAACTATTTTTACTCAATAAAGGCTGAATGCAGCGCTGGTTCTTCCCCGCAAAGCAGGTTTGAAGATCTAAGCCCCCTTGCTTGAGTTTGGTTGCTTTGGGCATTCCCCACCAGTAGCGCTAGGGTAGCTTCGAAATATGTCGTTAATAAATAATCATTCGTCGGCTGGATTGGTGTGAGGTAGTGGGGCCACCTCTTAAGGTCAAGGTAGTGGGTTTGACCCTGATTGAAGTCGATAGACTTTCTGGACGCGAAAATCATAGGCATGCTTGTCATGTGGTATGTAAAAGTATGTCCCTTGCTTATCAATTCGACTCTGGTTTCTCGCCAAGATTAAATCCCGACATTATTTAGCATTCGACGAGAGTTTTAATTGAATATAATTCAACCGTCGCTACAATTTGGTGGCAGAACCCGCCACTAGATGGTGCCACCATTGAAATGGTTTCCACTCTCGTGGACTTGTGCCTGCAAATGGCTTAGGTGCCAAAATGCAGCCCATTTGAAACAAACAACAGAGGCAAGCAATCATTCAATCACGTTATGTATGTTAATGCAACAACTATTTCAGTTTATATTTAAAACTTATAATATAATTTTTTTTATTACGAAAAATTTATGGATAAATTACACAAATATAAAAATTAAATTTCTAATTTTAAAATCATTGAATTAATGTTTGATATGTTGTTGAAATAAATAAATAAAAAGTTGACTGTGAAAATTTAAGTTTGATCTCTAACAAAATTAGGAATTATAAATTTTAAAATTTGTGCTGAATTTTGTAATGTGTTTTCTTAAAAAATTATATCAATTATTTTAATACAAAAATCGGCATGTTTTATACATGATTAATTTTCTAATTTAGTACGTTTTAAAACATAGAAAACACAACCATATTTCCAATATTTTCTTAATTTCTTAAAAAAAAAGTCTTACGCCATAATTATTCCGTCAACTGAATTTTCTAACTAAACAGAAGAGAGTAATTATATATGATAAAGTACTAACTTTTCAAAAAATCCAGTGTTTAAAATATTATGGCTGTGCTCATTTATAGTTTCCGTACTTCATATTTAAGCACTAGCTGGTTTCCAGACACGAATATAAAATGATGAGAAAAAAGAACGAATCCCTTGGATGCCATGAATTATTCGCACACGGACTACATCTCACTCATAAATATTTAACTAAAATTTTTCTCTCTTCCCCTTCCCGCGACTAATATTTCTCCCTGATGATATTTCCCTCTCAAATAATCATATAAAACTCCCATTCCTCTTTATATACATGGATAATCACTCAAAACTAATAAAGTAAAAGCTACTCTCTTCATTATGCCTTTTAATACGACGTCACGTTCCTCCACGAGCACAACCGTCTTTCCACAAAGCATTAAAATTTCATTTCTGATGGCAAGATGATTTGACTTACGTGAGAGGGGAGAGGGGCCGATAGATATACAATTATTGATGCTGGAAGTACCCAAAAACCAAGGCAGCCGCAATTATTAGACAGAATTTATGACGCGTACGGTAAACTTTAATAGCAGGGCATTACCCAGCACTCTTCAAAACCAGGGCTAACGATCTCATTTTAAAAGATGGCGAAACTTCGATAAAGTCGTAATAATTCTGGGATAAAGACTTTCAAATCGATGATCAATAATCGATATCCTGGAGTTCTTCCTGCGTCATACAGGACGGAGTTTCTTGGGGGGGGGGGGACTGAAATCGCTGACATTTCTGGTGAAGGAGATGGAATATGTTGTGTTGCAATTCTCTTTGTGGTAATTAAGTTGTATTAATTGTAAGGCAAATTGAGAAGCTATGAGTCTGAATGGCTATTGAGCATTTTGTTTCGATTGTTGCTTCTTTTCTGAGAGTTTATAAGCACGTATTTTTGTACTATTATTTTTAATTAAATGTTTCATGAACGTTTTTCGAAAATTGCATCTTTTATTCTCTTCTGGTGAAGTTTAGTGTAGAATGACGGTTTTTTTACTGTCTTGCTTTTTCAAATAACAAATTTTCAGTTTCTTCAGGATGTTTTGGCGGTAAATATCGTCCTTGCGTAGAATGTTTTGCTTTTTCTAACATGCTTCAAGTAATTAAATGGAAAATTACTGATGAAATTCGCATCATGTTTAAAACTGGAATGGAATTTCAGAGTTACGTTTCAAAAATTGTTAAGCTTTAAGAATTTGCGTTTCTTCAGAAAAGTTCAAATGTTATAAATAATGTTAAAACACTTTCAAATGCTATTTGTTTTTAAAATAAATTCATTTTCTTAAGAAACAATTGGTTGAAGCAATAAGTCTTTTCCTAAAAACTCTTAGAAGCATCTTTAGTCCCACGACAACATTAACATATTGACATATGTTGATGTTATAGATTACTATGTAAGTTGAATACTTAAATATAAAAATGAATTGCCAAACGAAGCTCTCAGATATCCCCCCAGAAGCTTCCAAATTTTCAGATGAACGTAAGAAATTTGAGATGCTGTGAATTAAACTATGACTATTTTCTTTTTATAAATGTTGTCAGCTTTACTCAAGATAAAATACTACTGATATCTGATAATACTTGTGTTTGATAACTAAAATCGATTTTCAGTATAAATTATTTTTATTTTTAAGAATATTTAGTATGCTTAGTTATAGTATTATTGTGTATAATTTACGTTTCGCAATCAGTATAGCAAAATTTATTCGACTGACTGTGTTTGAAACCGGGTTTTTGAAAGAGCATCATTGGTATGAATATTTTTTTTTGATATTTAGTGTCAATTAATTAGAATATACTTATAAAATCATTTTAAGAGTATTATTAAAATAAAAACTATTTAAATGCAATTTTTTTGGCAAAAAATAAATTTAGAGTGATATATTTTCAAAACATTATCTGATGAAAAATGTTTCGATAAAATAAATATAATTTTCCTTTGTCTAGCTAGCACTTGTATGCAGAACTTGAACTAGGAGTTTTGAAAAATTCTCATTATTTTTAGACTTACGATCAATTATTATAATAATCATTTTTTTAATACATTTACCTACTATGATGTATTAAAATATGAACAATTCCCCTTCTCTAAGTTATGTATTTTAAAAATAGTAGTTCAGGCTCTGTACAGAAGACTTAGCTATATTTAGGCAAACTATTATAACAGAAGCATTTTACACATAAAGGGAACGTTTTGAAACTTTCATTTTTTTCTTTTCTTTTTATTAAACACACACACACACCATTCTAATTTTAAACAAACACTAAATATCAAAAGAATTATTCATTTTTACAATTTTGCAAAATCACTGCAAAATGAGTTCCGAACATGGTTACCATAAGAACATCGATTCTTGTAAACACAAAACAAGAATATTTGTCTTTTGTGTTTTGTTTTTGAATCTGAGCTTAAAAAAAAGGAGTCAATAAATTTTAAAACTAAAAATATCAAAGAAAAGTTAATTCTATCCACAGTTTATTTTTAAATCTCCCTGAATTTAATTTTTCTCAAATTGTAATTATATAATATACTGATTAATGTAATAAAATTTAGTAGATTATTTAGGTCAATAAGCTGGCACCAACCAGAAAAACCTCTACATTTAGATCTCAGAAATTACCCAATGTATAATCTTACTCTGTAAAGACTGCACAGAAGACGAATCAGGTATATACATAGAGAATCTTCTCCTAAAGCTTAAATTATTAAAAACCTCTTCCCCCCGGTTTTCCATTTCATCCCTGATTTCATCCATTTCCAAGTGGAAAAGCCCAAAACAGCAACAGCAAAACAAAAGACGTCTTTTGCCGGATTCTGTAACTCCCTGACGTGACCTATCCGGCAAATGGGCGGTCCGGGATCCGGGAAATGGAAGGGGGTGGAAGAGATGACGAGGACGAATCTCAGAAGCATTTGTTAAAGGTGCATCTCAACTCTCCTCGAAATCCATTTCCGGTCGTGTTTGGTTGCGTGGCGTCACATCCGGACAGAGGAGTCACGTCAGTTCCTCGAGGCCTCCTCCTTAGATAACGATAAAGGAATCCTTTCGGAAGGTTTGCGAACGGTTTGAGTCCCGGGTGGAAATGAGAAGTATCTAAGGTGTTAAAGGTTCCATTTGCTTCGATACAAGATTCAAAATATCTCGAATTGTATATGTTTTTCGACATGGTATTAAAGATACGTTATCAACTCTCAAAATGGGATTTGATGTACTTTCAAATATTGTACGTTACTGATAAGAAATATACATATATCACCTACTGCTTGCTATTGCTTATCAGTTACCATTATTTTTGTTTATAGAAAGACCTAAGTTATCCTTATAGAGATTTATCTGGATTTAACGTTGTACAAAATAATAGCAAAATTATTCTACGTATTACATATGTTTTAAACATAAAGTATTTTTGATTTTATTATTTCCATCAACAGTTTCCATTTTAATTATTACATTTACGGTTGTGATACAATTTTTTTAAAGATCTATCTGAAACAATATACGGCTTGGCAATTAGAAAATTGTTCGTTGATATTCTCATATTATATAGCGCAATTTACAATGGTTTGTTTCATATATTTTATAAAATCATTGCCTCTAGTGACTATTTTCTGTCTGATTTTATACAGATTTAATTACCTAACAGAGCGACAAACTTTCAGTGTGTGTAAGAGTTACAAAGGCAACTCGGAGTCACATAGGAATCCAGGGTCACAAATGTTGTAGTTTGCAAGCTATAGTGCAGAGAAGAAGAGAAAAAGAACAGAAACAGCAACATATTAATGGGACAAAGAACCATTTTAATAAATGTTTAATTTTATTAAATGATAAATGTATTACTACAGATGATTGAAATTACTACTAGAAGTCTTTTGGCAAGTCTGACAGAGACGCTGCATGGAATTCCTGACGTTCTGGAAGATTCCTCCAGGTAGTCTTGTGGTAGAAGGCACTGAACAAAAGGTTTGGTGAGCACCAATTCTGCTGGAAATCATTATTTGTGATCCGTTTCGGTAAGAGGAACTCGTTTTCAAAGATAGTGTATGTAGATGCGGATTGTAACTGATACGCCACTCGGTGGTTGTACTAGGAACTGAAGTGGCACATTTATCCGCTGGGATAGAACCAGGTACCTTTGGATCCGAAGCCGAGTAACTTACCCACTACACCAAAATGATCACCATGGTGCGGAGGTTGTTACTGGCTTATGTAGATGATAGCGCTACACACTCCCTCACCACTGAGTCGGTGGATAGGCGAACGAATGATGTATTTGTTATATCAAGCGTGTTTTGTTGCTGTGTCACTAGTTGTGACGGCTTTGCTGGTTGCGTCATTCGTGCGTGACGGCTTAATGGTTGCGTCACTATGTGACGGGTTGAAGATTGCGTCACTATGCGACGGCTTGAAGATTGCGTCACTATGCGATGGCTTTTTGGTTGCATTTGTGGTGGATAGATGGTGCCACGACAGTTCAGAAGGTTGCCTTTTTTTTCTGAGTTCAGCCAGGGTCACCAATGAAGTGGCGCATTTATCGGCTGGGATAGAACCAGGTACCTTTGGATCCGAAGCCGAGTAACTTACCCACTACACTAAAATGATCACCATGGTGCGGAGGTTGTTACTGGCTTATGTAGATGATAACGCTACAGAACGTTACCCAAATAGGTGTGTTCTACATCACATGACCTTCGAAAGTGTAACCAGAAGGCTACGTGATACCGGTTCTTTCACTAGTTAACTGGTTCTTCTTGGTGTGCGAGATATCCGTTCCTTCAGCTGAAGACCTCATCACTAGAATTTCTGTAGCTGCCAGAAATCTTCCGGAACGTAAGGAATTCCATGCAGCATCACTGTCAGGCGTTCCCAAACAACTTTTTATCGTGATTACAAACACTTATTGTAGTGCAACCTTTCAATAATATGTTTTTTCTGTTTATGTTCTTTTTGTCTGCTTCTTTGCACAATAGCTCACAACTGTAGCATTTACGACGCTCCTTTCCATTGTGATTCCGAGTCTCTCTGTACCTTCTACATATCCTGTAAATTTGTCGATCTGATAGCGAATCATCTTGTACGTTTTCTTTACGTATTTTACGTACGATGACATTAATAGATCGCAAACATTGCTAAAAGTTTGAAAATCTTATTACATTTTGGTTTGATACACAACTACCAAAACCACTCGTCTAAAAATATTTTAAAAAAAACTTCTGGATAACAAGTCCCGAATACTAATATGATACTAGAATAAAAAATAAAGTGTAATATTACAATTGCTTAAACGTGACTACTAATAAAACATTTTTAAACAGTCTTAGCTATCTAATCAAAGCAAAAACTCTGTGACACTTTTAATTTTTATTTTTTATTTTGAACGTGCCACGTAATTTTTAACACAATACAAAGCCAACATAAAAAAGGGCCATTGATTAATCCACATCTGCTAAAAATGGCTGTAGTTGACACACAACGACTTACATAACTCTTGATACGCGCAAGATAATAAATCTCATTTTATACAAAGTGTTTGACTAAAATGTAACGATCTCTTGGAAGTTCTTTGAGCAGAAAGTAAAAGGGAAAAGTAATGAATTTTCCACAAGTTCCCCCGTGCTAAATATAAAAGAGTGGAAACAAATTTTTAGTTCAATTCTCTGGATAGGCATTAAATTGGATTCTAATCGCCGTGTTTGCGTTCTTTGTTCTTAATAGCCAGTGAGGGGAAGGAACTGGCCTCACGCCAAGTTTTCGTCCAAAGCTTTTGCAAATTAAGAGTTGGTGTATATTTAATTAGAATTTTTCGTTCACTTTGTTGAAGTCTGTTGATGGTTTTAAAGGCATTTTGTAATCTTTCCTTTCCTGCACATTTTAAAAGTGATTTGTTACTTGTTGCCATGTTAAATTAGATAAATAGTTAACTTGTATGAAATTGTGAAGGCTTCAAGTTAAGAAAGTGGTTGAGGCTTTTTGAGTTGAGCAAAGGGATTCTTGTTAGCCTTTTAACTATCCACGATGGGATGGCAGATTGATCGCGTTAAGAAGTATATTTAGAAAAAGTCTATTATTATATAAATTATTTATCTATCTCTGTGTATGGGAAATTAATTCACTTGCATTAGGACATTTTGATATTGAGAGGATACTCAGGCTGGTTGAAGTTGTTGAAAGATTGAGAAGGAAATATCTTATTACTTAAAACTTCACATTTATTTTACAAACACACAGCGAACACAAAATGAACAGCGACGACACAAATACTCTCGTGGACATAACAGCGAAACACCAAACACATTCTTTCTTCGTTCGAGAAATCTCAAATTTTTATAGGTTTCGTCAATTGGAAGCTTTTGAAATCATTTTATTTGCGGTAAGGACTTGTAATTGGTCAGAATATGCAGATGATGCAAGACTGCATCAGCTTGTTTTAAAAACACTAACGTGTCTGTTTAGGAGATAAAGTTGTGGTTATTTCCCGTTAGATAGATAAATTAGAAATTAATTGCCACGATATGTCTTGGAGGATTCAATATCATTATGAATAATATTCCTTTGAGAATTTTATATATATATCATACGTTTAACATAAGTCTACTAAGCATGCAAATTCTTTTAACAAAAAAGTAAATGCTATATCAAAATTTGCTGTCTTTTAAGTAATAAGTGTTTAAAAAAACGGCATTTACACAAGACTTAAGCTACCGGAGAGAAAGAGATTACAAAAACCATCCTTTTTTGTAATGGATGATAAAATATGGTGAATGATGGTAAAATATTAAAAATTACATTTGTGCCCCATGATAAAATCACAATCCATTTTCGATATTTGAATCGTGGTTCAAACTTCTAGTACTACATTAAAATTTGTTCTCTCTCTTTAATTGAATTATTAGCCTTGGAGATCTTTTGTTATCTGGACAGATACATTTTTAGCTACATTAAGGTCTCTTAATATTTTATTAATGTCTTTCAAGATTGTTGTCGAGATTATAATGAACTATTGGCGTCCTATTACGGGATTTTAAATCTCATTCAGAAGACATAGTCGCCAAACAATATAATAAGATTAAATGACTTAAAAGTTCATTCCCTTAGGAAATGCAGCTGTGTTTCTTAATTTACTCCTTGACTAAATATACCTTCCTTCAGGAAAAGTCCAGTTTCCTTTCCAGTGTTAAGATCTGGACAGTGGCCAAATTGGACTGAAATTAACTCGCCACCAACGGAGTCGCGTGACGGACTGCATGCTATATCTGGGTTGTATTTCCAAAGGGAAATGCGTTAGTACTTTCTTTTCTGGGCTTATTTTGGGAACAACTAATTGTCGGCCATCTTTTCGACTTCGAAAAATATCACCATTTTTAATGTTTAAAAATAAGGAGAGAAAAAAGTACGATTTTGTCAGAAAATGTCTGGCTTTATTACGCTATTTATTACGTTAAAATTGCGAAGGTCACGACAAAAATTCCTTGAATCCATTATCAGCGTCATATACTCGGGTTAATGTTGAAATGAGAATGAGATTTGTTTCCGGTGCAAATAATACGGTGCATTTTGAAAGATGTTTCTTTTGACAGAAGCTCCATTTTCGATAAGTTTTTAGAGGTTTCGTAGAGAAAATCAGCTCATAAACATGTATATTACATAATTCTCTCTCGTACAATCTTGAGTACATATATATTTATATCTTGATTGATTGATTGTGACTTCATTATGAAGCGGATTTCTTTAAAAAATGCGTAGGAGTGCTAAATTGTATGCAATGGGGTGATTGGTAAAAATTCAACTGTTTAAGAATTTGTGTTATAAAATGAATTTCAAAATTAAGAGAGTTTGCATATTTTGTCGAATTTAAAAAAAGACCTGAAAGAAATGTAAAACTACTGCTTCGAAACAAGAATACATATATCATGTGTATCAAATACGTAAGCGTATATGAGTGTGTGGGCAGAGTTAGTGAAGAAAAAAGATGTATAAGTACGTGTGTCAAAATCTTTATTTCATGTCCCAGTACATTTTACCGATGAGTGTTACGCACTATCATGCATGTGTATTGTAACTATTGAATAATTATTTTTTTGCATTATATATCAACCATATTTGCATACCAAATTTTATTAGTTCTAAAGATAATCGAACCAATCTGGAAATTCTCTTAAGTTTGAATACCATTGTATATTATGCAAATTTATGTCGTTTGGTTAGTTGTAGAAATTTCAATATAACTATTAATCTGCACTATATTGTGTCATTTTTTATTCTGCTTAACTAATCTAAAAAAAAATTATTCTATTTTCCTTCATTACTTATCAATTAATTTATCCGTAATATGGAATATATTTTCGGGAGACTGGCAATTTATAAAATAGCGTAGTTGTTTTAATGCCAAATTTATTTTTACTTTAACAATTTATCATGACTTAATATAAAGATACATAGTTATTTCATAAATTAATTGGGTATTGTATGACTGTGGTAGCATATAAAAAATATGTTGCATTATGCTATTTATCGTATTTGTATCTATGTATCTTTATACAGATAAATTATCCTCATTAGCCTACATGTATAACATTTCAATTATTTTAACTTTTACATCAAGATAACAATGCTATTTGGTTAATGAATATTTAAGCGGGATTTCGAATTAAAGCTTGTGTTCCTACCATTGTGATAACTCTGTTTCTTTATATCCATTGTCATTTATATCAATGCCCATATCGTTTAATTTTAATCATCTTTTGTATTATAACTTCATTTTGAATTCAATATAGAGTAATTATATCAATTAGTATCAGTTTTATATCCAAGGACAGACAGCACAAAAGGTCGTGAGCCCCTGTTCTAGACCATTATCTCTTCGGGGCTTGATGGTCACAGCTCCATCGAGGTGGATGGGGAGGGGGAAGCAAAGGAAGGAGATTAATTACTCTGAAATTGTTTGATGAATATAAAGTGAAGAGTAAAACAATAATCGGATGCAGCTTTGGGGCCCTAAGCACCCCCGCAGCAAGCATCACGTCATTCCCTCCCTCAACCCTCAGTCCAGATTATGAAAATGGTGGCTGAATCTCATTTAAAACCTGGAGCTGTCAAATGTAGCCCCTAGATAAGCCTCACGACCTAGCCACTGATGCATGTCTAGCATGCAAATTCGTGCCCAGTTGGTGAATCCTTCTGACCAAAGTCTCGTCTTTTATTAATTTAGGCCCCTCGGATTAGTCTAAAAGAGAAAGGAGAGTTTAGGAGGGTCACAGGTGAAAACGGGTGCGAGAATTCCCGGGACCTAACGAGCAGCCGCTGAGTTGAGGTATGGCGGTCATATTCATACTTTCGTGTGCTGAATCTTCAAGTAGCAGAAGCGCACACTCACAGGCAATTTTGGATTCAGCTTTAGTGTGATGCTGGAGGTTGAAAGGACAAGAGTTGTTGAGGGGAACATGCGTTGATATTCAGGGTGTTGATTCACATTATAATATTTGGGAATCGTGGGGAAGTAGTTCTCTCTCTTGTTGGGGGGGGGGGTGAGAGTCTGTTTAGCATGCATTTATATTCAGCTTTAACATATTCCTGTCTATAACCGTAATCTAATAAGATATTTCTAATATGAAATATTTATTCAGTACATTTGCGGTGATGTTCGATGGATTCTTGCTCGAATATTTCATGAACTTTTTAGCATTTAGATATTATAATTCCCCTACTTTAATAAATTTTTTTTCTGCACTTATAGTTATTGGTTATCATTCATAAATTATCATACAGTTGTGTTCAATTCATTTATGTAATTTTCAAAAATCAGAGTATGTATGAAATAAATTCAAATAAGTATTGTATTAATTGTATACTTAATACTTTTAATGGTACGAATGTAAATTCTTTTCGAACAAATCCTTCGTGTAAATCTTTTTAAGAGTAGAATATGTTGCTTTTTGCATGATATTATTCATATGACAAAAAACAACATAATAATTTCAAATCATTATGAATATGCTTTAATGAATACTTCCAGACACAATTACATTCAATTGATATATAGAAAACTCATTTTATGGTTTCATATTCTGGACATAGTCAAGACGAAGAGAAGATCCGAGTAGAAAACTAAATTATTCAATGTATTTTAAACATAAGGGGATTAGAAGAGTGCAATTCAAAAAAGAGACAGAAAATCCCTACATTCTCTCAGCTAGGGAAATATAACGGGGATGATGATAAAAATTTTATAATCTTAAGATATGAAGAAAAGAATGAAATAAAATAGTTTTTCTTTTTTTAAAAAATGCGTAAGTTGTTATAGAGAAAAACTAAGTGCTAGACAGTAACTGAGTAAGAAACATGTAAGATGTTACGGCATTCTTTTTCTAGGAGTGAAGAATAAATCTAGCAAAATACAAGCTTTAATCTTTTATGTGGGAAATGAAATAAAATTAGCGATTAGAAAAATGACCTTCATAATTAAGATTTGAAGAAATACGCATAAAATTTTAAAATTGAAACCAATATTGGAATTAGTACATGAATTTATTCAAAATAATGATTTCTGAAAGTATGGATTTTAAAAATACAGCTTAACAGCAGTTTAAATTCCTTTGTTATAGCTAAATAAATATAAAATAAATATATTATCAAGAATATTTGAACAATCGTTATAAATACGTTCGTTTAGTTTCAAATCATATTCCTCCCTTTTAACCATAGAAAACTGATGTAAAATGTACATTTCCTACACTTACGTATTTTTGAAGTGTACTTATATTCATAGAAACACCAGGGTTAAATTTTATGATCTACTTTCGCGGAAATATCAAGTTAAAAATCTCTGGGAGAAAGAGTCTGTTAGATGAGAATCCTCTCATCTTCCACCCCAACCATGGGATGCAGGGGGTCTCCGAAAGGTTCGAAGTTCGATAAGCCCCGCAATCGAGCCCCTTTTCTCTCTCTCTCGTAATCCCCTTTTTTCTCTCTCCCTCACCATTCTCTTCTTCTCACCTTGAGGAAAGTGCGAACATTCCCTACTCAACAGGATCGAAATAAACGATCACTATTTGCGAAATAAAATAAAACAATGAACAAAAATTCCGAGGGACTTTAAAACTAAAGGGAAAAATAAAAACTAAAAGGGGAAAAAAAGAAAGGGGAAAAGTAGCGAGGAGACTTCCTGAAAACAATGATATAAAAGACACAGGAGAATAAGAGAGAGAGAGGGATGGAGAAAGAGAAGAGAGGGGAAAAAGGTAAGGTTTGATTCTCTCTCCTCTCTATTTCCGTGGTTCTTATTTTTGTATTTCAACGAAAGAGCTGAAAGATTTTCTCTGTAAATGTCTATCGCTCAGAACCCTTGCGCATTAGCTGCTGACAGGGAGTCCGGAATCCTCTTTTACGAGTTAGCTCCCTTTTTTCCAGGGGATGAAAAGGAAAAAAAGGGGGAAAATAAGAGGGTTGGAGTCACTAACAGGGGCCGATTGACAGATGGTAAAATCTTTTCAGTCGAAACCTTTAGTCTTCATTTCGCTTGCCACTAGGAATAGTCAATCACTACCCGGGCAAAGGTTCCCTTCATTTAATTTCGTACGTAGCCTTTTTCTCCGCTGGGCTTACTAAGCCTTATTTTTGGAAGGCCATAGGCTTACGCACAGACCGTTTGCTTTTATTCCTTTACTTTTCTTAGTGCTTCCGAGGGTTTTATTTATTAAATGTAATGCGGAAATCGTGTTGAAATCTGCAGAAGTTAGGAGGAATTAGTCTGTGTAGTTTAAATTGATTATTCCTGTTTCGAAATGTTTAGGAGGGAAAAAGAGGGTTATATCTAGTTATATAGAATTGATAGCTTAAAATAGTTTTTAGGGGCATTATAGAACAGATTTGAATTTGCTTTTACTTGGTACTTTTGTTTTAGTTATTTTTTCGTTTTACCGAATTAAATTGGAAATGGGATTGATATTGCAGTTATTTTAGAAAAAAAACCCCTTATATTACGTTTAATGATAAAATAGTGTAGCCTAATGTTTTGAAATAGCATTAAAAAGACTGTCCTATTTTATTTTTTTAGGAAAATTTCTTAATGGTTGCTATTGCTTGAATTCTTATTACTTTAAAAAGGCTTCATGTACTAATGATATTAACGCATTTTTTTAAAAGAGAAATTAATTCTGCAATGTACAAATTACTTAAAAATGACTTTTAGACATACAAACATATAAAAACAGTTTATTTTTTTAAAAAGTAATGTAACATTAAAAGTTGAAACGCTCGCTGTTGACATTAAAATTCATTATGGGTTGAATTTTTAAAATATATTTAAATTTGTGATGTGAATTTTTTTAAGGAAAAATTTCGTTAATCTTTAAGTGGAAATTTTTGTGATATATGCGAAACACAAACATTACCCTGCAGTTAAGATAGACAAATGCAGATGTTTGCTCTATATTTTGTAATGTATAATTAGTTGTATATCATTATAGATTAGTAATATAAATCTATAATATCTAAATATAAACATAATGGATGAAATGCACATTGTTGTACAAAAATAAAGTTTTTGTTCAGGAATCAAAATAAATTGTTGCATGTGAATAAATGTAGACTCAACCGTACATTTTGGACAAAGAACCAAGCATTGGAAATAAACTTGAATGCCACTTTTAATGAAAAAGCGCTTGATTTAAGGAATTATAGTGGCTGTATTCTCCAATGTCTGCCATTTATTTTGATCGAAAACGCATTAAAATTTTCCACTTAATCGTACTTTGTAAGCAATCTTAAAATATTCGAATAGTGTTTTAATAGGAAGTCAAATTGTGAGTGTTGTTGTTGCTTACTATACAAATTAATTTTAAATTTCTTCCATAATAACTATTACTTCTATATTTCATGTGTATATTTGCATTTATTGTGATTTTAGCTTAAAAATATTTTTATTAATTTTCGTTTTTCTTCTTTTTTTATAGGTAAGTGTACTCTTGTTTCGTGTTTAAAGATATCCCACTGCATTTTGTAAGTAATTTATAAGCATACTTAAAAATCAAGATTTTATATCAGTTTCATTTTATATAGCTTATGTCTAAGAAAGAAACCAAAATGAATTATTAGAATTTTATTTAGTGCTACTCTCTTTTAAGGGGGTAGGTACACCAAACAGGAACTTTATCTCAGTAATGTTAAAAATAGGTATTTTTAAGGAACATTTATAAATATTCTTTCGAATAAAAATCTCCAATTTTTTTGCTGAATATTCTTTGAACCATAATACATACTTTAATCAAAGATTTTATAGATAGGATGTCTTGTTATTTTTTTAAGAAAATATTTTTTGCATACATTTGCTTTTTTTTTCTTCAAAAACAGTGTGAAACTTCATGATGTTTAATGCAATAAATTAAGTCAGAATATTTTTTTGAAAAAATCCCTCGATTAAAAAGTTATAAGCTGTTAAATGCAGTAGTTTAGGAACAAATGTTCCTTATATGGTAAAAATGTTAGTTTTGAGAAAAATGGATTTTAGTAATGGATTTAGTAGACTTTGACAGGTGGTAAAACATTTTCAAAAAATATTAAAAATACTTCTACTGCACGTAGAATGATAATTTTTACCCCATTAGAAGTGCAGAAATTCCTATTTTATTAAAATGGGAAAAGTGAAAAAATGTATTTGAGGGCCGAAACTTATGAACCTACCTCCTTAACAAAGCGAAGAACAATTCTAACTGTGTTTAATTTAGATAAATCTCAGCTGTTCACGTATACATAATGTACATAAATATTTTTCTATTTAATTTAGTTTAAACCGTTGGTACGTAAGATCACAATCAAAAATCAATATATTCCGTGTCTAATAAAATGTAAAAAATGTTTATACCTCTAACAATATATTACACATTCCTCTAATATAAAATTATTTACAAAATAAAATTAAAATAATTGTTTGAATTTTTATATAAATTATTTATTATATTTTCATTCATATCAATTCTCTAACGAGTTGCACTACTTAAAATAAATTTTGGTTGAACTTTTTTTCGATAAATGTCAACGATTTTTCCACTTTTTATTATGTTTTATAGCAACTTTCATTTCATAGTTTTTGTTTGATTTTTTTCTGTATACAGGTCTATAAATGTTAAAGTAATTATTTATATCATAACTAATACTTCTGCAAAAGTTTAAAATGGTTTGCACTATAATGCCCTTGGTATAACATTTTTGTAATTGTAATTGTTATAATTTTTTTTAAATGCTTTGTTCTTTTCCAACAGTTTTACATTTTATTTGTTCCCTGTTTCTGTGACATTTCAAAACTAAATGACAACGGAGTTAAGAAAAAAAAGTCTTCTTTTCAAACATCTAACTTTATTAAAAATAAATAAAAAAAATCTTCCATTTCTACAAAGTTTTTTAAAAGATTTTTTTATACATAAGTTGTAACATGGATCTCAAAATTACAAATTTATTCCGAAAATCGATTCCTCAAAAATTAACCCTATTACATTCAGTTGCTTTCAAATTTCCCCTGAACTTTAAAAGCCAGACTCTTTTCTTTATCGTAACAATTACACATTCCCCTTAATCTTTATACAAATACTTTTTAAAATTAAAACAAGCATGACGAAGCGTTAAAAAGACAATCTATCGCCAGTTTGCTGAAACCGGATGAATATTTAAACGAGACCTGACAGATTGATTCATTAATTTTAAGAAAGCGCGCTGGAAAGAGCTCGTTTAAAAAAAAACGAAGAACATACAAAAAAGGGCATCGAAAGTTAACTGTCAATTTAATGTCAAGTTCCTGTTGGTTGTTAACGTAGGTGGAAAATTAGCGTAAATACTTTGTTTCCCTTTTGTCTTCTGTCACGTTTGAGCGTGTGTTTAGATTAATATTAGTGTGTAAAAGGGATTATTTTTATTTGGTGAAATCTAATGCTCTTGCATGAAAAAGAAATCCATTTGAAATTTGTAAAATGGCAATTTTAAGTAAGATAATTCGTACAACCACTTTGACTAAAAGTGTAGTTCTTTCATCTTTTAATTTAATTTAGATTTGTTTAGTTGGATGTATTATATAAAATTTTAATTCGTGGAATATTTGAAATAGGCTGTTATTAGACTGTCTGGGGAAAATTAATGTGAATTTCCCCCTCTGTTTAAGGGGGAAAATTTATGGTAAGGAATAACGTACAAGAAAATTCAAAACTTCACACACGTCACCTCCCCCCGCAAAAAACCCTACAAATACAGTATTTAAAAAGATTTAAATTCAAAATATTTGAGGAAAGTATTTAGTAATTAAATCTGAAGTAATTAATTAATTGCTTTAAATAAGAAATTCAAATAAAATTAAAGTGCGTCCCCCTTCCCGTTAAAAAGTGCAAATACAGTATTTAAAAAGACAAATATTAATATCAGTTGAAGAAATTCAGTTTCTTTAAATTAATCAAAAAAAGTTTTAGCTTGTTCGCAATTTTTGTTGTTGAGTTTTAAATTGCATTTTTTTTTTTGGAATTCAATAAAAAAATTAAATGTGCATCTATTTCTACTTTAGATATATTTAAAATTAAAAGTGTACATATTTTGTCTCAACGAAATGCTTTTGTATAAAGAAGCAAACACGAACATTTTGAAAATGAAAATTTGTGATCAATGGGTTACTGGGGAAGATTACAAAATATTTCTCCTAATATGCTTCAAATAATATAAAATATATTCTGAAAGAAGCAAATTTAAGCTATTGCATTTGGTATAAAAATTGTTTTTACCTGCTATCAGAAGATTTCAAAAAATTTTTACGCGCATAAATATGTTGCAAATTCTTTAAGATTTTTGCATCATGTGCGCATGTTTTTAAAATGTCTTCGTCTTAAAACTAAAATAAAGAACTTTATTATTATACACTTTTTTTATTTTCGTACACAAAATTTAAATCTATTTAGCAATTCAGTATTGAGGAAGAAATATGGATTTCCTTTATAGGAGTGAAAAATTTGATTTAGAAACAAATAAGAGAAATGTAACAAAAATTCCTTTCTCAATTGGATATTCGGATCACGGTATAATATTAAGTTTGGAGCAATTTCATACCCAAAAATATATTCTGATTATGGAGGAGGAAAGGGGATCGCCTAGTGGTCATGATCGCGAGCTCGTGGCCGGTGTTGTCGAGTGGAGGCTTAAAGTCCTCTTGTTCGTGTGGTGTGGTATTTAGAAGAGAGGGGTGGCTAGATTAGGTGTTCCGCTCTCTTCACTTGATCATGGTTCAAAATTACTAGATCCATTGCCAATAAACTTGGCGTTGCTGTAGACTTCAACATTAATAATCACTCACTCACTTCATCAGTATGCAACAACTTTAAACATACGAATTAAAATTTCAGTAGATTAATATCTATATTCTCTCCTTCATTAAACGTAATTTTCTTTATTGAATCAAATAGTGAATTGGGAACACAACAGCCCTCTACAAACGTAAAAAAAAAGAGACCTTGACAAAATCCCTCCAAAACCCAGCTTACGTAATTTCCAACAGATTGAAATCGGAGAAGGCAATATTTCCTAATCAACGTGACCCACCCCCTCCAATCCTGGCTTATTATCAATCAAAAGATCCAAAGCCTGACTTCCTATCGGTTGAGCGAATTAAATCGAAGGTGCGCATTCTATTCATACACAACACTTCCTCACAAACAGCCAAACCTCCTCCCCCCGCACACCAGTTTAATAATAAAGAAATTGAAGATAAATAAATATCTAAGAAGAGAGGGGAGAGAGAGAAAAAAAAATCTCATCAAATAGCTGTCTTCGTAACCCACTCTGATTCCTACCTGACGCCTTGATAAGCCACTGAGGAACAATGCCTTTCAATATCTTCGAGTCTGGGATAGTGAAGTCAAAAGATCCTGGATCAAAACCTGGATTTAGACTCTCTTCAGTGAAGAGGTAAGGGAGGATGTTAGAGAGAATCCTTAATTGGCAGGGAACCTTAAGGGGGAGGTCGTTGCTAGGCAACCACAACATAGTTTGGGATCGGCACAGAAGTGGCGGTCTGTTGTTCGTAGGTCTTTCTTATTTGTTTGTTATTCGTCAACCTCCCTGGAGATTTGCATGCACAAGAAATGGGACAATGGTGTACAGAGGTTGCCACCTAGGATAAGGTCTCTGAGAAGTTTGAAACGCAATTGATTTTAGCTGAAAAGTGAGACTTATTAAATGTTTTTTTTTGTCCCGCCTGTTACGTTTCCCTTTGGAGACAATGAGCCGCCTTGACAGCAGGCAATTTATTTCCACGAGCGGTGAAAGAGGATCTGTAATTTCGTATGAAAAGGTCGGATGTGTTCGAGTTGTTTATAAAAGGATTTGCCGGATGGTTTGAATGGTTCTTTATAGGTTTTGCATAGTTATAAGTCACCGTTATTTTTGAGCGTTCTCTATTCTTATTAAAGTTGCATGATTTTATCTTAGAACGTTGTCGCTGTTTTTCTGCATTTTTTCCGAGGATCTACAAAAATTCTTTTCCTTTAAAATTCATCCTATATATATGCAGGCATGCAATATCATGCATTTGTTATAATTAAGTTTGTTTTGTTTAAATTAGTATAGTTTATTTGGTTTGTTAAGTTAGTTAAGTTTTTATGTGTTTGTAATTATTAAGATTAGTTATTTTAATACAAAAATGATAAAAACATTCAACAATTTTGCTTTTAATGAATCAAAGGGAAAAATTATAATTTTCATTCAGTCTCATAAAAAATTATGCGATTTTCAAAAATTGTTTTTCAGTATAGTTAATTAACTATAATGTAAATGTATTTAAATTTAAACCATAAGGTAAAGCACTGAATTTCGTAACGAACAAATAATTTTAAGTATTAACCTATAAATGCCATGATCTCCATTGCTTCACTCAGTGCCAAAATATATTTATTACGCCTGGCGGTTTAGTTTAATTCTATACATATCAGTCAATATTTTGTATAACAGAAAGTGAGCTTAGATTTTTTACAACGTAAAGTTAATCAGAACTGTCAAAATTAAGGCATTATATTTTTAGTTTGGTATTTATATTCTAATGAAATACCGTGCATAAATATGTAATTTAGAAGTTATAATAACGGATTGTAACTTAAATATTTTTTGTTACTTATTAAAATTATTTTATTGATAATTTTATGACCATGGTCATTTTCAACAACAACAACAACAACAACAAAAATTTTAAGTCAATTCCTACTTAGATCAACAAAAAAAAAATTTATTTTAGTTACTTTTTATCAAATAGTTACAATTTATATAAATGTATACATACACATGACAGAATCACAACATTAAGTGGCAATTAATTTTTATTAATTATCATTTAAGTATAGTATTGTCATCCGAAACAATCCTGTATATGAAATTTCAGTTCAACTTAATGCTTTGAAACGTGAGGGAAAAAAATATTTTAAAATTTTGATCCAAGTCGCTAAAAATGAAGCCAACGTGGCTGTATCTGTAATTCTTTAAGTAATTAATTTCAGTCAATTTTAATTAATTATAGTTAAATTATCGTATTGTTTCTCAAAACAATAGTGTATAGAAAATTTCAGCTCAAAATACGAGGGAAAAAAACCTTTTCAAGTTTTGACACAAGTGGCCAAAATGGTCGCTAAATCGCCAAAAATGAAGCCAATGTGGCTGTATTTGAATTTTGTGGCTGTATCTATAATTAATAATAAATAATTTTAATCAATTAATTTTTATTAATTATAGTTAAATTACTCTACTGTCATCCAAAAAATCCTGTATAAAAAATTTCAGCTGCATTGAGTGCATTAAAATGCATTTTATTAACGATTGAAAATTTGAGCAAGATAAATATAGAGAGTGAGGTAATAGTATATATATAGCAAATGAAAAATTATTTTAAAACGAAAAACATAGTTTGAAAATAAATATATTAGCAATAAATAATGTATCGATATGAGAGAATATCATAAACCGCTGAAACCTTGAAACAGCATTTTACAGGTTTTATTCTGAGCTTTCACCGTATTTTGTGTGGCTGTGGTCATCTAATGGTCATGGTTAGGCACGCGTGGCCAGAGTGTCATGAGTTCAAGCCTCAGTGCGACTGAAGAAATCGCCCGTAGAAGAGCTGATGCACTTTAAAACTATAGTCTATAAGCCCTTCCATTGGCGAGGCGTGGAAGTTTGGAGAGAGGCCTGCTCACCCTCGTCTCTTGGCTATAGTTTAGAATTGTGAGTTCCTTTGCCAATATCCCTTGTAATGCCTGAAAGTGCGACGTTAATAAACATTCACTCACTCATTCATTCATGTGGCAGTGGCAGCCTAGTGGTCAAGGTAACGAACTCGTGCCCGGCGTGTCATGAGTTCGAGCCTAGTAACGCTGAAGATCCACCGTGAAGGGGAGCGATGCATGTTAAATGTGTCGAAGCTCAAACCTCCTCCCATGGGTGAGATGAGGAAGTTAGGAGAGGTGGTGCCGGCTCAGGTGTCGTTCTCGTCACTTGACCATAGTTCGAAATCCCGAGGTCCGTCACCGAAGGCAATCGAGTAGCCGAATGGGGCGATATTAATGCTCATTCATTGTTTTTATATAAAAAAAATAGTTCACTTAAAATTAATCACATTTTTAATTTAAAAAAGGAAATATTTTTTGAATAAACTGATTAATTGAAAGAAAGAAATTATACTCTGCAAAATAGTAGATAATTGATTTCACTTTATTACAATTCTATTCAAATTTAACATACGCATAATTATTATTCTAATAATAAATTTCTCATTTAATGTACCTAGCTAAACATCAACATTCTCAATTCCATTTACCAAGCCACTTACGCTACAAAACGCCGAAACCTTATCTTTCCACACCATCGAAACCGTCCTATCTCTAACATCAACAGCCCGACTCTCTCCCATTACCAGGCGAATGCATAAAACGTCAGGATCAATTCCAATCCCGCAGACCAACCCAGATAAAGTCCAAGTGACTTTGAGGCATTTTGTCCCTTGGTCAGTATCGAACCTCATCTCCTGACCCCGATATTGATGAGGAGAGGGTCAACTCGGATTATATCAGCTGCAGTTGCACTATGGATATTTATAGCCCCACCTAAGTCGAGTATGATATTTGGATTACTTTAGTAATAACAGGGGGAATGCTGATTGAATTCCCAGAGATGGTCTGGCGATTGCTGATCAGAGAGAATAGTGGTAACTCGGTTAGTGGTCAAAACTTTGGTCGAGATTATTAATTTACTTTGTTATTTATAATTTGCTTTGTACTTAAAATAGATATGTATGAAGAACACTCCATACATACATTCAACACATGAGTGTGTACCTAGTATAGAGGGAGCGGGGAAGTTTGGTTTCATTTGTTTTAATAAACGTCATACTAGTGTTAAACAGATGGCTACTGAAAATGGACCATATGTCTAAAACAGTGACAGAATGACGTGGACAACACATTTGATTAATATCTCCATCCCTAGATTTCATGTAATGATTTTGACGCATAAAATTCCTTATTTTCCTAAGATATGGTTTTGTTTCAGAATGCTTTTACAACTCGTTCACGCGCTGTGAATGTATCAGTTGTTATCAGACCGACAAACGGAATTTTTAAAAAAAGGGATTGTTTATTTATATACAAAGGTTAAGAATGTTGCACAAGACATATATGTAATAAAATTGCGTATTGAAGCATAAGAAAAGTTATGACATGTCTTAAAGTAACTGTATTAAAATATCTACTATATAATACTTCATTTTTTCCAATGGGACTGCAGATTACCATTGAAGACCTAGTACAATACCCGGTAGCTGGTATCAGTTTTTAGTGCGGCACCATATGGTTGAATATTAATCACCGCAATGTAAATTTGACACCCAGTTTCCTCATCAGAGGGAGGCACTTGAACTCTGACGATGTGAAATGGGGTCCGGAATTAAATTTTCCTAAGAGCACCCAAACGAAGCAGGTACTCTTTGGATAGTTAACATGCCACATAGTCATACGACATGTATGCTGTTGATTTTTTGCATTATGGAAATCCACCGACTGGGTCCGTGGTCAAACTCGCAACCTTAGGCGTTAGCGACAAACCAGTGGAAGTTCAGAGAGGGGAATGCCAACTCATGTGTCGTTCTCTTCACTTGTACATTGTTCAAAATTACGAGGTCTGACGCCAATAATAACGTTAATAATCACTCACTCCCTATTAAATTTATCACGAAAACCACTTTTCACCATTTTTGTGTATAAATTTTTTCGCAGAGTCGTATTCAAATTCTAGTGACTACTTAGCTGGTGTTTGTATTTCACAAATATGATAAAAGATTTTTTTATTCGAAAAACGGAATAAGATATTTTTATTTTTCTAATAAATTATAATAAATCTACTGACAGAGTGGAATAAGTTTGTAAGCGAGATATTTTGCACTTGATATGAGGACATCGAATTTATACCAAAGAATCAACATACATTTATTCAAAAATATTTTCTTTAAAATGGTGAAAGATTTTACTTTCTAATTTATTATTCGTATTTACTATCGATTATATCAATTATCTTACTAAATATTAAGATTGTAAATACTTTTGCAATAATAATTTTTTCAACCAAAACCAGTCAATGGGTTAAATTGGTGACGTCATAGTCGCATGATAAATGCAATCACGCATCAAGTCAATAATTTTTTACGCTTCATTGTTGCCAAATTTGCTTTTTATGGAATGTTTCTTTTAAAAAGAACATATTTGTCAACAGCAATGACGCATATATGTAAACAAAGTTTGCTTGATTCAAAGGTATACGTTTAATATTTATATGTATTTCAAATAAAAAAACTTTTAAAAAATCTTAATATTTAAATAACTATACACAATTCCCAGATTGGAAATTTTATCCAAATTTTACAAATATAACAACAAATACAAATTTAAAGCCGGTTTGTTTTCAATTCGAAGGAGATCACGTAATTACCTTTATCATATGATCATTTTCAATTTAGCCCATTGCAGTAATTTCTGAGGTAGGAAAAAGTTAATTGTTTTTAAAAAGTTTATTAATAATTATCTGTGTTTTGTTTAACGCCAGTTACTCATACTTAAAAAATACAGAACGTTTTTATTTATATTTATCATTAGTTATAATATACCTTTAATCAACTTCTGTTTAAAAGATAGAAGTAAAATTAATAGATTATGTAACATAACTGAATAACATTTTTCAATCAAATGCACATTATAGAGCTTGGAAGTTCAACATCGCATTGAAAGGAAGAATAAAAGACAAATACCAAATAGTTCTTGTATGCAAATATTTATTTGGATGCTGAAATATCAATATCTGAATCGTAAATCAATTAAAGATGATTCCTAGAAAACTTTATTTGTAATGAAATATCTTCTGAGGCATTCATTTCCTGTGAATCCAGATTCATCATTTCCTCAAATATGAATTGGAATTCAGGAATAATTAATCAAATAAGTAATGAGATTATCCAACGAAAACCTAATTGTCTGTGAGCAGGAAATATATCTTGCAAATACTCGACAAAATAACTTGATTTGGTCTCAATAAACTAAATGAATTTTATTCAAAGTCGGATATACATTTGGATTGATTCGTCTTTCGAATTCTAAATGAACTTTACTTTGGTCTTTTCATTGTTCACTCTTCGAGTAAATATCAAAGGAGGTACAACATCATCGAACAATATTTTAATCTTAATTAGATGTTTAATTTTGATGTTAATTAGTGATATGAAGAAAATTTGATTTAATGATTATTTTAATTAATTATTGGTTATTGATGATGTCAAATATCAATCTATCAATCTCATAATCGCAAACCAAAAGTCTGAAAGGTTAATGGTGGTAATATGTTTCTGTAATGTGGATATTTTGTTTCATTTGAATCCATTGTAAACCTTTAATTCGAGAAAAACCCCACAATGTTTCTACTGCCCTATATTTTTAACATCTATTTAGATAACGGAAGAAGTTAAGTATCTATTATCTTATTCGAACCATGTTTGTTTACGAGGTCTGTTCAAAAAGTATCCGACCTTCGGTAGAAAAATATCTTAGTTACTTTACGGGATTAGAACATAGATTAAATTTAAAATAGACTCCTTGCGCCTTCACATATTTAGCATTCCTTTCATTGTGAAAACACTTCTGGAAAGCTTTTTTTTTTGGAATGGTGTTAGACTCTACCTTTGCGTTCGGCATTATCATCACTACTTTGAAAACGGGATCCTATACATGGCATTTTCATATTTGGAAACAGCCAAAAGTCGTAAGAAACCAGGTTCAGCGTTGTTAGGGTGCAGTAGGCTCTACGTAACTGCAAGACGGAGTTTTTCTGTTACACCGACAGAAGCTTGGGGACAAATTTTGCAACCACATTGCACATGATCACACAAAATTGCATGTAGAGAACCTGTAGTGATCTCACCTTTTTTAGCAGTCTCTCGTACGAATAAACGATATTTCATTTTCATATTTTCCACTTTTTCAACAACAGCTGTATTTTGAGCGATTTGTGGCCTCCCAGAACTCTGGACACTCTCTACCAACGTACGACCACTTTTGAATCTGTTAAACCCCCTTCTTAATTTGTATGACCTTCCTAGCATCGTTTCCAACATATGCTGAATCTTTCGAAGTATTTCACTCAGAAAATCACACACAGCAAGCTTTTGATAAAAAAATGTGATGCAGTATCTCTGCTCAAGAGATTCAATAATCATTAGAGAAAAAAAAAATCAAAGGAACATGTATAACAGCACCTCACTCGACTGCTTTCAAGAAATGACTGGTACACTGGAATGAACACAAAAAAATTCAAGCATGCGCTATAAGGTATCACCTTTCTGTACAGTGGCAATGATTTAGAATCTCTACTGAGCACAGAAATATTCAAAGTCGGATACTTTTTGAATAGGCCTTGTATGACAATGCCATCAAAGCTGTATGAACTACTAAAGATTGTTGGGGACAATTTTGAGATCAAATCTAGTATTGGATAGTAAACAAAACACAGGATGTTTTTAACTACTTAGTATGGGAATACTTAAAAAAAACTAAGTTTTTGATAGTTTTTGAAGTACCACATTTTACGGCTAAAAGCTCATAGAGATAACATTCCTGAGTCAGCCAAGTACCGTCAATTAAGAAAGTAACGGACTAAATTTTGGCAGGGACAACTGTTTTGTGCGATCGTCGTTTTAGCAATGAATGAATTTCGTGAACAGCGAGTTGTGGTTAAATTCTGTTCATTACTAGGAACAAATGAATGAAATGCGCTTGAAATGTTAAAAACGCTGTACACAAGGACAATGCTATGGGTAAAACTCAAGTACTTGAAGTGGCTCAGCGGACTTATCCGGTAGATCAGAACTCGGGACCTTTAGGTCCGAAACCGAGTAACCTAACCACTGCACCAAAATGATCACAACGGTGCGGAGGTAGTTACTAGCTTATATAGATGGTATCGCTACACACTCCCTTACCAGAGAGTTTGTGATTAGGCGAACGAACGATGTAGTTGTTATATCGAGCGTGGTAGCTGCTGCGTCACTAGTTGTGACGGCTTTGCTGGTTGCGTCATTCGTGCGTGACGGCTTGAGGGTTGCGTCACCATGTGACGGCTTGAAGATTGCGTCATTATGCGACAGCTTGAAGATTGCGTCACCACGCGACGGCCTTGGTTGCATTTGTGGTGGATAGATGGTGCCACGACGGTTTTGAAAGCTGCATTTTCACCAGGTTTCAGCCAGGGTCACCAATGAAGAATGAAGTGGCGCGCTTATCCGGAGGACAGAACTCGGGACCTTTAGGTCTGAAACCAAGTAACAACCACTACACCCAAATGATCACCATGGTGCGGAGGTTGTTACTGGCTTATATAGATGGTATCGCTACATACTTTAAAGGTTTTCCCTTTTCAAAAATCGTGAAATTCCAATCGATAACAAACTTAGTTCTGGTTGTCTTTCCATGACCCAGACGCTGGAAAATGTTGATAAAAATTTGTTTTACCTCTTCAAAACCCCTTCAAAAATGAACAACAGATATTTTAAGAAGTTGTGGAGCTGTCGTGGCTAATTTGGAGCTCATTTCAACAAATTTAAATAACGCCCCAGCTTATACAGTCCTATTTGTACAACAATTCTTGATAAATAATGGTATAACTATTGTTCCTTATCATCCTAACTCACCCGATCTTGCTCCATGTGACTTTTTTTGATTTTTTGAATGAAAAGGGATATGAAAGGAAAGTGATTTGCGAATGTTACTCTGGTGAAGAAGAAAAAAAACGACGGAAGTGCTGTCGAGCATTATGAAGCATGAACTGTGAAGCAATGTTTTGAAAAACGGGATAAGATTGGATTAGAGTTTTAGCGTTTTTAGAAAAGGGTTTGAAGGTTTGTGCTTAAAATTGAATAAATAAATTTTTAAAAAAATTAGGTTTCTTTTGGATACCCCCTTTGTATATATGCAACTGAAAACACACATAGTTATATATTATTTGGTGAAATTGAGTACAAGAGAGAATAAAATATCTGCAAACTTATGTTGAGTATACAATTCCGATTCTCCGTTTGCAAAGACTTCGCCACTTGTATCACTTATTTCTGCAACCTTCTGACTGAAGCTTCAGGAAAACAATACTTAATTCCAAAGATGCCTTCCTTGCAGTTGAAGCAACGCATAAACTCCAGTTCAAAAAGATCTCTTTGTTCCGTAAAAGATTATCATTTCCTGGGGGAAATTTCCTTCACGTAATATGCACTTAGTCCCTCATAAACAAAACAGGGATTCTATCAGAAGACTGTTGCTGACACCATGAAAGGTGCATGCATCAAACCCAACTCTATTGTCTGCCGATGTATCTGTCCGACATTTACCAATTGTTTCTATAAACCTTCAATAGGAAGGATTTACTCCCGAGCACTTTTTCTCTCTCCTCCTTTCGTCCTTCTAATCTGGGTTTGAAACTCCTTCGGGCCTTTAATAAAATCGAAAGTTTTGACAGTCTTTTTGAACACGCCTTCGCTTCCTCCTGCTCATTTGTTACGAAGAAATGCAAACCTTCCTCCGACATCACGATTGTGAATGTGTGGAACGATAAGTTAAGAGAGAGAAAGAGACACCAATTTTGTTATTGTTCCTGTTGATATTTCTCCTTTTTTTGTGCTCTCTGGGCATAAATGAAACTGGAGAGACAGGAGTTTTCGTTGTTAAAAGGATACCTTATTGTGGGGAAGTTTTAATAAAAGTAACCTGGTGGGGGGGGGGAAACGGGGAGGAAAGGGTCTCCCTTTCAAAGATTTATATATTCTGGTGTTGGATGTATTTCGTTTTCAGAGTAAAAGGCTATCATTTTGAGTCCTTCGAGTGCTGTCAAGTATTTGAATTTGATGTGCAATTATAATAAACAAGGGTTAGGAAAAAGGGGGAAAGTTTGGAAGAGATAGGGAAAAATTATTTTAAAGAAACGAGAGAGGTTTTCAAGAAAGAGTAAAATGTATTGGTTTTTATTAAAAATGTATTATTTTTCGTCAGGGTTACGATGTAAATTAAAAGCAAGTAACTTTTTTTTCTTTGGAAATACATATAAAGACATACGAATTTGAAGCATATATACTTTTTGTTGTCATAAAAAACATTGGATTAGTTAGATATTTTTTTACAGAGAAATGTATTTTAGTTTGCACAGTAACGCAATCAAAAATGTACGTAATAAGTGATTGAGTGTTTCTAAACGTCACATTATCAAGCAACATTAGGGGTATTGGCGACAGACCTCGTAATCCTGAACATCGGTCAAATGACGAGGCCGATACCTGGGCTGGCATACCTTCTGCAATCTACCACACCACACTAAAAGGATGACATTGAGCCACGGCAGATATAACTTGCATCACTCCCTCTAGTAGAACTAAGGCTGAAACTCATGATCATGAGTGTGTTTGGATCATTACAAACACACTCATAATCCAAGCGTTCTTGACCATGACCACATGTACGTGACTACATGAAGAAAAAAAGATTTGGATATTTAAATTAAAAGTCTGAATTAATATATTTGTATGTTTTATGAGATTTATTTCATTAAAAAATAATTTAAATTTTGAGAGGGGGAAGGTGAAATTGTCAATTTTTTATCATGTAAAAATTTTTCCAGCTATTAGAAATATTTTATTTTTTTCCGAATCTCAGCAAATTATTACTGAATTCTTTCTCTGTAAAGAAAAATTATTTCTTGCGGTACACTCGCGCCAAAACTTTTCACACCTTACATTCACTTCATTTCAGTTTTTGTTTGCATATTTAGTGTATAACCTTAAAATTATCCAATTGTTACAAAGGGAAGAAAGGTATTACAAAATACCAAGTATAATACTGTAAATTGAATAATTTTACAAATGGTATAATAATTTTCATGGATGGCAAAGTGGAAAAGTGCATGTTCTTAATTTAACACACAAATGATATCTCCACTTAAAGTAGTTGCCGCAGTAGCCTAGTGGTCAAGGTAACGAGTTCATGGCTGGAGTTGATGTATGCGTTTTGTTGAGCATCTGTTGTAGCGTTAAATTTGTTGTGGCCCAAAGTTTTGTTGGCCAGTTGTGGTAGCTTGTTCAGGCGGCGGGGGGCACTTTCGGTGTCCTTCTCCTAACTTAACCGTGGTTCCAGACTACGAAGTCCGTCACCAATAACTCTCATATTGCTTTATTGTGCGGTATAAATAAACACTCACTCTACATAAAGAAGGAAAAAATTTTTAACTTAACATTTCGCTTATTCATGGTGATTCATAAAGAAGTATACACTTTCCAGATGTATAAGACAGTTAAAAACAAAGACAAACACTGCCTCAGTAAACTGTTTGGAAAGTGTAATCTTAATGCTTGCGTTTAGGCCCTCCTGGAGGGAACCTAAGCAATAGAAGACATGCCACTTTATTATGGAGGAGTCTGCAGTAGAAAAGGCCTTTTTTATTGAATGGAATCCCCAACTGCTGTGCAACAACATTTTCGATCATAATTCGGAGTAGAGCCTCCAACTGGAAAATCTATCTAACAATGTTATAGAAAATTTGAATCTACCGGCTGTTTGTGCAAAAGTAGTTCTGGATGGAGCAACAGCACATCATAGCCACTATCAATGGACTTGATGCCTTAACACGCATTTGGTTCGAAATAGAGTAACGGCTAGATGTATGATTAAGGGTTCACCATAGAACATCTGTGACTGTCTCTAACAAAACTTTAAATAGTTCCATACAATTCTGTTACAGGTAACTTATAAAACTTTACATTGTTCTTGATTAATAGGGCATTAAAATTGTATACTTTAAATAGACGAACAACTCAATACAATACCGAAAAATTTGAAATTTTAGTAATATATCGTTAGAAGATATTCACGAGTAATCGGCACCCCACATCTTTTGACCACCCTTGAACCAGCTCTTTATATTCTAGTCTTTTGAATCGGTTCTCAATCCAAGAGAACTGGTTTGACATGAAACTCCTCCTACTAGTATGAATCTGAGAAGAAGCATTCTAATGCCCTCTACAGGAAACGGATCTGTCACTCATACAGACGGTTCGACTAATGGACGCCCGTGCAACCGGTCTTCCGTTAAATTAATCCTGATCCGCAACACCCTAAGCCCATCTCGCTGACCCCCACAATGGACATTTAAACCCATTTAACCCACGACCGACTCCCAAGTATGAATCTTTCAGCGGAGACTCATTAAGGTGAAAGGTTTCCTAATTACCGGGGCGGACGGAGTGATTTTGCTGGCAGCCTGTTTCCGGTGTCATCGCAGCGCCCTATTATAAAAGGACAAACAATTAAGGAGCGTGTTCCTTTCTTTAAAAGCTCCAAGTCCCGATGTCAATGGAGGGATATTAGTGCTAATTGGATAGCCTGGTTGTCCGATTAGAGAGAAACGCTCGAGTGTCTTGGGAGGCTGGTGATAACACTTGTCAATCCTGATTCCGAAGCGATGCGTTGAAGTCTTGTTTACAGATTTCCAGGGCTTGATTAGAACTGGGACTAATCCGGAGTGGCTTTTAGGCAGTCAATGTTTCTATTTAATCGAAAGAATTCTTCAAGTGGTTCCGTAAATGGAAATAGAGTTCTTCACCTCCTGTTTTGGGAAGAATGTGGAACAATTTGTACAAATATCAGATCAGCTTGATTTACAATATGTTAATATATGTATTTTATGAAACTTTTAGGATAACTTATTATAATAAATTATTGCTTAGGAGGAATTCTGTATTTTTACATATTCCTATCTTGGTTTAACTTAGTTATTTAAACGTTGGGAGAATTGATTTAATTTCTTTTAAACTAGAAAACTAAAATGGGTTAGTCAAAACCAAAACGTTATTTGGAAAAAAATGAAGAATTTTTTTTACAGTTTCCATATATTAGTTATTAGAAATTGGATTAACTGCGTTAGAGATGACGTGTATTTTATATTATTTAAATCATAAATTCAAGGTCGCATAATTGATTAGGTATAAGAAAGAAAAATTTGGAATTCCACCCGAATCTGAATGCGAATTTAAATGTCTTATTAGCAACTAAATTTTAATAAATTTTCCTATGCAAAATAGTGCTACCTAATCTCTCTCTATGTATAGGAGGAAACCACTATAAACTATTTACGACTATATAACGACTCACACAACTCAACACGAGATCTCCTGGATTATTAGACCTCTACGTGTTTGAAATTTGGCAGGAATGATCCTTTTGTTGGGCAGTAATCCTCAAAGAACGGGTTCTGAGGGCGTTTTTGATCTATTAGACCCTTGAAATTTTGAAAGAGTATTTCTTTTATTGAGAAGAGATCTGTTATGAACTGGTTTAAAAGCAATAGACTCCAAAAGAGGATAAGTTGGGTTTGCCATATAAAAACAAGTCCCATTTCTGAGCTATATTGGATCTACATAGTTGTAATTTCCCAACCAAGTTTGTTTTTATGAGCAGATATCCGCCGACATAGGATTTGTGGAAATCGACTCTGAGTGGGGTGGGAGTTATAGGAGCGTAAACGATAAATATAATTCCGTTTAAAAATTCAAGGTTGTACTTGGGTTATGGCTATAATTATGCTTATGAATAGGATCAAAAGCTTAATTTCAGGATTTTGATATTTCAAAAACTAAAACCATTATACGACGAAACAACATCATTAGATACCAGGCGAAATGTGGAGAAGGAATGGCTAGTACAATATAAAATAAAATCAGCAATAAACTATTTTAATTGATGCAAAAACTTTGAAAGTTGTTCTCACGTAAGCGGAATGAATTTTACATATCTATCCAACTACTGTAAGAAAAAGTCGAATTTTATTTCTTAATTCAGCATTCTGCGTATTGAATTTGTTAAAATTTGCTTTGGCTTTACTGTACATTTAATGACAGTATACACACACACAAATGGTTTTTACATACAAAGTAAAATTTCTTATCTATTTGCTATAAAAAAAAATATGCAGAGATACAACTTTATGCTCAATGACCATTGGTTAAGCAAAAGGTTAAAAGGGACTAATGTAATACACAATGTTACTAATAATACACCATATCTGTTCAAGAAAGTAGTTGAAGATAACCACTTTTATATTTTTCTCTCTTATGTATCTTTAAAATGTAGTTCTTTAATAAAAATAGATTTTTAACTCAGAAGTAAATCTTTTTTCTCTTACTTCTTCCATCAGTTTATTTAATTCCCCCCTTCCATTCTCAATAAAAATCTGAAATCCAATCAACATTGGTGTGTTGGTAATGTAACGAGCAAGATAAAGCAATCGACTCTATCTATACAGACTCTGTATAGGGTTCAATATCCAGATGTGATTAAGACGCGACGACGAAAACCGTCTCACCCAATTAGCAGCGGCCACCCCTCGTTGAATGCCGGGGCTTGTCGCGAATAAAGACAAGGGTGAGAGGGGGGGGAGCTCCTTTATGGTGTCGCAATTCAGGATTAATCGGGGCAGAGTAATGCCTGTTTACGATTGTGGGAGACGAACGCCCGACTTCGGTCGTTTTTCAGCCCTGGCAGACACGTTTGTGTTGTAATCGGACAACTTTCTGTGGTTAATGCGCACAGACTTCACTTTGTACGCGTCTTCCGAACTGAAGGGGGTGGTGTAATAGTTATCGTTAGATAGTTTGTAACTCTGAAGAAAACTAGATTAAATACTGTTAGTTTAATACTGACTAGTGTAGTTTGAGTAGTAAATTATTCTCTCGCTCGTGACAAATAAATAAGTACATTTTAAAGTGTTGTGATGAGTAATCTAACTTTGTAACTAGTAATAAATTGTTGTATTTATAGCGTATATTTAACTAAAGCGTGTGAACAGCCCCGTTTCTTCTTTTTTTCAATTCCTACCATTAGTTCAGATTCTCCCTATATACATATTTATGTATATGTTTCTTATTAAAATTTTCAATCGTTAATAAAATAATTTTTATTCATCCATTCAAGTTCAGACATTTTTTTTAAATTGAAGTTTCTTAATATTTGAACATCTTGACTAAATAACCAGATTTGAAATTTTATCTGAATTTTACAAGTATGAAAGGTACGTCTGATGTCAATAGAGATCACGTGATTGTATTTATCATGTGACTACTATTAATTTAGGTCATTTAACCTCTAAGTAACTTGAAGTTTGAGAAGAAATTCGAGAAGACACTGCCTTTTGGGAGAAATTTGGCTGTGCTACTATACCCCTTTTTTGCCAACTATTAACAGACGAATAAAGGTAACTTGCTGTAGCCTACTGAGTAAGGGGAATCTTTGAGGTTTAGAAAGTATGATAGGAAAAAGAAATTTTACACTCTCACTTCATCTAAAAGCAAGAGAATTCTTTTAAGTGATTGACGTTTATGGATTTTGACAGACCATAGGATATTCAGAAAGCAGTTAAAAGGGGAAAGAACTTCTTGGTAAATTTTCTAACCAAGCACGACCTTTATATAATTCGATGTAATTATTGATCATCCGTCCTGTAAAGGTTAAAATCAAACTCATAAAACCATAAAGACTTGAAAAAAAAATAGGATGCATTGCAGTTTCATCAATATTTTTTTCTTCCTGTCGGATACGTAGTCTTCTAATTAGTTATGACATACCTTGTTTAAGTGCCATCCACGAAGGAATTTTAATTTTCTCATTTCGACAACAATACTTTTCCCCATTTAAATCTTTCACACGACACGGAAATACCTATTTTGTTGTTCAAACTCACAGTTTTGGGGAAAGTAAAGGATTATGAATCATAATTGAACAATGTAATAAAGGATTACATTTTTTTTTCTGTTCTGTCGTTTCTCACACATTAATCTTAGCGACTCTTTTATGAAATTTCTCACCCTCTTGCCTAATCATTATTCTTTTATCTCAGTAAATTTAACCTTAAATTAATATTAAGCATTTTATCAACTCTGTGAACGATGTTTAAATTCAATTATCGTCTTGCGCAAACAGAATCTCATAATCTCGGGACTGAGGAAAGTTCGAACGAAATTGCTCTTCTCCTCCCCCTCTTCCTCTACCCTGGTTATCGTTTATCTCTCCCTCTTCCCCTGTTTAATCAAAATCACACGTAGGCGGAGCAGTCTAAGGAGGGTCTGCAAAGGCATGGAGCAAGTGTCAATATTGACTAGTGTATCAAAAGTAGACGAGGCGAGGCTGTAAAGGATTAGCAAACTGCTTGATTATGTTTTGTGTTTTAGTTTATGTATGCAAAGAAAATAAAAACTCATTTTATTTAATGCACGTTTTTCTTAAAGTAATGTATAAGTTATCGGCTTTGTAGGCATTGGATACAGATGATGTAAGTTTTTGTTAGCTCCAAGTCTACTCCTTTTTAACATCCTTTTTGTCTAATGATAATTAGAAAAATGTATCAATTCTCCTTTTAAACGCACTACTTGAATAATAATTCCACTCTTGAAATAATTCAGTTTTTGTTTTCCTTTTTTTATATTACATTTCTAACGTTCTAAACCAGGGATGGTCAACCCGTGGCATGATGGAGTTGTAACGTTGACACTCGAAGACTTATTGAAAAATCAAAAAAAATTGGAAAATATATTTATTATCTTTTTACAATTCTATATTTAAGTGGGCTTGTCTCAGACAAAAAACCCTCAAAATTTAGATCAAAATAGGCTTGTGAAAATTTTTCTCTCTAATGAACAGAATAAAATAAATATAATTCAAAACTAGATAATATGCACCTATAATAACCTGATTTTTTTAGCATCTGTAAATGCTAATCCTAATACAGATGGCTTGGTTAAAAATTAATTCAAAAGCCACGTTAAGTAAATACTGAGCGTTTAATAATTATTTTGAATTAAATGATTCAAACTACTCATTTTTATTTTATACGTAACCTAATTAATACAAATTGTAAAAGTTTATCAACCATAAGCCTTACTTTCCACAAAACCTGTACTTTAGTTCTATTTATTACATTATTTTTAAATTTCAATTACATAGACTTACATTAAAAAACTCTATTTTCGTAAAAATCCCATAATAAGCTTTTAGTAACATTTTTCCAAGTTTCCATATTTGTTTGTTGGACAGGTTGGAAGTGGCACGCATAGTTATTTTTTTCTTTTATCAAATAGAGGCACTCTTCCCAAAAAGGTTTGCGACCCCTGTAGTAAACCATGGAAAGGTGTGCGAAATCTTGATTAACCTAAAGGTAATCCCTATTAAGGTTTGTACTGTCTGATGAAAAATAATATATTTGGTATACGTTTGGTATATGTAATTGATTTCTTCATTTTTCTTCTGCGGTAACCAATTGAACATTGTTGCTCATTGTCGATGTTGCGTGTGGGTTTATTAATATCATATAATAAAGCAACACGAGGACTATTGACGACTGACCTCGTAATTTTGAGCCACGGTCAAGTGGTGAGGACTATACCTGAGCTAACACTCCCCTCTCCAAACTACCACACATTGCCAAGGGATGACTTTCAGCCCGACCATGCAGTCCTTCTGCATAACTGGGTGACGTTGATTTTGTTGAATCATGGATTTGAAGTTCGATGCCACACTGAAGAAGGTCTACCGCGTGGATGATGCATGTTAAATCTTTCGTAGCTTACAAATCACATATTGTTGTAGGGTGGAAGTTTGGAAAAAAATCGGTATCGTTATCATCACTTGACTAAAGTTCAAATTTTTGAGGTCCTTTAGTAATAACAATACAGTTCTGGAAGTGCGATGATAATAAACGATTAGACAAAGATCAACTCTTCTTTCGTTTTCTTTTCAGACGTGTGATTACAAAGCTGTATTGAGTGCCTTATACTATAGGATATTAATATTTTAAGGGTAATTACTGTTGTTGTTGCTAATCCTCCAGGGTCTGACGAAGACAGACAAGATCAATTAAATCGTTGATTCTCAAAAAGTCCAGCACAAGAAAAGGATCCGTGTAGATATATTTGCTTGTGAGATCCATACAACGCATTATGTGCTCTGTGGAAGCCTAGTAATCTTGACACCTTGCACAGATGGAGAAGATCTTATTCGCTGAGAATGAAAGGCACTTGATGTGACCACTAGCAAGACGAGAAAGTGTAGTCTGGGAGCATCTATCACACTTGAGGGCTAGGGCCAATCCGGATCTATTACCTGCATACCAATGATGAGTAGGAGGAGCTCTCCACTACCAAATTTTGAGATTATTTTGACGAGTATAATTCTAGATAGGTAAGGGGGGATGTAGAGGGAGTTGGAAGATTACGGCCCTCTTTTGTTAGTTTGTTCGCCATTTCATTGCCATAAAGTTCGACGTGAGAAGGGAACCACTGAAGATGAATATCATGGTGTAGCGAAATATGGTTCAGTTTGTGTAAGATGGAGATACTGGTTTTGTCACCAACAATAAACCATTTGTAAAGATGTTGAAGTGAACTACGGCTATCGGAGAAGGGTAATTACTAATGTAATTTGTTAAGAATTCAGCATATTATAGTACAAAATTGATAAAAAACTTGTGAAATTAAATTAATAACTTGGTTGAGTGAGTGAGAGTGATTATTGAAGTCGCAACTATTCAGCTACTCGAGTGCCTTTGGCAACGGGCTTCATAATTTTGAACCATGGTCAAGTGACAAAGATGACACCTGAGCAGGAACCCCACTATCCTAACTACCCCACCAACGGAAGGAAGTTTGGGCCTTAACAGATTTAATGGGAATCGCTCCCTTACACGGAATGTCTTCAGCGATACTAGGCTCGAACTCATCACAAGCAGGCCCCGAGTCCGTTACCTTGATCACTAGGCAGCAGCGGTAACTTATAACATGTGGGGGAGGGGGGAAATAAATTTCTAAAATAATTTCCCATTTTAAAAATAAAATGTATTAAACTCTACAAGGACGAGATCCAATATAATATAAATATATGTAAATTTAAATTATAAAATTCGTTGAAATGTGTCACAAGCAAACATGTAATCCTAAGCTTAAACTCACTAATTATCAAAATTTGGTGTCAAGGAAAATAATGGTACATATATATGGCTTAAAAATGTAAATAATACCATTTTTCATCATAAAATCTGTTTCCACGTTCTAAAAAGTCCCATTTAAAACTCGAAGCATAATTTTTATATTATCAGTACTAAAAGAGATAGGAAGATGTCAGTAATTATTTCTTAGAATCTTTTATATTCACATAATTACCTATGAAATACAAGCTTGCTTTCTTCTAACAGGTAGCTATTTTCTATATATTATATTTCTTTGGAAACTATATTAACTTCTATGAAAATAATACTTTCTATATTGCAAAATATGACTTATAATTTCGAATAATTAAGGTTCGTTGGCTGCAATTTCATTCCTTCCAGAATATTTGTTTTCAAAGTTAATTGCTTGTTTTGCTGCTTCTTTGGTTGGATGACGAAAAGAGCTTAGTTATAGCTTTATATTATTAATACACCAAGTCTTCTCAATATTCTGTTATAATGAACCTCTTTTTTGCCAATTAGTTTTCGGCATCGAATACTTTCTGCGATGTAATATTCCAAATTAGGAAGACCTTTCGACGTATCACAGCCGATATCAACAACGATACGGTTACAAACCCTCATGTAGTTCACAAATAAGATCCATATTTTGATAAAATCTTGGGACAGGCTTTTCTTGGGAGTAATTAAATCTGATCCCCTTAATTACGTACATATTGGGTTATTTTTGTCCTTTTAGCGTGCATGTTTTTGAATTGTTTATCTCGAGAATTTAAGAGTTGGTTGGTTATTTGGTAACTTCTCTTGGTTATTTTTGTAACTTCCAAGGCTTTTAAATATATGTTTTTAAAGCTATCCACCAGGATTACCCATAATTCTATTCCCAAATTCCGAATAGTTTGTCTTTTGATATAATACAATATGTTGCATTGTAAGGTTACAGAAAACTGATAATTAACTATTTGATTAATTTTTATTCCATATTTGATTGTACATCAGTTTTATTTAATATCATTCTAGAGCAGCAGCTCCCAAACTGGTGTGTCGATGAATCTCTTCTTACACCTAAAATTGGGGCATAAACATCCAAGTGAAATAACTGTTCAAATGTATAATAGAAAAATTAGAAACTTAACCTTGATGTTCTTAAAATGGTAAATGAAAAACGTTATTGGTAAGCATTATAGAATATGACTATTTTATAAATGAATTTTAAAAAAGGTGTACTTTTGGTTAATGAATTTATGTATACACTATACTAATTGTATTCAAAAATAGGTAACATACTTTATTTTCTTAACAATACAAAGAATAATGCTGCTTTCGATTCAAAACTAAGGGAAATTGGTTGCAGTCAATTCATATCTCCCGATTCTCTCATACGGCTATATTTTAGACTAGTTAATGCATGTAGCAAAAAGATCCCGTTCCCATTTAAACCTCATAGACGGACACACCCTTATTCTTGTTGATATTCGTTTAAGAAAAACTTACTCACAAATATATGCCGACTCACATACAGAGAATATTTTCTCAAAGTTTGGATTTCTGATTGTCTCCCAACAAACCTTTTTCCAGGCCGCGTATAGGCGGCGTGTTGCTATTTACCCACTTCAAGTATAATGCCTTTAAACTTATTTTAGAGCCTTTGGTAGCTCTCTTTCAGCAAGTATGCAACATTCTACGTTGTGCTGTCCTACATAGCTACACATAAATGATAAATTGAAGCTTACTTATTAACATTTACTCTATATTTGATTGTACATTGCCCTATATGTCATTTTACAAAATTTTAAAATTGCGTTAGAGCATTTAACGGCTCTCTTTTAACAATGTAACTTAATGGGCAAGTTCTTCACAAATCTAGATTCAATATTTAGTTGCAAACAATTTCTGGTCTTTTCTAGAGTTACAGATTGTGTTTCCTTGTCGAACATTCCTCTCTGACGTCATTTCTTCCCTCCCCCTCCTCAATGGCCGAATAGGAATTCGCCAAAACATCAATCTGTCACTCCGGGGTGGAGGTACAAGGAAGGGGGGGGGGAGAGAAACTTTGATTCATGCTAATGCCACCGGACTCTGGAAAACTTCGCTGCCTCCGCAATTCCACATCGCCATTTTGATCGATAATTAAAGCGCGTGCTAAGCCCTCACCTGGCAGAAGGATTCGTCGATCTTCGCTGTGTGAAATGAAGTGAAATGAGGCACGAGATGATACGCAACGGGAGTCATTGCTGAACCCATCGATTTGGGATGCAGGATTTCGTCTCCATTGGGTAAAATCGAATTGTCGGTGGCTGGGGAAAAAAAGAATAAAGAGATTTCGTTTGAAATCGATGGTTGTGTTCGAAATTAGCATCTGTGGAATCATCGAACGAGATGGGAAATTCTTGTTTTAATTAATTAGAGTTGTTTACCACCTTCCAAAATTGAATATTGTCTGTAAAAAAAGCAAATGATTTATCGATTTAGGTTGTTGTGATAAGCGCGATTGAGAATTGGTAAAATAGAATCATGCCAGTCATGATTGATGTAATTTGTTTCCGAAAAGTTTTGATGTGTCTTAAAGATACACTAAAACTTTTCCTGTGCAAACTAACAAAATAGTATACAGGTGTGAAAAATGTTTTTTTGTAACAATTTAACTCTATATTAGAGGTTTTGGCAGCTTATATCTATTTATATATACATGAAATGATCCAACGAGTAGAATGATTTCATGTATTTAACTAGTGATAATTTCATCTAGAAAAAATGTCATAATCTTGTATTGGCAGGATGGAAGAGACTTGGTGTATTTTATATCTTCATTCTATTATTTATGTAGGCAACATACTCACTCAAAAATAGATCAAAAGATGGTAGACACAAGCATAGCGTTACATTATATATATATATATAAACAGCGGGAGGTAAATTTTCTCTGAAAGGGAGGTTTATATCTAAAATGGCAACCGAAAGTTCCGAAACTCACGACTTCAGCGAAACTCTCTTGTGATTGGTGCGCAGCTATCGTACGTTGTGGTTTTATAATGACTACTCTAAATTAGCTGACTACCCAATTTTTAAGTGTTTACAGTTACAGTTAACTTCCGTTAGGCGGGTAGCTAAAATTTTTTTATTTGCGTGAAGCCCTAGAGTGTCAGAACCATTACAAATGTAAAAAACCCCTCAAGATAAAATTAACGTTAATTATTACATATGTGTATGTAATAATTTGCCCCTTAAATTTTCTCTTGAGAAATTTTATTTAACTCATAAGGGTTTTGAGCCTTCCATGACGTCGCTTGATAGTTAAATTTTATTTCACACACCTACGGGAAATATACTGTTAACCCCAACTTTATCTTCTGAAAAAAACTTCCCCGTCTGCGTTTTTTAAAACAAGATGTTGCAATAATGCATCATTCGCGTATTTTGAACAATCATATGATTCTAAAAACCTTGCACAGTTGAAGTAGCTATATTATCGGAGCGAAGAAAGAATATTTTAGTCAATAATATATGCTATGTTTAGTGATCATGTCAGTATTCGCATACTTTTGTGTTATGACCCGTCACTGTTTCTGTTGTGTGCATTTTAATTAAATAAATATGTAACTAAAATAACAAGTCTCCTCAATCCTTCAATGATTTCAACAAATTAATAAATTCCATTCGTAAACTTCCTCAAGTCAAATGAAATGTTTTTATATTTATTATTTTGAATATTGTTGATTTTTTCTTTTCAAGAAAATTACCTCCTTGAAAGAGTATACGAAGTTCTTACGAACTTTTCAATTAAGTACTTTTATTTAATTGTCAGACAGACTCCTTTAGATTTTTTCTTCCATCTTTATAAAAGAAATTTTAAACTTAACTTAGTGGCGCAACAGTCCATGAGGGACAAGGCCTACTGTGCCCAACTCAGTATACGCGACCTTGGGCCTTGAGGTGCATGAGTAGATGGTAGTTGGTCAGTCTGACGCAAAATTTCCAGTTTTAAGTTCCCAAGCAAAATTGGTACTCATTTTTATTGATCCACCGAAGAAATGAAAGGCTGAGTCAATGTTGAACCTGTGGTTTGGAAGCGCGATGCACTAACCACTCAGCCACTGGGCTTCTAAAGAAATTTTACATGCAATTAAAGTCATATCATTGCAGTATTTATTACCTGAAACTGATATATAGACGAGAAAGATGAAATACATATTAAATACATTAGTTTTTTAAAAAAATTATTGAAAAACAGTGAATTAAATTATGAAAATTTCAATTGAAATTGTGACCCAGTTGAAACACAAAATGCTTTAAAATATTAAATGCAACAGAAAACACATAAGAAACATCAACGTTTTAAAACAAGGGTAAGAAAAGAATACCTATACACAGAGCTGTACCTGCTACAACAATAAAAAGTAAACATATAAAGAAAGCAGATACACTAAACTATAAACTCATTTGTTGGACTGGCACATACGGATCGGTGATAAGTACGCCAAACAGTGAAGACACTATAAAAATCATCCATTCTTCCACGCTCCCAAACACCCAAGTATCCGAATCCAAAGAACACAAAAAAAGATAGAAAAAGAAAAACCTCTTTTTCTTGGGGGGAAAAAACTCTAGTGGAAAAAGTGCTCGAAAACGTGTTTTCCGTATTCCAAATGCTATTACGAGCATTGCAGTTCGGTTTCTCGTTTACTCATGTGATCGTTACTGTACATTCCCGAAATTTCTTTTAAACTCCTCCTCCGCTCTTATTCGTTCTTTTTCCATTTATGTTCTGCAAATAAAGTTCCTCTCCCGACGCACAAGCAAATTTTCCGCTGAAATTGGGGTCTATGGGATTATAAAAAGGAAGGGTATTTTTTTTGCGCAGTTTCGAATGTCTTTTTTGGAGGGGGGGGGGTGAATTGTGAAAGCAATTCCCGTATTCATATATTCATATATATACATATCTTAAGGAAATGTACGTTTTGAACTCTGGTGTGGGGTACGTTGTTGGTGAAGTGTTTTCCATTTTGGTGTTTTGTGGGCGATAAGTTTGTAAACAGAATATCTTACTCGTATATTAATGCAAGAATTTTGTAAGAATGTGTTGAGATTTAGAAGATAAACGCCGCCATGTTGAGTAGCTAAAGCATGTTAAATCTATTGGAGCTGAAAGTCCTTACGTTTGTTTTTAGTTAGAAAGTTTGGAGATTAAGGTGCCAGATGGGTACCATCCTCGCCTCTTGACCATGGTTCAAACTTTCGAAATTCGTTGCCAATAGCTCTCGTGTTTCTTCAGTGGTGTAACGGAGAATATTAAGGTGTCCCGGCAAAATCAGGTTTTGGGTTCCAAGACGGATTTTATTAACCCGGCACCACTCGCGCAGGGTGTGTCATACCCACTGTCTAACTTTTTTCAACGCTCCTGCTATACCTTTTTTGGAAAATGGATGATTCCTGGTCTAGCTGACTTTAAGGTAATAACCTTCAAGGGGATCAAGTCTGTCAGTGAATTTTTAAAATAGATCTTTGGATACCACTCCCTCAGGTGTGTCACTTTCTGCGCGTGAAGTTGAGTTACATTTTTTAATACATGAGTAAGCTTTAAAATCTTCCTTATTCTATGGCGTGTTATTGTAGTTATGATGAAAAATTGTGACATTTAAGTTAATTTAATAAATACAATATTTAATAGATAGAATACAACAGTATTTTTGGATAAAGAAATTCTCTTGGCGGTTATGATGACGAAACAGCAAATGAAGAGTATAACATCAACTATGATTCCTCCACTAAAATCGATCCAGATTTAGAAAAGAGAGACACTGTTGAAAATAAAGATTTTATATGTAGGGACGCAAAAACATTTGAGAAGAATGTAATTTTAAAGGAGATAACTGGTACACATCTTATCCACTTTCAGATGGACTTTTGAAGAAAGAAACTATTGCTGGAACAAAATAAGAGAAAATAAAAAAGAAATTCCAAAATTTGTAAATGTAAAGAATAAAAAAGTTTACTCCTATATGCTTAGTTTGAAAAAATAAGTGTATTTAAAACAAAATTAAATACAGTGATTTAAAAACAAATTAAGATACAGTGAAAACATCGCACTCACTCACGACGCGATTAAAGGAGTGTATAAACAATGCACTGAATGCCCTATATAAAAAGAACAGGAAAACTAAATTTATGTGTGAAAAATGTAATAACAATGTAATAAACATGTTGTATTTCCTACCTTTATTCCTTTTTAACCTTTGTGTACAAATTTTACGGTAAAAACACAGTTTAAACACCCTTGGGTATGACGCTCCCTGCGCGAGAACGTTAGGTCGAATTTTTCACGCGAGTGATGCCGGGTTAAGGATTACGTACTTGGTATCACTGAGGCTTTGGGCCCTTTAGAAGTCTGCTTCCTCCGCGTTGATAGGGAAGGGGTACGTTACACCAACTGTCTCGTTGAAGAGCGATGTTAATAAACCACCAAGAAGTAAAAATGATTGATAGGTAGTTCTATTCTTTTAATATAATGATATCAAAACAACCTATCAAATTATAGCTAAAAATGCATATTAGGAATACATTTCTCGAAGTATTTTTAAATAGAAGCAATAATCATGCCAATACATTTTTCCTTGAACGCATTATACAAAATAAAGGTTTTTATATGTATTTTTTCTAGATACCATTGGGTGGATGGTACTTATTGGTTATAAAATCATGGATCGGCAACTATATGCCCGAGTTTTCACCCAACACGAACATTGGTGATATTATTAATCTACATTTATTATTATCAGTTGGCTCCGAGGTAGCGTACCCGCTTCGTAAGCCTGAGGTTGCCGGTTCGACCTTGGCTAAGGTCGATAAATTTTCTGGATGTGAAAACCGTAAGCACGCACAGTATATGATTATGTGGCATGTAAAAGACCCTTTAAGTATCAATTTGGCTCTGGGGCTCCAGGCAAAATTATTTCACGGTAATACTTAGCATCCAACGAGAGCTCAAATTAAATTAATTCAAGCCATCAAACTTAGTAAGGAGACTTGCCACTAGATGGTACCACTACTGAAATGGCTCTCACATTTGGGGACTTGCCGTGTCTGCAGGAGCTAAGTTGCTAATAGGCAGCTTATTAAAAATATATATTTATTTATTGGTGGAGAAATCCCTCTGCCGTAGATATCATGACACAGAAATAAGTTCTTCAGCCCGACAGTAAATGAAAAAGGCCAAGCTTCTCGAAACACACACACACAAAATCCTAGACCTCGAGAACTAATTCATCTTTGCAAGACCAATATTATGCTGATATAGATGCACTTTTTTACTGCTTCCATCTGTTTTTTCGAATATGCTGTAATGGTAAAACTTCTTTCTGTTGAAAAACAACTTATGTCTCTTTAGCTATTTCGAGATTTTCAAAGTTGTGGAAACAGATGACCAACAGTATAACAGATGAAAGGGCACTAAAATTTAAAATATCTGAAAAAATTAAAGTTTCCAATATATTCTATGAAAAATAAATTATATATGCCATAACCTGACACGTTTTTAACTCATTTTTGTTTTGGACAAATAAAAGTAGCCCAGACGAGTGGATACGATAGGACATGAATATGACACTCACATAAAGTGATTTATAGCGCTACATTTCGAACATCTTGAAATTATTTGTGGCATCATTCACTGAGTAAGAAAAGCTATGCAGTTACTTCCAACACGATAGTGAAAACGGCCGAGTATCCCATCGAACCTTCGATCGCAATTACACAATCTCAGTGCTAATTTGAGCTCATTTGGGGCCCTGGGTGAAGAAGATCTACAGACCCCCTTTGCATTGGTGGATCGAAATTTAGATCCAGAAATGGCATAGTCCAGAGTTTACTCAAGCTCTCTCGGGCCTCAGGCCCCTGAGCGCTCACCGCATGCGCCCAATGGATAAACCCGGTACTGCATAATCTTCACACACACACTCCTGACAAAAGAGTTGTTAGCAGTGGTCAGTCTATTCTCAGCCCTAGCTACGCCCCCCCCAGATCCCCTGATCTGTCAGTGTATGATTAATTTTTGTGGGGAACCTTCAAGTCTAAGGTGTATCGCAACAACCTTCATAGTCTTCAAGAACTGCTACAGAACATTTTTAATGAGATTGTAGCAATACCAGCAGTCCAGCTTAGATATGCCTTTCGCAATTTGCTGCTGACCAGGAAATAAAGGTTTGAAATGAATGATGGCAATTTTGAACATCTGCTATAAGCAGATTATCGAACTATTTCTTATTCTTTGTTTCCCGGGTCATTTTTATTTGCTACACCATGTACTTTTAAGTGAAGGATTATGGAACCTGAGAAGTGGAAGTGCTTACTTAGGTGCAGTGTCTATTATTTGACTGCGGTTTTAGTTCATGACCTCCATAGCAGAGGACCTGATGCACGTTAAATCTGATTGGGCTCGCGTTGGCGTTATATGGAAGTTTGTAGAGTGAGGTGCTAGAAGAGGGTTCGTATTCTTCACTTGACTGTGGTTGAAAATTATGAGGTCCAATATCATCAGCCCTTCTGTAGCTTCAAATGTCAGCATTAATAAGAAATTAAGTCATTTCATAGATTTTTCATTAGTTTGAAAACGTATGTCAAGAGGATATTTACATACTATCGCAACAATGCCAACGTTCGAGGTAGCCCGAAAGTTGGCAAACCCGATTTCGCATGTGTCATACGCGCTGAATTAACAACTATGTGCTTCGTTTCATGTAATGTCGCCAACACGTTTGCGATAATACGTAAGTACCGTCAATTGTAATACTAACTGAAAACGTCTTTTGTATGGGTTATTAACTTTTCGACAATACTTCAAGCAAAACTAAGTGTAGCTGCAAAATACTCACAGATTACAAAACTCCTTAACGCCAGATATTTTAAAGAGTAACTACCTAAGATGTGTGTAATGTAAATAGGCTTTTGGCTAAACTTGAGCAAAACCGGCTGGAGAGTTTCCAAGCATTTTTTTCTACCAAGGAATGTTAGTAATACTTTTTATCCCTCTGAGAACCCCACACCACAAAATATGTATTTAGCCCCTCTCTGGGTTTTTTTCATAACGTTTAACGGGCAAGGGATGAAAACTTTGTATTCTCCAACATCCATCTTCCCATTGTGCAAAAGTTTTCCAACCCTCTCTCTTGCGAACCGAGGAAGGAAAACGAACATTAATATTGCAATAATAACGCGAAAGGATACCCCCTTCGATACCCCTCCGTCAGAGAAAAAGAAGATGGAAAAAAAGAAGACACCCCCTTCGCGTAGTTTCAGTCTATCATCACTTTCACAAAAGAAAGCTTTCGGTGGCTATTTATTCACGTAACCTGCGAGAGGAAGTGAAGATATGAGCAGGTGAGCTTCTCCTCAGACGCGCACGCCCGAGTTTTTCTTATGAAAGATTTGATTTATAGACCTCTTTCTTCAGACGAAAGGAAATGGAACTGGGATGGACCCAACTACTTTGCTGGGGCTCGTTTATTAAGTGGTTTAATAAAATTTAAAATGTCTCCGAGGGGTGAAAGGATCAATCACTTCATTTTGGAAATACCTTTTCAATAAAGAACCCTTTAGGTTCAGTTATTTTTAATTTATGCATCCTTTGTGTGTGGTTATTTTCTTATCAATAAATCATTTGCAATTATCTGAAAGTTATAAACAAAAAAAACTCTTTAATATTATCTAGTAATTACTTACTAATTAGAACTTAGTTCGTTTCATTGTATTTTTAATGTAGAAATAATATTTTCATATTGTTGATTAATTTATCACAAACGCCGCACTTTTAAAGCAACAAGGGGGTGATTGACGAAGAACCCCATAAATCTGAACTACAAGCAAATGAAAAGGATTATACCCAAGCTGACTTACACTCTCAAAATTTCCACTCCAATGTGAGGACTTTGAGCCTCAATAAATTGGTGCATCAGGCCATCTACACGATGGGTCTTTAGCACATCAGGACTTTAACTCACAATTTGTCCTCTCGTGTATAGACCCGGGTCATGGTCCTGAACTCGTGACCGGTGTTGTTGAGTCCTGGGTTTCAGTCCTGATGTACACCTGAAAACCTTCCACATAGAAAGGCTGATTCAAAAATCCTTCGTGGCTTAACTTCCCGTGCATGTGATGTGGGAGTTAGGAATTGAGATGCAGACTCTCTTGTCGTTTACGCCATTTGACCTTGGCTCAATATTACAGGGTTACCATTACCAATAACCATGCTGCCTTAAGTGTGACGTTAATAAATTCTCACTCACTTGCTTAGGTTTAAATTGTGACTTAAGTAACATCAAGATGTTAATCCGTATCTGTTCCTTGGGCTTTGTTATCTCAATGTGTCACTTGCATCTACACAATAATAAACACAAAAATTAAATGTTATCGTCTATTCTAACACCCTTTACGTACAGTTTGTACTTTGAATCTGAATCATCCTTTTTCTCAGTTTATATGAAGAGAACAACGTAAGTTTTAAAAAAGGATAGCATAATTCACAGAGACAGCACAAGTTATAATATTTTATACTTTTATGCTAAAGTCACACATTGTACAAAGTGTGAGGTTAATAAATACTCAATAACTTAAAACGATTCTAGTGTTTTATTAATTTTACTAGAACTGAAGAACCCTTACGTTCATTTCTTACATATTATACACGTAATAAACTTTTAAGTAATAAAGATGGGTAAATGATCTAATTTAGAAGAATGATGCATTACAATGTAATAGAAGGGAATGATATATTAATATAATAAAAGGGAATGTGAGACTTTTTAAGGTAATCATTAAGGTAATAAGGATGAATAAATAAAGCAGAAGAAATGAGCTAATTATGCAAAAGTAAATGAATCTGTCTTGGTAATAAAACTTCATAAAATGAATTGAAGAATAAATGAAAAAGATGTTTATTTTTTTAAACGTAAGTAGTAGTAAGTGTAAGCAAATTTTTAAACTTTTGATTTTGTTATCTTGTAACGAGGGCTTTTCGTTATTGATATCTTATTCTTTTAACATTCAGAACATTCTAGTCAAATTTAAATTTTAATTCAATTTAAGGTACCTTGCAATTCCCCCCCCCCTTCATTAATTCAAAAGACGTGTACGATGGAATTTAGGATGGTTCTTATGACCTTTTATTATTATGCTGACACAAACCAAGCAAAAAAAAACAAAAAAAACAGTGGATAAACTGAAAACAAGTTAATTGCGTACAGTATTATGCGGAATGTAACTGCATCAGTACATTGTGATGATTACTACTAAAATATCCAAAAACAGTTAATTTTATCCAAAAATATCTTCTAGTCATATTTACAGTAAATAAGCGAAATATTAGCAAAGTATCGAAAGACATAAATCGTTCTTTTTTTAAAAATCTTGTTCAATACGATTTCCTTAAAATTTGAAGCTTTAAAGTGATTTGGTATTGTATCCTCAGGCATATTTTGCAAAATAAAAGCATATTTATAATGACAAAGTTGATGTAAGGCCACCCACTTTGAGAAAAATAAAATGCAGAAAAACAGAACACGTTTTCTCGCATATTTTAAATCTTATTCCTCGCCCCTGTAATATATGTTTCCTTGCATCTGGCAAGGCAGCGCCAGATCAATCATTTTCCTGAAGGTTGTTTCCAAAAAAATCCTGCTTTCTGCTTGTACTTTTCTATGAATGCTGAAAAACTGTCGGCAAAAATGGCAGTATTTGAGAATATCTCAAGTTCTGTTACAATCTTCATGAAGATTTATAAAAAGAATGCGAGAGAAGAAAATGGGGGAAAGAAATAAAACTTCTAAAAAGAATTTTTGTATACCCCTTCACCATTTTTTATAAGCATGTACAGAAAAATGGAAAACCTATCATTGTTTTATTACATTTTCTTACAAGTTGTCCAGATTTAAATATTTCCTCAGTATTTTAATAAACGTCCAGCTGTGTTTTATGTTGTAATTGTGTAAATGATGTGTATTTATGTAACATGTTTTTTTAATACTCTAACATAAAAAGAAACCCTCAAAGGTGTTACATGAATAAGACGAATTTGGGTATGCTCATATCTGGTGATAGAATGTATACAAGGTTAATTTTTAGTTTTCAATGACTGGACTAGGCAGTGCACCACCGCATAGCAACGAAGCATCTGGATAATATACAAAACAAAAGACTTTCCAATGCTAAGAAATAACTTCCTTGCAAATGAGGTTCTGTTGATTCTCGCGGAATTAACCTATGTTACGCAGATGGATTTCAGGGCAGTATGAAATTTCTACCGTTTGAGAAAGCAATTAGTATACAGGAAGCAGGGTATTCAAATTGCTGGATCGTTCAACGTTTGAGTTGAAGTGATGCTACCATTTAACGAATTTGGACGGATTTCGTAAGTCATGAATACACAGATTAATTATCGAATCTGCATACGCAGCCTTCAAACGTTCTTAACAATTTGATCGTAAAATAGAGAAATTTATGACTAACATTACCATTGATAGCTAGTGAGTGAATGAACATAAACGTCACTCTATTCAGCTACATTATGGCTTTTGGCGGTGGACCTCGTCATTTTGAACCATGGTCAAGTGACGTTCAACATCACAACAACGGGAGGACATTTGAGTTCCGACTGATTTAACGTGCATCAGCCCCTTTACACTGCAGGTTTTCAGTGGCACAAGGCTTGAGCTCACGCTTGACCACTAGGCCATAGCGGCCTACCATCGATAGCGAAGGAAAGCTAAAGTCACGGAAGCCATTGTGCCGACAACCTAGTAGAACTGCACATCGCTAAGCCATTTGTGCTTGTTGCATCAGATCAGGAATCTCGCAATTTTTAATAACATTTTTTCAGAGATGAATCTCACTTCAAACTGAGCCCCGATGAAATGCCTGGAAATGTACTGACCAAAGATCAGATTTTTGCATGTCTGTCACCCACTATATAGCCCAAGGTATCACCCCCTAGTGCAGGGGTGGCTAACCCGTGGCATGCATGCCACAATTTGGCACAGTGGAGTTGTAACAGTGGCACGCGAAGACTTACTCGAAAATTATAAAATTTTGAAAAGATTAACCATTTTTGATATATATTGAAAAATTAACCATTTTTTAAAATTAAAAATTTTGAAAAGATAAATAACTATTTTTTACAATTTTATTGAAGTGGATTGTATCAAACAAAAAAAAACTTCAAATTTGGATTAAAATACGTTAGTGAATAAATGTTTTCTGCTACGAAAATAATAAAATAAATATCACTAAAAAACTAACCGATGGGCACCTATAATAATCTAATTTTGTTAGCATCTGCAAGAGCTATTCCTAATACAGATGACTTGGTAGGAAAAAAAGTAGTAATTCAAAAGCCACATTAAGCAAGTACAGAGCGTTTAAAAATAATTTTGAATTGCATGATTCAAGTTGCTAATCTTTATTTTAGGTGGCTAATTTAATTGATTGAACTGTAAAAAATTTATTAACAATATAACCTAAGTTTGTACTTCAGTCTTATTTTTTACATTATTTTTAAATCTTGATTATATAGACTTGCGTAAAAATGCCATAATCAACCTATAAATAAATTTTTTCTCTTTTCCGTACTTGGTTGTTTGAAAAGTTGGAAGTGGTACGCATCATTATTTTTTATCAAATAGTGGCACTCATCACAAAAAGGTTCGCCATCCCTGCCCTAGTGGCTATCTGTGACACCATTTTAGCATGGTGTTACGTCGATAGTATTCTGCACCCCGCACATTGCCCTTCCTTTCGCTGAACCTGGGCTTACATTTCGAATGGATAATGCCCGATTGCACATGATGCGTTTTTCCACCGCTTGCTTCTTCAACACTTTCTCTCGCGCGCGCGGCTACCGTGATCGCTAGATTACTCCTCTGTTCAATATATTTTAATTCAGATGAGCAGGCGTCTTCAACCATCTGTGGACCGCATTGATCCAGTTAGCCAATAAGGGACATGTATGGTAAATAATCCCACAAGACATCTGTAAAATCTGAGAGTCAATGCCCAATCAAAAACTTGCATTAGCGCCAGAGGTGGGCCAAAGCATTGATATTTTTTTTTTTTTTTTGCTCTTGAAGTTATGTTTTTCTAATCTTATAATTACTAGTTCTACCGAATTTCATCCTATTTGGATAACTCATTATTTATGCATTGGCTCACTCAGAAATTTTTCAAGGAGAATTCAAGGTCAAAAGTCCACCATTCTCGTAACTTACCCCAATATGCCGCCCAATTTATTCTTTTGATTTTGTTGATTGTTGGGGACAAAAAACAGTTAAAAATAATTTATTAAATAAATAATTAAGCGTTTTAACTAGTCAAATGAATTATCAATAAGCAAAATTTAATTAAAATTTACGTACTACATATATAGGATTATAATCAGGGGAAAAATTGAGGGCTATGGAACCCGGGGATGCTCTCCAATTGTGGGCACCACTGCGTTGGAGTATCTGTGAACATGTGTTAAGAATTTAAATGCTGTGATGTCGAGTTTTTTTTTTATTAAGCTGTTATTTAACCCAAAAGGTAGTTTTTTTTTTCTTTTAACAATAATTATTCTAAAAAGAGTTTTGATGTGAAAGAGCATCATTAATTATAATTTCAATGAAATATATCAACATATGCTAATGTATTTCTTTTTATCAATAGCCGAATTAGAGATTTCTTTCTTTTTAACAAAGCGTAGAATTAAAGTAAAGCAATTTTCTTTCGTGGTCATAAATAAAGATTATTTAATCCCAAATTATTGCACCTAGAAAATAATTTGTTCAGTTAGATTTATCATGATATTTCCATCCCATTATATTACTGAAATCTGTTAAAGAATGAACCTTTTTTCACATTCTGGAGATATACATTGGTACTTTTTAAAAATATATCGGAATGCGTGTTGTCTCAAACCATATTCATAGGTTAAATATGAACCAATAATGTTTTCTGAGTATTATCTCTCTCTCTTTCTCGATAGATTGATAGAATACACAGAAAACATAATATATATAATGATGTGTTTAAAAATATAAAATAATTGTCAAGATTGGATAGTTATTCTGATTACAATATTTATACATCTACAAATACATTAAATAATTTTAAATAACATTTTAATGAGATTGTTGATTATTGATCGTTCAACGCACAATGAATATTAAATAAACGAAACTTGCATTTTTTTTATCTAACTTGTGGTCAGAAAAGTTTCTTTCAAATGCTACACTTAATAATTGTGTCTTTTAAAGCTTAAAAATAACCAAAACTATACAATCATGGAGCAAAAAAAATTGCAATGTATTTCCTCTGATCCATAGGTTTGATTACGTTGAAGCAAGTATTTAATTTCTTTAAGGAAATTACTGTTTCATGATATTTCTTCAATAATTCAGTTTATTATATTGCTGAATTGAACATCAATTTTAACAATTTAATTACTTTTCAACAACAAAATTTGTTTTGTAACATGTTTACTATATTATTATCAAACAAAAATTCAAATTACAATGATAGTGAAATAATTTAACTAATAATTCCATACACAGTATTAAGCATACTAACATTTAATCTATACTTGTCACAAGTTTAAGCAAATAACGAGTTTTTAAGCCATTCGTAATATTTTTAATTTCTAGATATTATATTGTGAAGGCATTTTATACAGTTACAGTTCGTTCTTTGGTTGTAAATGATACTATGAATTTAATACAATATATTTTGCAGTACTTCTCAAAAGCACTGACAAATTCCACTCCTACTGTCACATTTGAGGAAATTAATTTATTATGTACTTAACACCTCTAACTGATACTAATCAGAGCTTAACTTTAAATTTGTCAGTTCTGCTTAGAATTATTTGCGTGAATTTGCATCTGGCTGAGGTAGGAAGAGAGTGATTCTTTACAACCGTGCAATGATTTTCCGTGTACCTCATTTAAAGACAGATTTTTTCCCTCAAATTTACTTATTTAAACGGATAAATTTCAGGTGTTTTGTATAAGTACTTTTGATGATTCCTTTTGAGAAAAAGATTGCAATATCTTATTTTAATGAATTTAAGAAAGAAGGTGTGTGCTTGGTTTATCAAAATAAGTAGGAGAGAAATTGGAATTTTTTAAATTAATAGTATAGATTTAGTATAATTGTAAGTTCGAGTGAGAAAAAAATGATATTATTTTAGATTTTGGCAGAATTGCTTACAACCTGTGTTTAGTGACATTTAGTCCTACGTCGTTTCAAACAAGCAATCGCTTTGAATGAAATTGTATAAATTTGATTTTGAACTTCCGTATTGATACAAAATTTTTATGTAAAATTTTGTAGCTTTTTTTTTTTAACTCAGATGAGTTTATTTGAATTAGGTATATCATACTCTAGAATTTATTAGACATATTCTAAAAATTTTTCGCATTGATACTAACTCATTGTTTATATTCTAGTTTCAAGTAAACAATTTAGTATAATTATTCTGTCTTAAAAACTGTAGTTAAGTTGCTGAATGTCTACAAGAAAAAATATTTCAAAATTGAATTGGAAACTTAAACTGAAAGTAAAATGAAGAAGTTAACATTGTAAATAAAAAAAGAAAATAGAAAATGGATCATTTAAAGAAAACAACGCTAAGAAATTTTTACTGTTTTGTAAGAAAAAAATTTACTTAAGTATTTACGGTATAGTTAAACACTTAATCTTTGTGGGAAAAAATAGGCTAATATGGAAAGCTTAGGCTAACGACAGGCGTAAAATTCTAGCCCTTAGCCGCGATGAATTTCGTGGACCTTGATCTGACGTTACTGTCGATCAGGTGGCATAAGCAACAACAACATAAGGTTCTAGGGCGTTTATATTGACGAGAAAACCTTAAAAGCTCCTATAAACTTCTTCCCAGCCTGCTTAAAGACGATAAAAGAAAGCAACATTGGAATCAAACACTTGACAGGAATAGTGCTTTTCAATCGCCGTATGCGAAATGATAATTGACCGCGGTAGGCGAATGGTCAAGGTATCGGATCGTGGCTCTTATGTCACGAGTTCGTGCCCAGTACCACTAAAGACCTGTCATGTACGGGAGCGGTGCACGTTAAATCTGTCGAGGGCTCAAACGTCCTCCCGTTGATTTGGTGTGGTAGTTAGGAGAGGGGGTGCCAGCTTAGGTGTTATCCTCGTCCCTTGACCATGGTTCAGCTGAACAGCGCGACGTTAATATTCACTCACTCGCGAAATGATAATTAAGTATTTGAATTAAGTGTTCGACATTTGTATGGTTTTTGAATCTATGCGATTGTGTTGATTTAAACAAATGTGCTACTTGTTTCTTGTTAGAAAAAAAACTAATGCTATTGCTAGAGAATACGAAATTAAAATTCTATTCACTCCGAAAGAACTTATTTACTAATTGCGTCGTTTTTTCCTGCTTTCTATCAATTGCATAACAATATGCATTCGCTTATTATATATCATTCTTAAAATTCAGTAGTATTCCAAAAAAATAGGAATTTTTTTTCACTTGGACTGGCCATTTATATTAACAAGTATTTTGATTCATACACAAATGAGTAGTATTATCAAATATGCTGCTTTATAAAGCACCAAGCATTTCTTAGGAGGCCATATATACATATTTCTAAATATTTATGTGATTCATAAACGTTTGAAAACAAATCCGTTATGCAATAAATTTACAATTTTAAGCGTTTTTATTAAGTTTTTGAGCAAGGTACTTACCAATCCACAGCCCCATTAGTAAGTAAGAAAATTTTTTACATGAATAAACATATATTTCAAATTAATTATCCATATGCTTTATTGTTTACAATCAGTAACCACCATTTCTTGGAGACACGTATAAAATGCTTTTTTAAATCAGTCAGAATAAGAAATTTCTTATTGGAACTACAACCATTACGAGTAAACTTAGAAATTCTGGCTGCGCGTGTTTTAAGGATGTGTTAAGCCATCTGTTTAACTATATCGAACGTGTTACGCATCGACTGAGAAGCAGACACATTTTTCATCATCGAAAACCTATAAATTAAACGAAACTCACAAAACCCTCCCCGCACTTGAAACGAGAGAGATCCAATTTTATACTTGATCCGTTATTTTTGCCAACGCGGAGAGAAACAACGATAGTCTTTCTTGCACGCCAAACGTGAATCCATACCTTTCCCCCGGAGGACTTACCTCAAACTTTGAACCATCAAAAAAGGGGGGAAATAAAAATGTTGCCAAATATTTCGTTGCCTATGTTTCAATTGACAGCCAACAGGTACTTTGAGCACAAGACGGCCTCAATCTCAGGCTCCAGTGCATTCGTTGCCGATTCTGGGCCTAGGTAATCACCAGACAGTTCCAGGAAAATATCCAGGGACCTTCCACAACACCTGTTATATCACGCAGAAATGCATTTTCCAGATGCTGGAATGGAAATGGAAGTTTTGGAATCACGGAAGGAGGGTTACGCCCACAACCCCCTAAGCAGCAAAAATGCAATTGTTTCAACTAGTTCGTTTGTCTAGAATCATCGCTCATCGATTGGTCGAGGGGATGAGATGGAGTGTGTTTTCCTGCATGAACGATTTTATTCAGTGGGGGGACCTAATTCTTTTATTTCGTTTTTATAGAGGGGGAGGGAGTGTGTTCTTCCACCTGTCTCTTCGATCTGTTTTCGTTTGTAACGTCTTATTGTAGGATTTATCTGTGCTTTTGCTGGTGGCAGCTGTTGATGGGAAGGTGTGTTCTTTTACTTTGCAATATTTCTGGGTTTTTTTTTATTTATATAGTGTTCCAATTTTCTTTTTACACAGTATTCTTATATTAAAACAAGTAATATAAAAAATGAAGTCACACAACAAAGAAAAATTTAATGTTAGTTAATTTTATTAAATAATTACAATTAATATAAACATGTATATGCATGTGACAGAATCACAGTGTTAAGTGAAAAAATACCTTTTAAATTAACATTAAAAACTTTTTAACCGCAATAAATTTGTAGTTTAATAAAAATTGAACATAATAGGTAAGAATTTATCTTAAAACCAGGGTAAAAGGAACACTGACGTCCAACTAGCACATAATCTTTTATTCAGGTTAAGTTATATCTTCATCCAAATTTAAGAAAAGCTTTTTTATCCAATATTGCTGCCATTTAGAGGAATAATATCATCTGAAATCCATCTCAAAAATTATAAATATTTAATTAAATTTAATTATTAAAATAATGTTTGAAAAAACTGTATTAACATCAAGTGTCATCCACTGCAAGTTTAAAAAATGTATTTAAACCTTGAGTAGATGAATAAAAATTATTTTATTAACGATTGAAAATTTGAACAAGGTATATAAATATATATTGGGAAAGTGTGTTAACTTATAGTAGGAATTGAAATAAAGGAAAAGATAATTGTTAACGTGAATAAAGTTATATTTAGGGTAATAATTATTTTTCACTTTTTGAAACATTATAATACTCTTAACTGCTCATCCTTTCCAAGGTTATGCTAAATCTGTTAGCCACAAATTTGAGAAGTTTTTGAACTTAAAAAAAAAAAAGACTTATTTTCCACTATAATTTTTTAATTCATCCTGAACTTGCAATGCATAAGTGTAAACTTTGTTTTTCACAAAGTGTTTCGAAAAGATAAATGTGATTCAAAAAATTTTGCATTTGAAAATTTTATCAAATACAGATCTGAATACTTTGAGATTTTTTACTTGAATATTTGTTACCTAATTAGAGATGTTCCAGTTAATATATTATATTATACTTTTTACCCAATATTCGAGTTCTATTTGCCTTTTTTCTGTAAAAATATCATTGTAGCTATTGGTAACTGTACAATAGATAGAATACATTTTACGTTTTTAAGTCTGTATCTTATATGTATACTTCATATATCATGAAAAAACTGAAGAGGGGATAATGTAAAAAAATTGGCCTTTAAGTATTAGCTTGTCCATTATTTTTCACCAAAACAAAAATTGCCGCTTAATACCGTAAAATATTCATTAACCAAAAATGAAAAAAAAAAACAATTATGCACATACTCAAACATATTAACCTTGTTTATAAATTGGAAAATAATTTTAAAGAGTCTTTACTAAATCTTTGCGTAAATTCTTCAAAATATTCGCCAATTTTCTGACCAAGGGGCTAATACATTACCAAAATAATTCTGCAATTTAGAAGTTATTGTTTAGTTATTGAAATAATACTTTTTAAACATCTGAATTCATTATGGATTCTAGCTTAGCATCTTGAAATAAAGAACAGTAATATTATGATCATATTTTCTTGTTTATTATGCAATAAGTTTATTGATTAATAATGTCATAAAAATTATTCTTAATATTTTAATTTCTATCTGATTAATATTAGTTCTAATGAATGTTTATCAGTTGTATTATTATATGCAATGAAAATGCTTATTTGAATAGTGTAATTTTTTTTTTTACTTACCACTGATTAAATTACTTTTTCTTTTCTTTCTTTTTAGGTAAGTTTTGAATGCATATCAGTGAAAGTATTTCTAAGTATAACTACTCTTGAAATGCAATTCAGTATCTACATCAAGATTCCAATTGAGGTAAAATACGACATTATAAATAATTAACACTAAAATAAAAACTCGCAGACTTTACATGTTTATAAAATATGGGAACTTGGGCATAATACCAAGCCAACTTCGGCTAATTTCACCCCATAAAAACATCTGGCTATTTCAAAAAATGTCGTCAAATGTTATCGTTTTGAAAGATGCTCGGGTATATTTTCCCCTTATTGGTGGCAAATAGGAGAATTTGGTTTCGTCATTTTATTTGAAAATATTTGTCGACGGTATAATCCGCAAGTACCAAAATATGTATACTATATATTCTATTTAGATATTTTCTAATGCAAGGCATCAAAAAGATTTTAGATTAGAGAGTTTATACTCAGAAATATGTTCAAAAACTTTTATCTTTGAACTATTGTAAACAAATAACATATTCATTCTGTTTGAAATTTTTATTCGAAATTGCGAATTTTTAAACTAGTAACTGTAGAATGTAATGGAAGATGGATAAGGCTAAAGAAAGGATAACAGTTGTCAAGAATTACCTTCTGGGTTTGTCTACGTCGTATTGACTATAATCGTAATGCTTCGTTCTGATATGGCGCCAAATTGGCAGTATTTCCTCATAAGATGTTCTTTAAAATTACTGAAAAGCTCTGTAAGTTTCAAACCGAATATTCTGCCAGTAATAATTTTTGAGCTGACATTTTTTGTTCCTATTACTCTGCAAATTTATAAGTTGCTCGTAAACAATTTTTTTCTTTTGATGTTCGATTTTTTTGGTACTTTATTCTTTTCATGCATTTTCGACAGCAAATTGGCGCATCTACATTTTCCTATGTATGAAGAAATTTGTTCAATTACCACTAAAAAGAACCATTATCAAATAAAAGCCATTAGTGCAGAGTAAATACAACTAAAAGTTTTAAATGAGTGATCTTAAGTGGAAAACAATTTTACTGCAAATTTCGATCTGTAATACGTTTGCTGATATCCAGCTAAGCGACATACATTAACACTAACAGAATAGCTTATGCTACTTTGTCCTCGGGCACTCTAAGTCATATGTTATTTATAAATGAAAATAGTTATGAAAATGTTTTACTCAAGTTTTTAAAAACAGTTTAGCTTTAGTAAGAAAATGATTTAAAAATCAAACTTTGGTTGGATCCTACTTTAATACACTGCTTTTTTTGTCATCAAAAAGAGCGATAAAGTCATCAAGCAGGCTATCCTTCCTTTTTGCGTAGACCAATAATCTCTCTGGTAACCGCACTTTGCGACTGTTTGGCGTGATTTGAAAAATCGTCACCAATCAGTGCACTAAAATAAGATTTTATCATAGATTTAATATTACCCAAGATATAAAAATAGTATTTTTACGCTGTATAACTATCTTACTAAACTGATAATACTTCTAATATTATTAAGTCACGATAACTATTAACAATCCAATAAAACCCCAAAGCCCTTCAACAAAATCCATAAAAACATTTTAACTTTATTAAGATTTCCCTTTTTAGTGGAAACAAACATTTCCTGGAGAGGGATGTAAATACTCACCATGGAAACCCAGGTACACAAACATCAACAATAAAAAAAACTTGCAATCGTAAATATTGCTCCACAAGTCACGCGTACCGCCTTCGTTCTATACCCTCCCCTCAAAAGCAACCCCTATACAAACACTTCGAATAGTATTCCGCAAATTGATCTAATTTGGCGCAACTTCTCGAAAATGCACGAAAGATTTTATGCTGCCATTCTAAAAGAGGGGGGGGGGGGTATAAATGCTAATCTAAAAAGTACCTAAAAACAACTTCGTTGCTGGGCAACCTGTTTGTTTATCTACTTCTCACAATATTTTTCTGCCAATGAATGCCTGTCATAGGAAATGTTCGATCGTATTTTGATTGGTCGAGTTGCAGCAAACAATTACAGATCAAGTTTATTCATATTTTTTCCCACACAAGCTTCATGTCTTTCACTAAATTTTTATTATGAGTTTTTGAATTTTTATCTTCAAAAGAAGTTGCTCATTTGAATTTGTGATTGCAGTGTTTTAGGCATGTTTGTTCGCGGGCTTATTGTTCTTTTTATTGTAAAGGACACTGTCACATTGAGGTTTTGTTTTGTTTTTCAAAACGTTTATTGTCCGATAAACTTTTTTGTTTCTTACAATAGGATAGTTCCAAAGATGAAAGTACTAAATATCAATCCACCAGAAGCACTCGTAGAATAAACTATTTCATTCGTTTTACAATAGTTTGTGCATAAATTATTGACTTCTGAAAATAAATCTTTTAGCATCGGGAAAAAATGCGAGCAAACTTATCTGATCGAGTAAAAGTTTGTAGTACAAAAGTGTTTAAAAATTTTAACATATCTCATTGATCAGTATAAACACAAATATTACTTTCAAAGTTTATAAATCAGTTAATTCTAAGAATACTTATGTATTTCTTGAAATAACTGATAAAAGTTAAAGTATGTAAAATATACATTGAAACTTTATCCATTTATTCTATGAAGTGAGCAATAAATTCTACATATTAACAAATAGAAGGCTATTAAATTGAAACTAAATCCAATTTGAAAGTAAAACAAGTCCGTTGTTTTATAAATTAACTGATGATAAATAGAGCCATCCGAAGCTAATTTCATACCATGGATAAATAATAATAATAAACAGAATATATAATACAATAATTGTGACTTGCGTATTTTGTCATCGACCAATATCGACCAAATACGTCGCCAAATTCCGGGATATCCAGCCATTAGTTAGTTCCCATGCATGATCGAACACACAGTAATGATGACAACATTTGTTGAAATTTTCTGAATTAGTGGCGAAATTGGTCGACGGTATAACACGTAACTACCCAATATTTTAGTTGGATCAATTAAACAGTAATAATATTGTATCAATAATAATATTTTTTTTGTTTGCAACTAAGCAAATTATTCAGCTATTTAGTGTTGCTGGTAAAAACCATAATGTTGTTTATGAAAATGTTACAAAATTTTATCCAAAACGGAAACATATGTTGCATGTAATACCCGTTAACAACTAGGCAATTATTATTCAAAAAAATAATTATTTAATTCGTAGAATCTAATAATATTTTATTTACATAACTGGTTTTTTCATGAAAATGCCTACTTATTTTATGAAGTAATGGATTCCGCACTTTAACGGTAACGTATATATAAAAGTTAAAATTGTATCGAAATCCTAGTTTAGTCCATACGTTGGTGACGGAAAATTAATGACGCCTACAACGCTTTTGTTTTCCTGTTTTGGACTCGCAAGTTTGGCTTTAATAGCGACAATGGTAGATTTAATTCACCAAATCGGTGAGAAAGAAGGGCATGAATACAAGTAGTGTGTGTGTTTTACTAACAAACTTTCTTCTACGTGTGTGTGATGTTTTTAAAATTATTTTTCCAGTTTTGTTACGTATTATCGCAACCGTATTGACGACTTTATATGAAAGGAAGCACATAGTTGTCTATTTAGCGCGTACGACACATGAGAAATCAAGGTTGCCAACTTGGCGAGTTATATTGTGGCGATAGTACGTAAGTACCAACGAGTTTAATACTTTTGTAAGACATCAAATTGTTAATGGTGTACTATGGTACTATTGCACCAACTTTTCGCCTATTTTCTCCAAATCGAAATCCTTCGCCAAATATCGTGAAAGGTAGCTTACAATTTTAAAAAAGTTCCCGTACATGCACAAACACAATAAATTCGTCTATAAATTGGGCAAATTCTTCAAACTTTTCTGCAGTTGATTGGTTAACTGGCTACTACGTTAGTACCGTATGATTTAATATTTACGACTTTTTTAAATAAACAGAAATCACGAAGATCGATAGTTTTCCCATCAACCCCAAAACATATACCTACAATCCTTAACCTTTAAAGGAAAATTCATATCAACATTTCCAAACATGCATTATTAAAACCTCCCAAACAAATAACCTACTCTCCCGCTGACGTCGTATCTGGTATAAAATCGAAAACAATATACATTCTCGTGTACCTTATAATATCCATTAACCTATTCCCAGCGAAGCGCTACCCCACGTCCTTTAAATCTCATCGGAATTGATACTATTTAACATGGAAAATGGAAATGGGTTTTAAATAACATTTGCGTCCAATTGGATAGCCCAGAAGAGTCTCTCGTTCATAAATGACGAACTCTTTTGTGAACTTTGTTTCATTTCCTGGCATCGGATGCGATATATTAGCTTTGTTACAACTATATTGTTCAGGGGGAGAAATCCTCTGTCATTCGGATTCGTGATGCTGTTTGCGATTGAAAATTATCAACCTTAAGCAAACACGACCAGTAGTGTGCTGCGACAGGGGGAGCTTGGGACAATGTAAGTAAAGCAAAGCATTCTCCTCTCCTCTCTCCTACTTTGCAACTTTCCAGGGCGAATGAATACAATGTTGAATAATAGAAAGGAAATCAAATTCTTCGTCCGTTTCAATATGCTCGCTTTTGTGGGCTTTTCGATTATGTGTATAGACTGAAGTGTAATACGATACCGATCGACAACATGAAGAGTGTACATCTCTTGGTTGGGTAGAAAGAAAAGCCCTAGTATATTATTGAGAACAAATTGAGTTCTTGTGATAACGCATTGGGTGTTAAACAAAGAATAGAAATAAGTAATTCGTAAGTTGCAGAAAAGTATATTTCTGGTTGTTTTACGCATTATCTTTATTAGATGATAAAAAAACATATTTTTCTCGATGATGTAAAAATATTCATCAAAGGGGACATGGTTGAAACAATAGATGATTTTAGTATCTTTTTCAAGCAGTGTGATATTCATTAGTAGTATTTAGTATACTTTTCTTTCTTCCTCGGCTATTTTTACTAGCGGAGATTTCGTAAGACTATGCTAAACCATGTAGATGGTTCCATTACATAATGTTTACTTGCTAGTTTGATAGCACATATCAGAGATTAAATAGTTGAAGGTATTAAAGTGACGATTGGTCCCTATAGTTAAATTATAACTGAGATATTTAGAGCAGTAGATTGATCCTAAGAAAGGAGGATCGATGTTTAAGAAATCTTCTCATAATTCGCGCCTCTCGTTGTTTAATCTCCTATTGCTCAGATTAGGAACATCTCTTTTAGTATGAATTGTTAGAAATTTTCTGTTGATTGCTTGTGTGTTTAATGAATGGATTGGATAAATAACATGACTAGTCATCCTTCCCTTCCTCCCACACCTCTAGATGGGTTGAGAGAACATCTAAGCCCTTATAAAGTTATGGTATAATTAGCTAGAGACTCGTGACGGAAGTTTTGTGAGTATAACGTCACATGAATCTAACCCATTGATTGAATAATATATTAGTAACCAATGCTCCACGGAATCGAATCCCCTACTTTAAAGAATATCGGTAGTGGTTCTTTTGCATGTTTAATCTATTAGTCTCAAAAATTCTGTTATTCGCATGGCATGAATGTGGAGAATGAGGTACCAAATCAAGTATTGTCCTTAACGATAGCTTAAAATTTCTAAATAGGCTGTCAAATGTCTTTATATTGCTCCTATTTAGATACTAATCGATCAGTTTCAACTGGTCACAATATGACATTAATTTCTTATACCTATTATATTTGTCATAAATATTCCAGGATAAGTAACAGCTAAAGCTGTATAAAGTTCTTAGAATATTTTTCAAACTATATACAATGTAGCCTAACTATTTATTAAGAATTTTATTTCTGTTTCAGTTCTAGTAGTTTTTCCTTATTTATCTCTATATGCAACTATTTTGGACGACTGGAAAAAATGCTCATTCTTATGAAAATTGTGAAATTCTGTTAGACTTTTTTTAAAAAAAATATTTGCATTTTGAGCAGCAGGCTATTGAGAGAAAACATGTATTATTTGAGTTTTCAGATTGTTTAAAAACAACGTCAATAATAAAGTCGATACCAAGAAATCTCCTGAAAAAAAACCTAGCAGAGCTATTTAATATCCCTCCCTTTTTTTTATTTCCTGCTGCAACATTTATTTCTCCTTTAAATCTTCATTTCTCAAGTGCTTTGAAAACAGTTTCGACACAAATGATCGAATATCTTTACATGCCCCGAATACAAATGCCACAATTCATTACGTAACATCCGAATTAGCGCATCCTCCCCCTACTCCCCCTCGCTTAAAAACATCATCAAATAAGTGAACTCAATAAATAATGAAAAATGCATTGCTTACGATAAACACGTCTCCTCCTTCTTCGTACAACTTACTCGAGGGATGTTGAGAACAAGAACGAAGGATATATACTAAAAAGAGAGGAAAAAAGAATCCACCCGATGTTTCAGAAGACATCAAGTTCAACTTTCCGATTTCGAAACACGAATCTATTCTGTTCTTTCCTCCTCCCTACAGGGTGCGAGATATTACCCACAAAAACACAAGAATAGAAGAAGGTTGGAATAAAAAAAAGGGAAGTACTAAGTGGAAAAAAAATTGCCAAGGAGGAAGAGAGAGAGGAAAAAAAGATGAAGAAGAACTGTCCGCCGAAGAATAAGATAGTCTTTCTGGATGGTAAGAAGAAGAAGGATGGAGGAAAAAGGGTTGGAGGAAGAAATAAATACAGGGTTGCAGTGCATACAATCAATTCCAGTTAGAAAGACATTTTTCATTCGACTTGGGCAAGGTGCACGGGGGAGGTACGTACAAATTGCGTCGGAGAGATGCGTAAGTCACATTCCTTATTATGGAAAAAAAATTATTTCCTTTACATTTTTTCATAAGATAAGGGGACATATGTGCTTCTTAATATACTTTAAAATATAAAAAATCGATAATCGACTTCTCTTAACACCATCTCAAAATATTGACAATCTTTTATATATATTACACATTTATTTTTCCTCAAAATATTCCTTAAAGCTAATTAAAAAGGAAGTAATGCTTTTGGGAGTGGTAGAGAGTTTTATTGCATTCGTACGCATAACTATACTGTATTTACTCGAATCTAAGCCGAGCTATTTTTCCAGTGTTAATGCTACTGAAGCATCAAGACAAGTTCACTACGACGCTAATATGTAAATGGAGGCAGTTTTATGTGCAGAAAAAAACCGAAAGAGAGCAAAGGCCACCGAAATTTAGACACGGATGAAACAAATATACGTCAATGGTGTACATAAAAAGGTATAATTTTAGCTTGTGAATGTTCAACAATCTTTAATAATTCTTTTACATTACGTTTTTCTTAAAAGTTGCATAACAAATGCATTGGAAATCGCAGAAGGCAACACCGTAGGGTACAATGATGACGCTGGCACCAATTCCGAGACCAGCTGTGCTAATGGGAGTGACGATTCATTTTCGAAACACGAGGCTGACGGTTAGAGTAATTATAGGTCCCTGTATTTATTTGTAAGTTTTTAATATTGGTAAAATAAATTAATTATTAACTTTCTATTATTTTTCATTAAATTTTTTAAAACAATTTTTAAATATAGGATAACAATGGACCTTTTACACATTCTTTAAATATTTTTCTCAAAAAAAGTGTAGAGAATTGAAAGTGCGGCTTAGATTCGAGTAAATACGGTAAACACTACATAATATTGTTTTTTATTGTTGTAAATTATTCCACATGGTCAAAAAGAGTCTGCAAGTCTAAAGTTTTCTTAAAATTATAAACGAGACAAAGTGTAGTAATTAAGTTTTTCTTGTTAAGCCACACAATTCACCTACCACCCCACAATTTTAAAAACATACAGAAAATTCTTGCTAGGAATTATAATTTGATCCTAGGAAATGTGGAGCAAGTGGAAAATGTTATCCATCTCCAGTCAAAAGTTGGGTTCTTAATATGTCCACTAACAAGTCTACGAAGGCTGATTGTCCTATAAAGACTACTTTGTCTCTTTTATGTTAAGGGTACCACCAAGATTTTACCTGTCATACTATAAGTAAGGCTTTCTACAACATCCGGTTTAACATTTTCATTCTTGGATAGATTTTAAAAAAAGTTCAGAGTCGCCTTCGCCAGAATATCAAAATTTCATTATCATAATATACTTTTTGCTTTGTATTTAAACGCTTGTAACAACATTTGCTTTATATATAACAATAACGATTTAATCACAGAACATAAAATTTTGAGGATAAATTTTACTCATAGTTGAGATTAATTATTTTTAGATGACAGTAAGCTATTCAATATCTTTTCCATTTTCAAATTATCCATTATAGATATGTAATTAAATAAACAGTGAAAATATTCTCTCATGAGAAAGCATTCGAAGAGCAGTTATCAGAGAAAAAATTAGATTTTGTAGGTGTTATCCAAAACACACACATAAAATGAAAAATTATTCATTTAGTATAAAACCCTAGTTCAGATCAATAACAAATTCTTCAGAGAAGCAAATAACGAAGTATTATGTTATTTTCTAAATATCAAATTTAAAAGATGTACGCCTAAGTAATAATAATGGAAATAAATGAGATTTTATTAAATATACATAAATTAGCATTTGCAGAACGAGTGGTATATATTTCTACCGAAAGGAAATCTCGCAAAGACCTTGGTTCAAAAATCAACCAGGAGTTCCTTTTTCTCTGACCAAACTCCTATTTTCAAAGGAGAGGGTATAAAAATTTCCCTTATTTGTATAACTAAAGATCCCTATTATTTCCAAGATGAATAGGGTGTTATCTTGTTGTTATTGCATGGCAACACATGGAAGCCATCGTCTTCTATAAGTTAAAGAATATTTATTGAAGTTTGAAATAAATTTAAGCAGTTAAACTTCTTCATGATGATAAGAATTCGTTGGCCTTAAGAGTGCTCCAAAGTTACGTACAAACTTATAAGAAATCTAATAAGAAATGTCTATACTTCGGGGCGTAACATTTTTGAGTATGTAAATAAATTGCTAAGCCTTAGGAGATGGCAAGGCATAAAAATGCTTGGACTTCAATTGAAGCTTCTATCGCGAGTCCTATGAGATTAATCTCAATGTAAATTTGAACTTTTTTTGGCTATCTAGAGATGTGCTGATTTATGTGCGTCAAAAGTTTGTATTGCTTTCTGCATGAACTAAAAGGACTCTAGTTTTTCTTTTGAACTAAAAAGAGGGAACATTTAAACATAATCATTTAAAGGATCTACTCTAGTAATTTTGTTTAATACTTCCTTAAAGCTGTTTGCTCAGGGAGACACAAATCTCACCTAGCGGACGTTTCGAGGCAATATGCTCAAATAAAAGCTACTTACATTGAATGAGTTACATTCGTAACCACCACATGATAAATGCAACCACATGTTTTCCACTGAATTGTAAGACAAATTAATATTAAAGACTTGTACTTCTCGTTCTACTTGTAAAATTTATATACAATTTCAAATTAGTAAAAAAGGCAAAAGTGTTTAAATGTTTCAAATTTTCTTACAAATTTTTTTCAAATTTTCTTAAAAATTTTTTCATTTATTTTAAAATTGCGTACATTTTGTTTACCTACATACTTTATTGCTGTTGGCAACTATGTACTATTTAAAAGAGAGTTTCCGCAAAAGGAAAACGTAAGCAACAGCGACGCACATAAGTTATTGGATGGAAACAGTTGATAATATCTATCGTATGAGTATGACATCACGTGAATTTTTTAAACTGATTGGCGGGAAACACGTGATTATCGTTATCATGTGATTATGATGCCATATGAGTTAAGCCCAATGTTACGAACTTACAGATTTGAAACAAAACCTCGGGCTGAAAAATGCAAGAAGTAGTCAAAATTTCGTTTGCTGTCAGTGCAAAAATGGGTGATTTATAGCCTGAGCTCGACTAGCTGAAGAATTCTTGAATTTGTGATAAGACAGGAAGTGTGCATAGAAATGCTGCAAAGTATTGAGAAAAAAATCGAGTTTTATGAGAATGCAAAGAATGGAATATTGATAGATGATAAAGCAATTCAAATATGGTTAAAATATGACAAAGATTATAAGCCAAATTTCAGAATTTTTGGTTGTATAAAGTATTCATACTAACAATCATTTTCTGGAAATTCTTACAATTTTATTTTCAGGCAACTCTTCAAGTAATTGATCAATCTATTTTAAAAATCCTCAAGTAAATTGCTAATTTCATCAGCTTATACGCTACACATTTCATTTTAACTTTTTAATTTTTTAAATAATATTTTTTTTAACATTTTGATATGTGATAAACCGTACTTAAAAGCATTATCATGAATATCAGCAAGCGTACAGCATTTTCTGGAAGTATTAAAACTTTATTAGTGCAGAGAGAGAGTGACAAACGTCGCGCTATAAGGAAACATGAGGGGTATTTGCAACGGATTTCGTAATTTAGAGCCTTCTCTAAGTGACGAAGGCGACACATGTGGTGCCCCTTTCCAAACTATCCCACCATACAAGCAGGAGTACATTGATACCAGCCTCCTCTACATGGCAGGTCTTCAATGGCACCAGGACTTGAACTCGCGACGCTTCGACCACTAGTGCGTGACCATAACCACTTGAATACGGCAGCCACGTTAAGCGTACAGATGACGTCAAGCGTCAAGACAACAATCTCAGAAAGAATTAAAAACTAGTTAGTGGTGAAGAGAGAGAAAAAAAGATGAAAATATCTTTTGATGTATGTATTTCAACAAAACGGACAATGGATATGCAAACTCTGCATAATATTTATCTTCCTTTAACTAGCAGACTTCAGAAACCCCTCGCCTGTCATCTTATTTTAACCACATCGACTCTCACAGCCAACCCCTCATTGCTCGTAATTTCCAATTTTCTTAGAAGACGTGTGTTTAAGCAGAAGTGAAGGTCTCTGTATCCACCCACGTCTTCTCCCCCCCACTTCCACCTTTCTTAAGAAAGAGGACGTAAAATAAGGAAGGGAAGAGTAGGAAAAAAGAAAAGAAAAAAATTTACTTGGTGCCACACTCAGTCGGGTGTGGTCGAAGAAGAATCCAGACGGACGGACCGACGAGCGAGGGAGGTTTTCTATTGATCCAATTAATTAACGATGAGGGATTGAGTGGCAAGAAGTCCTCGAGGGGGGATCGACAAAGGGGCAGACGAGTGACAGTAATTTTATTTGGTTCTAAGGTCGTTCTCACGTGATAACGATTCGAATGGAAAATTTGATGAGAGGGAGGGTGTGTAGACTCTCTTTTGTGTTTTCCCATGATGCACCTGGAGAAAATGAAGAGTTCAGGTCCAAAATGAAGTGCAGTTTTATTGTGCAAACATTCGGATGTTTTGTGAGGCTTTTTAATTCTTGAGTTTTTTTTATCTAGAAGACTCGAGAGAGGACTTGAATGTTCCTATTGGGAATAATGAAAGAGTCGTTAAACAAATTACGCGTAGACATAACCGAAAAGCGATTGCTGGTCTGTAATTAATTTGTTAATTAAAAAAAGGTTTATCAGTGGTATTAAGTGGTCTTTCCGTAAGGTATTATATTAATCCTCCCTACTCACCATATGGGGAAGGATAAGTAGCAACAACCGATTTATATATATATATATATATAAATAAAAAATAATGTTGAGAGGAGAAATTGTATGGGACTTACATTACTATATATATATATTTAAAAAAATACTTGTCATATGTATTAGACTACGAAATACAGAAGGGATTAAATTTAATAAAGAAGTTATGGTTTTATTTTTCTTAACTTTAAAAGTATTTCCTATCTTTTGAATAAAATGCTTTTTCCCCAACAAAAATGAATGACTTTTTTCAGTAGTTTTCTGTGTTTTACTTTCGGATTTGCTTTAACCCCTTAACTGCCGATTAAAAGTTACATGATTCGCTTATCAGTGCCACTGTTTTTCACAAAGGTGCATGTATGCGGTGTATTAGAGAAGGGGGAAGAAAAAGCACAAATTTGCAAATTTCTTTCTGAAAAAGTCAATCTTTCCCAAACACTGTCACGGTCATTTTATTGCGTTCCAAAACATTCGGAAAGTATTGCATTTCGACAGGACGTATATATACGTCATATATATACGTCCAGGTCACTCAAAGTCCCGGTTAAGCGACCAACAGAAAAAGTTTACATAAAAAATGATCAAATTAACTAGAATCCTAAGAGCTATAATTTTTCTTTTCTTTATCAAGACATTGATTAATTACTGCTTGATTGGGGTATTGAAATATTGAAATCTATTTTTAGAGTTTTATAAATCGCAACCAAAAACAATTAGAAGGATATTTTCTAAGTTGTGCTTTTTGTGAAGTTGAATTTATTCTAAATCACTTATTTATTGTCAAATAATATCTACAAAGCTAAACAAAGTGCTTCATAATCTTAAATAACTATAATTTAAAATTAAAAAGATCTTGAAATAAATAAACATGGCTCCAATATGTTAACACGTATTGGATGTTTAAGAAACTCATATAAAGGATTAATCATGTTCAGAGCTACTATCCCCGAAAGCCTGTATTTATTGAATGCTACATTTACTTAGATGTCCAGGGGTACCCGAGTGGCCGAGGTCGGAAGTCGATACTGTTGTACTCGAGTCAAGGGTTCAAGCCCTGGTGCCACTGAAAATACAGGGCGATTCATAAAGAATATACATTTTCCAGATGCTGAAAAACAATGAAAATCTCAAAGACAAACATCTCCTCAGAGAACAGTAAGTTTGATATACTCTTAAAGTTGTGACGGATCTATACGCGTCCTTCCACTAACGATTTGGGGAATTTTTTTGGGCCAACATTTGAAAACAATCTTCTCCTAAAAGCAGAAAACGTGATTTGCAAATAAGTTTAATATATATATTCTTTATTCGCGAGTTTAGCGGTTAGTGAATTGTGAATAGATTAGAAGTGAAGTAAATCGGCAGTGAAATGTATACGTAAACAAAGTAAGAAGCGAGAAATTTGGATATTAAGAAAGTGATAAGATTAGCTTGCGGGAAGTGTTAAAGTAGAAAACTGAAAGAGTTCAGGTACTGTGATCTTAAATTAAGTCGATATTTAGAATGTTAAACTAATAGTGCAGTCATTAAATGCGTAAGCTCTGTGTAAAGTAATATTAAAGGTAGAGCTGCATGATTGAATATATTCTCCCCAACGCGAATCTCGTCTCCCTCTTGCTCTGTTACTGATTCAAATTATCTTGTTTAAAGTGTTGTTTGTGTCTGAGTTGATTATAGTGATAAATAAAATAATTGGAATTCATGCCGTACGATCCTTTAGTTTCTTCAATAACTCTAACTGGGTCACCGGGTAGAAGGGATGGGAACGTGTTTCAAAGTTTGCGTCTCGTCCTCGACGGAAGTGGCGTTGGCAGTAGCATGTGCGAATCATGTGATTAGTCAGTTAAAGTGCCTGCATTTGCAGTGGAAACAGCTTTTTATTTTCTTGAACTTAGCAAATTTTCACGAGAACCAATTTTTGGGGTATGTTAACTCTCTCTCTCTTTTTGGTTGATGCCACAGTTGTGCAAGACCAACATTGACAACTTCATTCTCCAATTGGAAGGTGAACATATCCCTCACCAATGGATTGGACGAGTAGCACACAACAAGAAGCCTCTTACCCAATGGCCTCCCAGAAGTAGTGAACACTTCGTGATTTCTTCCAGTGGGGATATGTAAAGGAAAGGAAAAAATATTCGTCCTTCTCTTACTGTTAATCTAGTGGAGCTGAAACAGTGTACCACAGCCGCTATCAATGGTCTCGATTCAGATACCTAAACATGCACTTGGGTGAAGATGGGTCACCAGCTCAATGTGTCGTACGACTAAGAGTTCACACATAGAACATCTGTGACTGTCTCCAACAAAACTTTAAATAACCCAGTGCATCTCAAAGTTCCAATATTCAATCATAATTTTCATCGCGCTTCCTCATACAATAACAATGTATTAGAATTCATAATGCTGTACTTTGATCTAAAATTACGATACGACCTGTAACCTCTTAAGTGCCACCAGCGTATATAAACATCTAGCTCAGTCAAAGCGTTAATTTTCCCGGATGTATATATACGTCTTTCCGAAGTACGATCTTTTATCTGCACTGCTATCCATAAAAATATTCCGAAGGCTTTGGAATGTAATAAAAGGACCTTGACAATGTGAAGGATTTACTTATTTCAAAGGATTTCTTTCTTCCCCTTCCCCCCCATACATCACATAAGCGTGCCTATGTTGAAAATGGTTGGCATTGGGAAGTGAATCACGTAATTTTAATCGGCAGAGGGATTAATTATAAACCTTACAAATTATAAAGATAGATGCTAATTTTTGTATGTAATTGCTTATGTGATAAGCCCATTGGGGACACTGGTAATTTTTAAACTTGTTCTTAACTTAGTATTATTAAATTAATCACAAAATATACATTGTGTAGTGCTGATACATTTATAAGTGTAATACATAAGTCTAAATGTGAATTTAATTTTTTATTATGTCAGAATGTATTTTGTTTGTTTATTTTCAGTAAATTAATAATTTTTTAAATAATCTTTTGTTTTGGACTTTTCAATATGCTTGTGCCCCCCTCGCAGAGTTGAGGCACACTCACAGTTTGAGAAACGCTGAAATAACTTTATACAATTATATTACAAGTAGCATATAACAACATCTGCTTTGATTTATAGTGCGTTGGAACTGTAGAATTCTTTATGAATTATGTGAGGAACTGACGCACAATGCTCAAAATATTTCACGTAAACGTGATGCAGAAGTTTGTGTGTGAAGAGTGGTATACGATCTCAGATCTCATCCTGCCTTTTAATTGATGTTCAAATTCACGAGGTCCATCACCAACAGCCCTCGTATTGTTTTGAAATAGGATGTTAGTAAAATTAAATTAAATCAAATTAAATTAAACATACATGGGTTAGGATTATTTTAGACTCATATAAAACCAAACCTATCTCTCTAAAAGCCACGATGAAACTTATATTAATCATGCCTTGATAATGGAAGAACAGTTGTATTTGTTGAATTAGAGTAATTATAAAATAGAAAAAATATTTTAAATAAATGTATTACATTTTGAATAATTTTAACTTCTCTCTATCACTAGTACCTCCTCATTTTAATATATTTCACTTTTAACTCGTATATGTCAACACATTCTAACGATTAATTGGCAACTACTCAAAAGGGCGGGGTCATATTACACACCGATGACCAACAGGGTGTATACGGAAATTTACCGGGTGTGTCGCATCCCTTATTGGTTAGTTTAAATTGGTTACTTGTTAGTCTTCGTGCCGTTGATTGAATTCTAATTGGTGTTTGGAGAACTGATCAGATTATAGTGTAAGAGTGAAGAGATATCTTTTATTAAATATCTGTAATTTAAGTGAAGCTATGTATTGTGCATTTAAAAGTTGAAGGAATAAACAACATTGATTGTGGCGGAGTGTAACTATGTACGCATCTTTGCTAAAAAATTTCAAAAGGAGTTTGGAATTTATACATTTCTTAAGCAATTTTCAATAAGTATTCATAAAGTACTATTTTTGTGAATTTCAATAATTTTATCATAAAACCCATGCCAACTTTTGTTATATATAGTTCGACATATTTATAAATTAAATTCCACGTTTGTATGTCAATTATACATATATGCACTGACATATTTTTTAAGAAAATTAACTGGTTTGCTTTTTTGCGGTGTTTTGAGCAAATATCCTTTTTTTTGTATCACATGTACGATGGTTACAAGTAAAAAATTTGAAAATTCCTTAAATCAAATATTTTTATTTAAACAATACCACGTCCCCTCAATTTGGTATAGAATTATGAGTTCATCAGTATGTCTGTTTATAAATGACGGTGAGTAAGTGAATATTAACGTCACCTTATTCAGATACACGAGGTCTTTTGGTGACAGATCTCGTAATTTTGAACCATGATCGAGTGACGAGGACGATACGTGAGCTGGCACCTCTCTTCTCTTCTAACATCCACACCACACCACACCAATATGGGGACGTTTGAGCCCCGACATATTTAACGTGCATCAGCCCCTCTACATGGAGGGTCTTCAGCGACACTAGACTCAAACTCATGACACGTCGGTCACGAGTCCATGACTTTGACCACTAGACTACCATAGACACTTCATAAATGAGGGGGAGGGGAGGATGATAAATAGTTACTTGATTGATATCAACATTTTAATTCATTCTGGTAGTTAAAGGAGTTATTCCTTAATTTAGAGTTCTTGTATTTGTTTGAAGTTCATACTGAGGGAATAGTTGCACCACAGGTCGTAGATCTACATTGTTATCCTCTTTGATATAAATATTTGTTAATGCTTCCTTTATAATTTTTTTAAGGAAATTGTCAATGTACTTCACGATTTTCAATCTTGTTCAAGTGACGAGAATGATTTATGAACCTAAATACCATCTTCCAAGCTTCAAAACAATACACACGTTAGAATTTTGAGCTTCGACAGATTTGATAAGCATTAGATTCTTTAGACGTTGGGGTCTTTAGTAGCACCAGAATTCGAATGCATTCGAATACTTTATGGTGCCAAAAAAAATCAATTAAAATTGTATCTTCAAGTAGCGAAATCGATTTTGAACTCATTCTACCTAGTAAGATACGCTCTTTAAATTATGATGAGTAGCAGTGAATTATGTATGAGTATTTTGAAAATTTCTCCATGTATACAATGAGAAACTAAATATTTTTAAAATGTTTCTATGAGGAATTTAACTATTTATTTTGTTTGGAAATACTTTCTCATAAATTTCGTAAGTATAATTGACATAGTTTTATGAGTGACTTTTTTCATGCGGTCTCTCTCCGCCGCATAAGAAATATTTTCTGTTGTACGTCGACAAAGTTGTTAGATATGTGTAGATATTTATGAAATTTTCGCATACTTTTTGAGTGGTTTCTTTTTATGTGGTCCTTATCTATCTTACAAAAACAGCTTTTACTGTAGTTATTTTAAGACAGAAATATTAATTTTAAAAAAAAAACATTTTTTTTCTCATTACCTTTAGTAGAAACAGAAATCCTGTAAAGTATAGAATCTCTTCGACTTAAGTGAGTTTCGTTCTGATTCATGCGTCGTAAGATAAACTACTTTACTTACAGTTTATGGGGTTGATCACCTTTTAAATTCAGGAGACGTCAAGTAATAAACAGGAAGAATATTTTCGAATGAATCGTAATTTTATCTGGAACATTTTAGTCAATACAACAAATTCACTTTTAACAGGAAGCAATACATGAAAAATTCACAATAGCACTAAAGCAACATACAGGCACAATATCGCATGCGGCCAATGAACCGTATATTTGCTGTCAATGCTGTTTCTCTGCACTGTCCTTGCTTTAAATGAAAAAACATCTTAAGAGCTTCTGGAGTAGCTCTTCAAATAATCATGTTAGAATATTCTAATTTTCTCACAAAAGACTTTTAATTTTGTAGTCAAATTTAGCAATTTGAAGAGATTTGGCAACCAAATTTGTCGTCAAGGTCACTTATTCCTAGTAAATGTTACGAAGAGTATTCTGCTTCTCATTACACTATCTTTACCGCCACAGAGCTTTTTCGGCAGAGATCGAGCACAGTGAGTGAGTGAATATAAATGTTACTGTTCAACTACTCGAGGACTTTTGGCGACGGATCTCGTAAACTTGAACCATGTTCAAGTGACGAGGACGACACCTGAGCTGGCATACCCCTCTTCTAACTACCACACAAACAGGAGGACGTTTGAGCTCTCGGCAGATTTAACGTGCATCGCTTCCTTACACGGTGGTTCTTCAGCGATATTAGACTCGAACTCATGGCACGTCGGCCACGAGTCCGTTACCTTGACCACTAGGCTACCGCGGACACGAACACAGTCAGAAATTTCCATCATACGTATCATTGTCCTACCAATGTAGATTTGTTCACTCTGTCGTTTCCTGTACTTATAATTCAGTAATTAAAGGTGAATGGTTGTAAGTTGAAAAAGAGAGTAAGGATTGCATTTAAAAAATAAGATTTATACATTTAAAAAAAATTCGTTCAGAATTTCTGATTATGATGTAAATACAGATTTTATTGCTAAATAAGCAAGGCATTTTATGTTTTATTATATATTCAAGCATTTATTATTAATTTAATCACATTGAAATTCTGGCGTTATTGTGTAAAATTATTATATTTAGATAAATAATATTTTGGATATATACCAGAAATATACCAGAACTGTCAAATTTTTAATACCAATAAAGATAATACTCCACCTCTGTAACAGAAATATCTTCAAAACCAAAAACGATTTCTTTTTTCTGTTATTAATATATATGAAAGATCGGGAAAAGAATTTATCAGTTATTATTAGAAAATGTAACAATGCTAGAGAAAATAAATTATTTACTTATTGCTATCGTCTTTAATATACACTAATTCTTAATTATGAGAATTCCCCAAACTTTTCTTGAAAATCTCTTTCGCTTGCTAGTGATATATCACTAATGCTGCTGGAAACAGTACCATATGTTAGTGGAAAAGACCTTATTCAATTGATCGAAAATGTCTGCAAAGAAAATTAATCTATGGATCTATTACTGGTGTATCAATTCATTACACCTGCAACTTATAACTATCCGATAATCGATATCACACCTGCATGACACCCCTCCCAAAAATAAGTAATTGCCCCCCCCCCTGCATCGTCTACCCAATACTTATCTCATCTTTCGGTACCTACGCTTAGATTTTCTTTGACATGCTGGAACCTTCTGCAAAAAAGCAAAGGCGTGCACTTTTGCCTTTGACAGTAAAGACTCCCAACTAAAAATTCGACGAAATTTGCAATTAATTTGAAACATATCTTTTCTCTCTCCTCTTTTCCTACTTAGAACTTTTATCGTTTCCAAAGATACAAATAATTAACGGGCTCAAATGTGTTTCTCCCCGAGAAAGATGAGACATTGGAGGAGGAAGAAGAACAAAAAGAGAAAGAACTTTTACTTCCACCACCAGAGGCAACTAATCGAAGAAGAAGAAAGACCTTGCATTTAGAGTATCGGAAAAATACATCTTTAATTGCTTTAGTATGGCATGCAATCACGGACTGTGCGATGCTTGTTTTCAATTATTTTGTGTTAAATTACTTATGGATGAGGAAAAGCAATTACAAGAGGTTGCAGACGAGACGAGCTAATTTTGGCTGTCACTGGATCCTGGGTAATGTTGCTCGCAGTTATTTTTAGAGTGTTCTTCTTTTGGAAAAGGAAATGGATTTGCATAATGGAACCGTAAGGTGGTGGTAGAAATGTTTTAGAGAAAACGAAAAGGATTAAGTAAAAAAAGAAAGAGTTGAGGTTGAATTTAGAGGAGCAATTGCAAGTGGATCCAAGCGCGGTTCTACCAAAAAATGTGTTGTTAATTGATTATAAGTCTTTTGTTGTGGTTGCCTTTATCATAAATTCAAACATTATATGTTTCATTGCTCGAAGAATTAAAAGTATTTTAATTTAGCAGAGAAAAATAGAAAATTTACTGTAGGAATAGGTTTACTATTGTGCGTTGGTTCTTCGACTAAATATAATCCTAAAAAATTAAATTTAATAAGATTAAACACTGTTTTAAGTTCTCCCAAATTTTGATAAGTGGAAGTTTGGAAGAGAATAGTGACCTAGTTATTAATAGTACATTTAATTTTGTTTAAATGTCATGCCAACAGAAATAATAAATCAAGATTGCAAAATGAAAAGAAAAATGAGATACCTGTGCTTGAAATAATATTTACTGCCTAATAATTATATGCATTAGATATTGTAATAATTTACTTATGAAAAAACTCGCAAACTGATTCAAATTGATATTCTTAATCAAAATTGCTTGATTTTAAAATGGTAAGAATTTTTGTTTGTAAAAGGGATGGGAAAGAATTTCATATAGAAAAATACATAAAACTAATGAACTCTGATGAACTGATTTTACAAAAGAAAAAAATGTCAAAATTAGTGATACGTGTGATTGTACAAAAAACCAATCCAAGACATTTGTTTATTTTCGCATACTGCAATTTAAGATTTTTCCACAACGACAAATATATTCGTAGCAGCTTTATAGTGTAAAACAATTTTTAATCTATAAAAAAAGTAAGTTATCTAAATTTCATCAAATTACCCATGATGTCTGAAATAATTTAACAATAGCACAATATATTGAAACACATGAAACTGTATGATTGCACTAAAACCTAATATAAAAACAGGATAGATCATGCAGTATTTAATAGTAAATATTCGTTTAGTTTACATTGAATACAGTTTCCCACCTACTATAACCAGTGGTAATTAATTTATTCAAACGAATATTTAAATAAGGAAAGTTAATGGGCATATAATGATAGTAGAATCCTTAAGCTTAAAATATCACTGTTCTTCCAAACATTTATTCAATGGCAATTTATTTATAAGGTAAAAATTCCAACCTATAATCCATGAAATAATTATTAATACGTAGAATTCATTGCATTATAACATTTTGTTTTAACTATGATTTCTACATGATATTAAAATGTGCTTATTTGTCTTATCTCTAAATATACAGAATAGAATATTTATTGGAAAATGCTTCTTTTTCCTAGTTTTTTTCTTTCAATTATATTTGTACTGAAAAACTGGAAAATACTTAGAAGTTTTATTTTATTTGCTAAATAACTGTTGGTGCAAGTTGTCGAGAATTTCTTTGTATAGATTTAGCTCCGACCCAACTCTTTCAATCTTTTTGTAATGAGCTCGAAAAGTATAACGATCCTATATGGTTGGAATTGGTTTTGCTTATTAAATTTTTTTAAAAAACTTACAGTCCACTTAATTATTTTAGTCAACAAAATTTTTTTAAAAAAAAATGCATGTATTTCCAGTACAGATTTTATATTTATCACAAATATAATTATTATAATTAAATATAATTATTTTAAATTATATTCTCTCTCTCACACACACATACAATATGTTTATATCATAATTTTCATTAATTTAACTTTCTGTCATTCTCCGTTACGGTGAAGATTTTTTTTCTCGAAGCAATTAACATTTTAGATAAAAAAAAATTCTCTAAATGGGATCTCTTAAAGAAATGAAAAAAAAAAAATAACACTTTTTATATTTTAAAATCTTAGCTTAATAGTTTTTACTCGTGGAATCTGTAAAAGGCACTTCACTGCAAGGTTGGTTGACTTGCACAGAAAAACATTGCTAGGTATATCGTCTCGTGTGTTGCTCACATGTATGTATATATTTCTCATACCTTTCACAAAGTTAAACGCAGAAAGACATTGTTTATTTTGAAGATCTAGAATTTCTCCAAACACATCCCCTTCACACGGGAATCTTCATTACATATTCCAAACCTTACTAGTTACACCATAAATCAAAACGCCATTTCGCAATTTACCTCCACAAAAATTGGCCGAGTCTAGCAATTTAAACGGCGACAGATGTTTATATTTCTGCCTTACCCCTACCCCTCTCCACCCACCTCCCCCTGGAACCACTGCTCTCCAAAATATCAAAAAATCAAACCATCTTTTTTGGTCCTCAATGCATTTTTCACAGCCAAAAGATGAAAAGCCCTGACAAAATTAGTTTTGCCCCTTCTACTGCCACGCACGCTGTGACACTTTCAATATTTGTGACCCTGTAACCATGGTTACCGTTTTTAAGCCTCGCGGCTACGTGTACTGACTTCTAGTCTATATAAACCTTTCTCTTCTCTCTTTCTTGTTGCTTTCTTCTATTTTTTTAATATTATATATATATTCCTTTTACACGCTCGCCTGCCTGTCCCTTTTTTTTCTGTAGGGATTGTTGGAGAGTTATTGAGAAGTCGCAAGGGGATAGAGATGTACAAAGGGAGGGGAAAAACATTTGAATATAACGCTGACTGTTTTTCATAAGCCATTTTTCTCTTTGTTTTTGTTGTTTCCATTAGTCTCTTGATCAGAAAGTGTTGTTTTGCAAAATTGTGTTATCCATTCGTATTAGTATATTTGGGTTCTATGTTTTTTCCTCGAAAAAATAGAAATTAAAGAACACATGGAAAACTGCATGTTAGAGATTTTGGAGAAAAACAAGAGCAACAAAATGATATATACAATTAAAAAATAGTAAAACTAGATAAAAAAAATTCTAAGGGGTTCTATTCGCGTTTCTTACTAATCCTCTTGGATAAATACCTTTTATGACGTCATATGATTATCAAACCTTTTTGTGTAAAGGAACTACGATTTACGTTAATGAGAGTTGCTATTTAAAGTCAAGTGAAGAGAGTTAGGAGGAAGGTAATTGTGCTGTTATACGGAGCCTACTAAGTTAAAGAAGTTTTTGTGGAATTGCCAGAGTTCAAATTGGAAAAATTCGATGGAATATTCGAGAACTAGCAGTATTTTTCAGGATCTTCTGTGGATAAAATATTTTTTAGATTTTAAAAATAGTTAGATTAATATTTAAACTGATAAGCTCTCATAGTTTAGGTTGAGTTTAGATAGTCATAATAAAATGGATTTTTAAGAAAAAAATGTCTCATCATTTGGTAAATCCTCACACATCAACTGACGAAAACTCGCGGCAAATTCAGCTAAACTGAGTAATATGTAAGGGGAAAAAAGATTTATCAGGATTTTTTTTTTAATTTTTAGTTAGATAAATATGGCTTTCATATATTTTGAATTACATTAAAAAATTTACAAAATGCTGCAACATACAACCAACCCACTTTTGTAATATTCTATTATCCATGCAAGCTACTTATGCATAAATATATTAGATAAATATTCCCATAATTTGATACATATGAAAAGGAATATTTAATCTTATATACAACAAAATCTAGAAATAAAATTGCTCATTTCTAAAATAAAAGGATATGCAGCAGTAAATGTCTTTAAATATTAAATAATGAAAGCATTGTTTTTTATTTTAAGATTTGCATATGAAATATTTAAAATTTATATATTTCAAGAGATTATATTTAAAATATCCCTCAAAATGACATTTCTATATACTAAGCAGTTTGAAAGATAAAATATTTCTTGCAGTCTTTCTAATTAAATATATTCCTTGTTGTTATCATATCTTTAAAGTACCTAAAAAAATATAAACGTTATTATACAAGATAAGTTTAAAATTTAAGAAATAATTGTAGATAAATATTTAGAAAAATAAAAGTATGTTCTAAAGTTTATAAAAACATTAAATCCCTTGTATAATTTCCTAAATATGATGAAAAACTAACAAATCAATTTTTTTTCGGTAAAAATTTTCGAGTAATCTCTAATTTACTCTGAGATAATGTTTCATATTTTATCTGTTTTATTTATTGTATTCTGAAAAAAAAATGATTTTCTTTCAATAAAAGTATTATAGTATCCACGGAATAAGCATATATTTATGCTCAATATATTAGATACTCGATTAAAAACGTTCCGCTAAGTTTTATCAGGCTTAAAGATATATTTAAAGTTTCCTTTTGAAGTACGTTGCTGCATTTCTACCCTGTTAATATTCAGGTTTTGCTGCGAGTGAAATTGAGAAATTTTAATACGATATAAAATCTAACTGTAAGTACTAAATGTTTAATATTAAATAAAATTTCATGTTCATAGAACAAAAAAAAATCAAAATAATACATGACAAAAACCTACAGGCAAAATGGCAAGTAAATTTTTACGTTAAAAATCTATATTAAAACAATGCAATTTCAATAGCTCATATGACCACTTTGGCTAAGTGTCTATGTCTAAGGGGCATTGTTTCTGTCGAGACGCTAGTTCGAGTCTTGGTGCCACTAAGGGTCAGCCATGTGGAGGGGGTGATAAACGTTGAATCGTTCAATGCTGTGTTGAAATTTGTAGAGTTGGATGCTGGCTAATGTGTCCTCCTCGTCAAGTATCTGAGGTACAAAATTACAAATATCCTTCGTGTAGCTTCACAGTACCATGTTAATAAACAATCAATCAGTAATTTTTCCCCCAAATCATTAGGGGTTTCATTTTAAGATGGATTAGCTTTATTTCCCCTCTCCTTATGGGCTGCATTTTATGAACTTAGCCTTTGCAGACACGGTAAGTCCTCTTCATAGTGGCTCCAACTAGTGTCGGCCCAGCTACGAAATTTGGAGGCTTGAAATAATATTTTAATTCAGTCTCACGTCGGATATTAAATATTGCCATGATTTATTTTTGCCGAGAGTACCTGAGCCAAATTGATACTCAAAGATCTTTTAAATGATACATAAGTCATATGATATACGAACATACGATTTTCGCATCTTGAAGATCTATCGACCCAGTTGGTGTCGAACCCGTAACCTTAGGCTTACTAAGTTTGCACACTACCTTTAAGCCACCGGGTAAAGTAAGTGAATATTAACTTTTCTTAGTCTTAGCTTTTGAGCACTATGAAGGTGACAGTGCAACTTGGGTCTGTTCCATTCGAATTTTGAGGGACAATAACCTGGGAGTCGTCAGGGCCCTCCCACCTCTCTATTCCCGTTCCACCAAACATGCTAGATGGCTTGCGGTTCGATGGCTATTTAGAGTACCCCCATGCCACGAAAGCACTATACATTAACAAACATCCATGCCTTCTGCGGGATTCGAATCCAGGTCCTACGGCGCAGCAGTCAGCGTTGCTAACCACTATACAAGGATGGGTGACATGTCAGCAACTCCAGGGCTTTTGGCGACGGACCTCGTAATTTTGAACCATGGTCAAGTTGCGAGGACGATGCTTAAGCTGACACACCCTCTCCTAACTACTGCAACACACTACTCCAAAGGGAGGACGTTTGAGCTCTCGACAGATTTAACGCGCACCACTCCCTTACACGGCGGGTCTTCAGCGGTACTAGGCTCGAACTCCTGACACGTCGGCCACGAGTCTGTTACCTTAACCACTAGGCTACCGTGGCCACTCTAAGCCGCCGGAGCAGACAGTTTTAAAAATGGGTTGAAATACTAAGAAAATTCACAAACATAACGTATTTCTGTAATTTTTACTCATTTCAAGCTTAGAAATGAATTTATTTAAGGAACGTATTTTTAAGAATGTCTTATTTATGAATAAATACATTGAAATAAAATTTTCCATTTTTCTTACACTGGAGATAAAACATAAATTATATCTTAAGGCCCAACCGGTATGAAAAACTCCTTCAAAAATCTTTTACTGTAGGTCTCCAGAAGACTTTATTTTATATAGTACCCCTCCATTAAAAATTCTCAAAACCATCTGCTTACCATGCGGTGTCTTCCCATGCATCTAAACACACGAACGACCCACGCATTAAATTCCATTACAATCTCTTGAAAGTTTAACTCATAATGATCTAATACTCCGGAAAATTAAAGAGCACAACCAAAAATTTCCAAGTTAATACATAATTAATGTGTGATTAGAAAATATTTAATTAAGATTTTCTTCCAAAAATAAAGATAATGCTTCATCCATTTTAATTAATTTGGCAATGGACGCTTAAAAATGAGTCTGCATCGGCAAACACGGCAGCACAGTTTGTAGATTTAAGAACCATTTTAACTAGACGCGGACGGAAGGGAGTGGAGAAAAAATGGCAAATAACGTCTAAATGTTTACTCATTAGTTACACATTCAACGATTTAATTCAAACTCGAGACTAAAATTTAACCTTTAAAAGTCTAATCTCCCGAACAAACCGCTTTAAAAATCGAAGGAACTTCCAGAACTCTTGAACCAGCGAACGCTTGCAGAGAAAACTAATTCTGTGCTCACTTTTAGCGGTAACCGTTTGATGAATCTCTAAAAAAAAAGGGTATTGAAAAAAAGGCTTGCCCTCCTCCCCTGTCCCCTCTGTTCAAAAGCATTTAAAATGCGCCTCCGGCTGCAGAATAATAACCCTGGGAGCCGGACCGTCTGTTCAAATTATCCGGCCCGGAACGGCCTGGAACAATTAAAAGGAACCCGGCAACAACCGTGTAGCTTGCGGTCTGCCAATGTAATGGTCCTAGTTCCAGTCAAGTTGAAGCACGAAATACTCACATTAGAGACGTTTGCACTTGTTTTGTTTTGGTTGGGGTGGTTTAAGATTAGGCTGACTCTGTGAAGGGTAGCCATTTTGGACCACGGTTCTGAAGAACATATCTGAGTTGTTACCTAACTATCTTTCAATAAATGTAGGTCAGAAAGAGAGAAATTGTACTATTTATCTTTTGTGTCAACTGTAAATAACAAAAACCAATATGGCAGAGGAAGAAACTTAATTTCATTCTCAACTTTTCATATCATTAAATTATAATAAGATGTTATAAATATTGCGAGTAAGCTTCACGAGAATTAGAACCTACTTGCTTTTTTACGATATAGCGAAGCCTTGCCTTATTGTAGTCATAGTGATTATCGTTCATGTTTTTTATATTTAAAGAGATATTTCCTTTTATATAAATTGTATTTATTACAATATTTTATTTTTAAACCACGTGAATACACATATTAATACAAATAATATATAGATGTTATACAAAAAAAGTGAATTTTCTTACACATAAATATATTGTTGAGAAAGATTAATAATTTATGTAAAATTTCAAAATAATAATTGACAGATAATAAAAAATGTAATGACATTATTACAATCTAATTACTTCTAATTTGTGCAAATAACAAAAAAAAATTAAAAAGTGGAAAATAAAATATAATTTTTGAAATTATAAAGTCTATTTCTCTCCGCTGGCTTGTAAAAAAAATATTAAGCATATATTTGCTCTTAAAGGTAATAAACAATAAAATCACAGAAACATAAAAGCCTTCATAGAACAAAATAATAATTTAATTTAATCAAGAAGTCAGCATCATGGAATCAATTATTTGAATGATTTATTGTTAAGCAATTAATCATACTAAAATAGTTTTTATAGAATTTAAAAATATTTTTAATTTTAATAATTTGCAAAAATTATGTGACATTCCATGAAGGTTATAGTTTTCATTTTTTTTATTACTTTAGGACAAATTTATAACAGGAATCGAAATTTAGTTGTAATATCAAAAGTAAACAGTGAACTTGATTTCGATATTACTTTTACTTCTTCCAAAAAAGAATATAGAATAGTTATATTGGGTTAAGCGCCGCTTACAATATGAAAAAAAATGAAGAAAAGAAATTTGTGTATTATAGAAACAATCAAATAATTCATTCCATTTTAGTGACTAAATAAACATATAACATCCCACTGATTTCTACACTAGCATTATTTAGACTATTTTTAACTAGAGATAACATTGAATTTATTTTTAAGATTTACTAATTCATAGGTTCCCAGCCTTTTTTGAACTGGCCCCCCTTTTTCTAGTGAATATTTCAATATCGCCCCCTCCCACTCTAAAGAAATTGTACATAATAAATGGTGAAAACAAGAGTTAAATTTAAAAAATAATATTCTATTACTAATAGAATATATTTTTTAATTTAATTTTTGTAAGCTAAATTTTTTTTTACTTGCGAATCTGAAATAGCTATTGCCACACATACATTTAAATGTGTAATATTATATATTGTTTGAATACATAGGATATATATTGTTGGAATTGAAACGCTACTGTGAGTCAATATCTTCATCATTTAAAAGAGTGTAATAAAAGTTTTAATTTACTTGTTATTAAGACAGACAGGGGTTTTGATTATACGAAGTAATTCATAAGAAACTATTGCTTTCAAAATAAATATAAATTGACAGTTTCAGCTTTTAAAGAATCATGTTTTAATTCCTAGTTAACATATTTATGTTTCTTGGATAATATACGTAACGAAATGCAGTGGATGAAACATTTTTCCTACTGCTCACAAAGACAACACGTGCACTACAGAAATTAAAATGCACTATATCGTTCAAATTAATATATGTCTGAATGTAATGTAACCTTTAATTTTTTCAAACACTTCCCGAACTACCAAAATATGTGAATTTTCGTACATGTTATATAGAAATGATTTAAATACATACAATCAACAGAAGATAAACAATATTAAAGTTTACTCTTGTTAGTACACAATCAGCGTGTTTTTTTTGGTGTGTCTTTTTTGGTTAATCTGCCCAAGTCTCTCAGTGCCATCTCAACGCCCTCTAATATTCTCTGGGTCTCTTACCACCCCCCTAAAAGCCTCACACGCCAACAAGGGGGCGTTATCCCCCTCGTTGAGAATCTATGTACTAATTCAAAAGAGTTTTAAAAAGTTTAACTTCTTTGTGTTTAAAATGTGTATAGGTTAGTAATTAATAGAAGTTACATTGTGTGTTACTTTTCTCTTTGTTTACACAATAGTCATTCTAAATCACGTAAACATCAGCAAAATACTATTTCTATTTTATTTCACCCCTTCTTGTGCAGGCTGAATTTGCTTAAGATTTAACATATTAGTGTGAATAAAACCTTTCGTTTTTAAACAGACATTGATGAATTGATTTCTAATTGCAAACTACATATTTATCTGAAAATCATACATCACTACAAATTTAAATAATATTAAACTAACATTAACTATACATTTACTGGTGAATTTTTCTTCCATTTTACATGTCCTTATATAAACTACTGCACATTTCGTATTCTCGTAAAGGAGCCAAATATAAAAAGAACACCAAAAATCGAAAACTTGATTATAAAATGGAAAATAAATTAAATGACTTTTAAATTAATAAAGTAAGAAATTCATTTACACTCTCAAAATCACAAATAAAAAATATTGAAAATATTAACAAATTTTTAACGAAACGTTTCTGAATAAAATAGCAAAGTATACGATTTTGCTCCCAATTTTATCATCTTCTGCATAAATTTAAACTATTTTCAAATAAGGGTTTTTACTAAAAGATAAACATGAATATTAATCAAGAATTTTCGATTAAAAGGTAGCTAGAATTAAATTTTTATAAACCTAAAATACCATATCGTGTAAACACTTTGTAAATTTTGTACGATAAAACAAAATTTCTTCTTTATGAAATTTAAAATAAACTATAAAAGAAATTTCTCATAAATTATACTTTAAATATGTGAACATGGAAATATTTTTCTTTATAATAACGTTTATGGGAAAACGTTTATTTTGCAAAATTAAACTTACTTAAATAGTTAATGTTTTTTTCCTTGGATATAAGTTAAAAGAGTGAAACACACCCAACTGAAAAAATTACTAATTTGCTTAAGGTAGGGATTTAATTTTTAAGTATTTCAATAAATGTGATGCCGTTTTTTTCACAGCCAGTCTAAGTTTGAAAAAAGAGAAATTATAGATTACGTTAGATAATTTAAAAAATACAATTGATTTAAAGTTATTGTGTGGTTTATTTTTTTTATTAAAGTTATCTATTTTTATATTTTTTTGTTTTTTAATGTATTGTAAGAAAGATATATTTTAAAACATGATCTCACAAAGTATCACCATTTTCTTCCAGAAAAAAAAGATTTATTAATGCTTGAATATTTTTAGCTATAGCACTTAAACTATCAAAAAGTATAATGGTTTTAGCAATAATAACGCTTTGTAAATAAAATCATTCTTTTGAGAATTCTTTACTTAAATATATTATTTTAAAACAAGCAAGGTGATGATCCATTTTTCTTCTGGGATTCCGGTATAACATCCCAGCTGTCTTATGATTATAAATTAAATGATTATAAAAGTTTAAAAACATATACTCTTTTTTCACAAGGAATTGGATTATAATTTCATAAATTTGCTTCTTTGTAGATTCTGACTTTAAAAGGCTTGCTATTCGGAATATTTAATTATATAAAAATATCCATAGGCATTTAATATTTTTATTTAAAATAGCGAAAATTCATTTTAGAAATCCCAAAGCACTTAAAATATAATCCGAAGAAAATAATCAATGAAATTTTTCAATTTTTGTATAAGATAAATAACTAGCAAAAAGGGAAACGTAGCAATATTTTTTTTAAACCTTGCGACTGAAGTTCTTTTTCCCTAACACATCGAGTAAAAAAATCCAATTTCCATTTATTTAAAAAGATTTTTTGATAAATAAATTTCAGAACCTTATCTTGGTTATAAAAAGCAAATTTTAACGAGAAAAGATTTTTATCACCTAACAAGGGTAAAAAATATGATAAAAATCTGCTGTGTTTTTTTCTTATATGAAGCCCTGATAACTTTTTTCTGTTGAATTAAAAAAATGTTTTATATAAATGGGTAACTTAATTAGTATAATTATACAAATATTTTTTATAATAAGGTTACGACATCACCAGTTCATTTAAGTATAATTCGAAATTATTATATTTCAAATACGATTTCTTTCGAAGCAAAGCTTATTTTATGCACACAATGCTCTAATTATAGTATTCCATACAATTAATTTTTAATGCAATTCGGTCATATACTCATTTCTAAGAAATTAAACTTTTTTAGAAATGCAAAGAAAAGAGTTTTCATCTGAAATATAACATTCATTGAACATAATTAATTCAAGAAAAAATAGAAAAAGTAATAAATCTTAAATTTTGAAAAAATATGAGCTTCAATCCTCAATACAATATTTTAGAGAAGGAAAAATGAATCAAATAAATTGAATATTGGTTCATAATTTGACTGCTTTAGCTCAGGATACAAGCAATGAAACGGTACTTAATAATTAGAATGATAGTGTTTTTAAATTACCTTATTCGTAATTATAAATTTATAGCATTCTAAATATCACTAAATTGTTCAGAGGGTTTAGATTGGTACTTTAATTTTTTTTTATCTGCTTCTTTGCTAAGTAAAAAAAAAAGATTGAAATTTATTTTTTATTTTAAAGTAAAAATTTGTAGGAAGAAATTTTTTATTACTACAATATTTTAAACTCAAGCTTTTAGTTTCGAGTTATTTAAATTTATTTCCAAATACTTTAGATGATTTAGTACCCGAGTGGTTAGGGCCGCGAACTCCTGGTCTCCGTTATTTTTGTTGAGCTGCAAGTTCGAATTCTTGCGTCACTAACGACACCAGGACTGCAGTAAAAAGGGGCTGAAGCCTGTTAAATCAAACGAAATTCAAAGTCTTTACATTGGAGTGGTATGGAATTTTAGAGAGTGAGTACTAGTTTAGGTGCTTTACTTATCACTAATTCACGGCTAAAAACTACGCATTTCGTTGCCAATATCCCTCGTGTAGCTTTAAAGTGTGGCGTTAAAATTTATCCATTTTAAGTAATTTAATTGTAATCAGTTATTTTCACTTCATTATATTTCATTACGTAATCATTATATTTGACCATTTCCATCACATATATTTTTCACAGTTAATCCATCCAGGAAACAAACCTTCCAAGTCCATAAAATAGAACAATATGTGTCCTCCACACGAGACTAAATGATGACTTTTTGCTTTTAAACAACGCTAATTTAGTGATTAAGATTTGGAACAAATGCCAGCAGCTTCGGGCGGTGAGAATCCCCTCTTCTAGCAAAAGACAGAACATTGACAGAATATTCCACACCAGAATATGCTACACAAAAACTCAAAAACAACAAAACGTTGCCATCGCGAAAAGGCTAAATACAGTCGATGGTGTTGGTAAGAAGCATGAGAATAAAAATATTTATTTTTTAGAAAATACATGTATAAAATAGAAATTGTAAATAATGTTAAGAATTTAATAAAAATTAACAAAAACAAACAAAACGTTGTCATCTCGAAAATGCTTAATACAGTCGAGGGCGTTGGTAAGAAGCAAGAGAATAAAACTATTTATTTTACAGAAAATACATATAAAATAGAAATTGTAAATAATGCTAAGAATTTAATAGAAATTAAATATAGAATACTAATGAACATACAAAGCACATTAATAATAAAACACAGTTTGAATAATAATAAAAATACAGATTAATAATGAATGCAATTCCATCCAAACAACATGGGTGGTTGAAAATGGCGGAACAACCTAGTCCACCCTCCAAGAAACTAGTTAATAGTTGGTTGTGGTCCTGTAGTTGTTCCTGATTATATCGTTCTTTTAGTTTCTCGCTAGCCAGACTTAAAAGATCATCAAGGAAACTAGAAACTTCAAATGTTTGTTTCTCCCTTTTTTCAAAAGAAAGCCCCCCCCCCCTCGCTGTAATGTTTTTTAACGTGGTCCGATGTTTCCTGATTATCCACGGCCCTTCGAGTTATAAATTGGTAATTCTTTCCGTTGTTCGTCACGACTTTCTTCTCTTTGGGAGATATTGATTTCTTCCCCTAAAACGAAATGAAGAAGGTGATATCCAAGTAATTTCGCTAATCTCTTTCCTGTAAATTACACTTCTCTTTGCTCCAAGACGGTGTAATTGAAAAAAAGGAAAACTCCGATCGATTTGAAATAAAATTTTGAATATTTTTCTTGTAAGTAGTCAAATATGTTCACAGTTAAATATCATAACACATTGTTAAAACAGATAGTTCTTTAGTGTAAATAAAATAGTAGTGTCCTTGAAATTTATATACATTTATAAAAGAAACACTACTTTAATTAGAAAAAGCTTGCAAGAGCTTTGTGTGAGTATTAAGTTTTATCAATTTATTAATGCTTGTTGTTCTATAAAATATAATTCTGCTGCAATATTATTGGTGAGTGCTTATTAACGCTGTACTGCGAAGCTACAAGAGAGCTATTGTCAACGGACTCGTAACTTTGAATCATGGTTGTTGTTGCTAATGCCACCTGTCTGACGTAGTCAGATCGAGGCCCATGAAATTTATCATGGCATCGGTCTACAATGTACGCCTGTCGTTATCCATAGCTTTGAGCACAATGCGGGTGACAGTACGATTTGGCTCGGTATAATCAGTTATATGTATCGAGGATGACATATGATATATATATATTAATATATATCAATATTATATACTAATATATATATCCAATATCTCCAAACTACCATATCAACCCGACGGGAGGAGTTTGAGTCACGACAGATTTAGCGTGCATCAACCCCTCTAGAGAATGTGTCTTTAGTGGCACTAGGGATCGAACTCATGACATGTTGGCCACGAGTCAGTGACCATAACCAAAAAAATTACGGGGTCAGTGACCCCGTAATTTTGATGCTTGGTCAATTAATAAGGGCAAACCCTAAGCTGAAGCCACCTTAGAACTCAAACAGGAAAACTTCGAGCTCAACAGATTTAACTTGCATCCATCCCGTGAGCATGGTTTGTCTTAAGTGGCACCAGGACTTGAATTCGCGATTCAGAAGGATAAACTGGAAGCAATAGAAACGCGTTTGCCAATATTGTTTGACTAGCTGCAATTCGCTCCTATAATTTTTTTTAACTCTAATTCAAATCATTTCCTATAGAGTATACATACCATGTCTTCTTTGAAAAAAATGGTAGTTAAAAGAATTTGAATAACATTTTTATTACAAAAGTGAAATGCTTATAATTCATTGCTAATAAATACTTCAAAACAGAAAGTTCTTCTATCAAATGAGAAAAAATAATATAACAATTTATCAGTTTTTTTTAAAAAACTAAAAGTACAAAAAAAAAGCTTTCTTAAAATTTGAAGTTCTGAAGAATACTTTTCAGGAACAAAAATTAAATAATATTTCGTAACTCATGCGAAGTATTTATATTATCATGTAAATATATTTTAATATTTCTTGTAGAATTATAGAGAGGGGAGAAAAGAGACTTTTTAGAAACTTCGAGAATGGGATTACGAAAGCACTTAGAATATATTAACTTAAAAGTTGATACTTCAAAGCTTTTAGCACTTAAATATTTTAGTCTTTGAATATTTGATGTAAATTGAGTCCATAAAGTTTACGGCAAGTAAAATAACTATCATCCAATTTCTCATCAGCAAAAATCCCTAATTTTTCCAATGTTTAAAATTATTTTTGACCTTTATGGCTTTATAAAGTTTTCTACAATAAAATAAAAGTACTTCAAAACAACCCGTTTTCAACCTTTGTTGTGAATTAATTATACGAATAAGCTATTGCTTGATACAATCATGAGTTTTAATGTAACTACATTAGAAAATATTTTCTAAATATCTGTGAAAATTAACCGAAGTCATTTCATTCAATGGAATATTTGTAATGCTTAGAAAAATTATTTTAGTTGTGAAAAAAAAAGAGTATGGCAAATAACAAATTTCATTTAATGTGTGATTGGTAACATTACATCTGTCTAGATTCTAGATACTGAATAAGTAATAGCTCTTTCTCTTTCTCTGTATACATATACCTGTTGTAAAGTTGTATTCATTTTATGGTTATGGTTGTAGAAACTCAAGATTCTGGATATTATTCAAATCATCGTTTATTTTTGGAAATTTGAACATCAAGAGAATTGCTTTGAGTGTTCTATCCACTGAAGAACCGAGGAACGAGAGAATTATAACTTTTTTTAAATTTAAATACAAGGAAAAACAGGGGGAAATATAATAGAAAAATATTATCACATGGTTCAAGTGAAGGGAAATATTGATAATTTTTAGAAATTATGTAAGTGTATTAGGGAAAAGTTTAATCCACCCAGTAAGGCACGTGTAAGCTATTACGATAATTTTCTAGGAATCGGGAATAAATCAGTCAAAAATCCAAGGTCTAATCCTTTTAATGAGGAATCACTAAGGAATCTAAAAAAAATAACTTGGGTTTTAATCCTTCAATAAGAGATGAAATAAAACGCATTTCGAAACAGGTTATTTGGAGAATTGTGATTTAAACAAAATTACATAAGATTAAAATTTTCAGTAAATATTAATTTAAGCTATTACATATATTTATATATCCAATCTTAACCCCAAACCTAAGAGTTTGCTGTTGTATTACTGTACTATTATACTTTGTTCTATGCAGTCTTGTGGTTTGTAGCATTAAGTTTGAACCATAGAAATTTAGTATATATATGTATGCGTTTAAGAGAGAGGCGAGGGTTCACACGCCAACTCGGGTTGAAAAAGAAGACGCAGAAGCACTTCATATTTTTAAGCATTTAATAAATTAAAAAGAGGACGGCACAACACAAATACTAAGATAGAAGGAATGAAAAGGAGGCGGTAGCTGCCCTTGACATCAGCTGGCGAATGTCTTCCGGAATCACATTTACAGTGAATATTGGTGGCTCCATTTAATAGTCACTGACGCGCCAACTGGTGTAAGTGGATACTATATATATATAAAATTTGTGTGTGTATGTATAGATAGATAGATTTAATAGATAACGAAAGATGTGTGATTATAACATTTTAACCAGAATTAGGTTAACATACGACTTGCGTATTAAATTACAAACAAATCTTAACATATTTAAAGTAATCAAAATGGAATATTTTTGTAAATAAAAAGTATTTTTGCGTAAGGAACAATATCCCCAAATAGATTTTTAAATAAACATCGTATTTAATATGTGAGTAAATTCGTCGAAAAATAAAACACAAACAAATGTTTAAAGGTAAGACATCAAAGAAAAAACGTAATCGAACGAAACTGAATTCATATTTTGAGGAATGAAGTTTACTGATACTAATAACTAGTTCCTGAGGCCCTTCTCCTAAAAAAGCCTTAAACTTTTTTAGTACATACGTCAAATATTAGAACCAAAAATAGAGTCACCAAATCCTACTCCATTTTACAAAATCCCATTTAATTCTTGTGGAAATTAATACATAACCAGTTCTCACTTCTCTCTACAGCAATTCGACGACCCTAAAAAAAGATTCTATTCCCTTGTCCCTGACAAAGGAAAAGAAAAGTGTCATCCATTACTGCCCAAGGGGTCCTTGAAGCAGAAGACAAAATAACGAATGAATTTTGCTGGAGCAATCCGCCGGTTCAGCCAAGCAGAAACATATTCGAGCCGTCTCAGAGTATTCAATTGATCCAATATTTCATATCACTTTTCGTGTCCAGCCGTCATTAGGGGACACACGGCCGGGGTATTTCCTAACTGACCAACTCCGTGATTGTTTTGAGTTGACATCGTTGCCATGGTGACGGTCGAGTGTCGCGGGTCGGGCTTGACGCCGGAACGTGTACCTGTGCCTTTCCTGTTGCACAGGTACGCTTTCGGGCACTAAAAAAAGGGGGGGGGGCAAATACATAATGGAGATCGGGCTTATGGAAGGAATTTTTTTATGTGTCTTACTAAGCCTAGTCACCAGTAAATGATCTAAAAAGGAATTTTTAAAATTAATTTTGTGTTCAGCCTTTTTTCCCTTACTTTTGGGGAGTTTTATTGAGGTAACTTTTATTTTAGAGGCACCTTAAAAGAGTCATTCGAAGAATACTAAAACAAAAGAGAATAATGTGGTGTTCTGGTGAGACACTTTAATATTAGGTAAAATATTAAGACAAAACATTTTTATCTTCGTTATGCTGCTTGATTTTAGACAGAAACAAATCGATAATCAAGGGCTAGAGACAAAATCCTACTTAAAAGTGATAAAACTTTTAAAGAGGGCTCCTGTATTTCATTTGAGACATTTTAGTATTTTTGGGACAGAAGAAACATTTTGTTTGTGTGTGATGAAAATGATTATACGTTCGTATGAACCAAAAAAGTGAATTATTTTTTGAGGAAAATTATTATTATTTCTTATAAAATACTTTTAAGAAGTAATTAAAATTTATGACACGAGTAAAATAAGCGAATGGATTCGAATATAAGGTAAATACACCTATATTGTGTATAAAATTTGCTTACAGTTGAAACTGAAATTTGATGCCTAGGATTTTTTTGTATCACAAAATAAAGACACTCATTAAACTACTAATATAATAAAAATATTTTTTAAAAAGTGTATAGGAATTCAAAAACTTTTCATGCCGACATTAAAAATTATTTCGTAATAGTATTTCCATTAGTTTTTTCTTTATATTTTAAAGATGGAAAATTCTGAAGGAAGTTCACTGAAGAAAAGAAGCTCAAATACTCAAAAAGAGTAAATATATTTATGATTAATTTTCATTTATTGATGCTCAGTAACAATTTTGAACTAAATGAAGAAAGTTATTAATTTAGAATGATTTTGAATAATGAGTAGAATGAATAGAATGTAAGAATTTTTCTGAATTTGGAACAATTAGAATTTAGGAATCTCTTTGAAGGTACGAATTTTTCTGATCAGAGAACAAATAAAATTTAAGAATTTCTTTGATTTTAGTATGAATGGAATGAACGAATTTTTCTGATTTTTTTAGAATAAAGAAAATCAAGAATTTCTTTGAATTAAAAATAAAGAAAATTTAAAAATTTCTTTGAATTTAGAATGAAAAGAAATCAGGTTATTTAAAAGAATTTAGAAAAAGTAAAGTTTAGAATGAAATGTATGAATGCAACTTAGAATAAATAGATATTACGTATGTATTTAGAAATATAATTCCACTTTTTGTGTTTACTGTTAGATTATTTGATTTATTAACTATTTTATAAATTGATTTGATAGTTAAAATTTCAAATGATTTCAATAGGTTTAATTTACTTGAACTATAACTAAGTAATCCTTTTGAATATTTTACCTACTTAAAATTTGAATTTCATTAGATTTATCTGTGAAATTAATTCCAATTGTTAAAAAAAAATATGGAATATTGAAGAAAGCTGACATTGTTTGACCGTTATTAAGCACAACCTGTTTTCGAAGACATTCGTAAAACCCCCAAAACACATCATTTTCAGTTCGAAAAATTAACGAGTTTTTAATTAATGAATGCTTCTCTGGGTGGATTAATATTTTCAGTCATTTTAATTTATCTTAAAGACTTCTAATTACTCTATAAATCTCAAACTTCATTAAAAAATATTAAAACTAGGCTTAGGTGAACATTAATTTATCTAAGATTAAAATCTTTTATAATTGTTAACCAAATACTTCTCTGTATGAAAAATAAAAAAAAAATAAAGACCGTTCAAAAGATTAGAAAAAAAGAAAGAAATCTGAATAAAAAAAGAAAGGAGGAAACATATATTCATATACACCATGAATATTCTTTATTAAAAATAGATTATCTCTCTCGAAAATGACATTTTTTTCTGAACTCAAATCATTTGTTGTTTAAATTATGTTTAACTTGCATCTTATTTAAATTGTTATGTTAATTTCTTTTTTAAGTTTTTTTAGAACACATAATTAATATTTTGAACAAAGATATTTTCAGAGAAAAGAAAGGATATTTTTGTTATATGATTTTAATTTGAAAATGTAGCTTCTCCCAATTCTAAAATTTAAATACCTTAATTTTGAGCAGCTGCAAAACAATAAGATGGGCATAACTATAGTAATCCATGTTTTATTACTTTAATTATTTTAATACAATCTTCTTTTTCATTTTATTAGTTATATTACAACCGTAGCTTAAAAAAGAAAAACAAAGTTTATAATTCAAATACTCCTGTACCATATTTTTCAAACAACTCTTTATATTGTTGCATTTAAAAAAGCCAAACAAATAATTATTACCCTTACTCCTCTCCCCCCCCCAACTCTTTTTCTTTATTTTTTTTTCATTAAAATTGCAACAATGAATGCTTTTCCTCATGTATACTCTTTCATTACTCCCAATACAAAACTCAAATAGATGAATTATTACTTCTTTAAACAAATTTCAAATCCATAATTAAAAAAATTCGATCTTCAAAACACAGCAAGCTCAAAAAAGCATATGAATTGAAATTTTGCTTGCTTTTTGTGTATACATACTATTATGTACATTTTTTTTTATCCCTAAATGACTTCTCCGTGTAATTATGCTCGACAAAAGACGATATTAAGCGGATGATTGAAAGAACTGGAAAGAATAATACATTTTCCCCATCCATCTCATTTGTCTTCTGCCCCCCCCCTTTTTATTAATATTTTGTACATTTTTCCCCTATTCATTTTCATGCTAATCAATTTCTGCGAATGAGATATTAATGAATATAAGATATTCTTTTGTGCCGTGTTGCCGCTCCGACTTTTCAATAAAACTCTGCAATCGAAACTAGTCGACCAGCTGTTGCTGAAAGGTTGACTGTTACAATATGTTGGGAGGAGGTGTTTTTCTCCTGAGTTTGAAAGGGGAAAAATTACCAACATGATTTTTAAGAGCAATTATCGTGTAAAATTAGAATTGAGATTCGAAGGAGTTTAATTGTCAGAATTTTTCTAAGTTCTGTTTAAATTCGATACCCCCACCCCCCCGCAAAAAAAATAAATCGTTTTACATTTTAAAAATTTTTTTAAAAATATCCTTCCATTTCCAAGGTATATAAATAGAATGTTTTTTTAAAAAAAAGGAGGAAATTCATAATGTATGTGAAAAGTAGCAAATTAAATTATTTTTCTAAATCACATTAACAATTTATTAAAGAATTTTTTTTAATCTTTTCACTCATAAATTATATGGTGGTTGCAGCTCTTACTGTAAACATGCTACAAATATTTAGAATACTATCTTTGAATTTTGATATTGTAAACATTCTTAATAATAATTATCTCACAGCCATTTTTAGTCTCGAAAATAAAAATGTGATATTAGCTTTTATTTTATGATTTCCTTTATCATGATTTTATTCCATTTCATGAGGTCCACTTCTTCCAATGTTCAATTTTCAAAGTTGATTTATGAAAATTGATAAAATATGAAGTGAACTGCATATTCTAGTTTTGAATATCTTAGATACAGTCAAAAAAACTTATTTAAAGTGTAGAAGCTAACAAATTTAGCCTAGGTCGTAGCCAGCTGGTATCATTGGGCTTCAATTTCATGAGTAGTGCGTCTAATTTGGATTTAAATGTGTTCAGTTAAATCGTTCATCTTATTTGAGTAGTAATGCTTCTTATACTCTTATTTTGCTTCTATAAATACGGGCTTACATTTATCATAATTTCTCAAGCTGAAAGTTTGTGATTTAGTTTGCTTATAAAAAAAGAATGCCTAGTTCTTTGTCGATTGATATTAGAATCTTGGACACTTTTATTGAAGCCAAGAAACAACTGAAATCTACAAGAGTTAGATTAACCAACTTTTCGTAATCCATATTTGGAGAAAGATAAAACTCCTTAAAGTTTCCATGAACAGTGACTAAATCCATTTTTGACCTTTTTTTTATTTTATCCATTTTGATCCTTTTTTGATGTAAATTTTATTTAAACTTTACATAAGCGACTGGCATTTTAATCTATCAGTCTTTGACTGAATATCTCGGAAAATATAAAAACAGGACAAAAAAACATATGATTATGAAAAAAGAAATCAAATTTATTGCACATTCAATATTTAATTAAGTAGGCTTAAGGTTAATTTAAATTTCATCTCGAATAATAATTGGTACGAATAAAAAGGAAAGCCACCACAGAAAAATAAGCAAGTAGGTTTAATTAAAAATATGCCTCCTCTAAAATGTTGTTTATAAAAATGTCAACCCAAGAGACAAAAACATGTCAATTAGGAAAAAGCTTTAAAAAAATATTTCTCATGAAATATAAATAATTCAAAACGAGCAAAAAATATGCGAGGAGTTGGCTCTTGAGTTGGTTGTGCAAACTGTGAATTTTGTGAAAAATAGATTTTATTTTCAAGTTAAGGAATCCGGGTTACATTTACTCCCTGCAAATTCACGCATTTTTAAGGGTCATTTTTAATTATTTTTTTAATTAGAAAAACAAGAATTCGGCTGAAAAATTTCATTTTAGGCGGATGTAAACATTTGGGAATTACAATTAATAAATGATTTTGCCTCGAAAAAAATATCCAAGCTAAGTTTACATTTGCAAATTTTGGTGAAATAGTCGTGAATTGCTTCCGATACTGAGAAAAAAAGGGGCAGGGGGGAGTTTAAAAGAGTTTAAATAAACAGTTTAGGTGACTACGTTCTACATCATGATTTTGAAAAAGCGTATAATTGGATAATTTGTTTTCGATATTTAGAATAATTTGAATTAGAAAATACATATAAAGTTGTTTTACAAATATTATTACAATAAAAAATTATTTGAATGCAACTTTTAGCAAAAAATTAAGAAGGAATGACAAATTTTCAAAACATTCTACTTTTTATGGAAAATGCTCTTGAAATAATGTTTTACCCTTACATATAGGTAGTATGATCTCTTTACCAAGATTAAACTGAAATTTTCGGAATACATTATTTAGAAGTGGATTAATTTTTATTTTATTATATCAAAGTAAAGACATTTTAACGTAAAACATAGGTATATACACACCGTACACAAGTCATAGTTATATATGAGCAAAGTAATATTATTATAGACATTTTCACACACATTAAAGGTGAATGTTTTGAAACATATTCTTTCTTTTTATGGCAAAAAACTGCGTTTAAATAATTTTTTTCTTGGGATAAAACTCTTAAAACAGTTTTATGTGTATATTCTAAATCAATTAACACTTAATAAAATCACTCATTTATGCGCTTTTTCAAAATCATATTTACGAACGCAGTCAGTCAACGTAAGCTATAGTAACGAAATTTATGTTAGCTTCAAAAACTCATTGCTCGTACATTTAATTATTTCAATATAAAAAGTACATTCGTATGAATAAAGTTACTTGTAAGAAACTCTCCTCATTTTTAAGAATAAATCAATATTAAAGTTGACACACAGATGTAAAATGCCTATTTTGCTACTGGAGTACTAATATGAAAAATGTCTAAACTATAATCTATATACTTATGAGTAATAAAAATACTTAATATGTTAGTAATAACTTAGTATCTTGTTTAAGTAATTTCAGTATAAAATAATAATGTGCATATACATTGGGTGTAAATAATTATGTAGCAATATATCTCTACAAAAAGTGGACTTGCAATAAAAAAGAAAATTTATTTTTATCCTAAATTTAACTTGTGGATTCGAATAAAACGTGTTAAAAAAGAAACGCAAGAAAATATTAGAAGAAATTATCGAGAAAGTACTTTAGTTAAATATAATATAGCTGCATTGGGCTTTATTAGGAAATAAATCCGAATACGAAACACTGATTCTATCCACCATCTTTACAATGACACACAATAGACTTCTTTTTTTTTTACGAAGGAAGCGATCTGGGATCAAAGTATACCAAAGCCATAAATCATATAACTCATGAATTATAGGTGTCTTTTACCATAAAATGTAACCATTGTTACAAAATCAAAACTTCCGGGAAAGCATGAGAAACAAGTTAAAAAATTTTCAGTACCTTCATTCTGAATTTTTTCCCCTCGCGTTTTTGCATTGAGTTAAGCTTGTTCAACTTTTGTGAGTAGAGACATAATTTTATCTTCACGTCTCTTTACGAAAAAATAAAAAAAGAAACCATTTTTTATGTTTAAAAAAACAAGTTAAATAAACGCTCGGTGCCCTTTTCAGCATAAATCTTTGTCGAAAGAACACCTCAATAAAAGATTGTCAAACAAACACACACACAAAAAAAACAGGCAGATCGGAACAGCGAAAGCATTTTCCGCCGATATTAAGAAAAATAAACCTTTCCTCTTACGATAAAAGTCTACTATACAAAACAAAAATGAACCCAGATTTTAGAACACAAATATAAAAATGTTAAAAAAAAAATTCCTTTTAAGTGAAAACGCTTAAAATACATCGAAGAAAAATGTTAAACCGTTCCCTTTTTAGGTCTGGAACCGTGAAACTATCTTTACGTCGATAAATCCGATTTCCTGTGAGGCAAGCGTACCAACACAACGTACTCGCCACGCAGGGAAAAAAACTTGTTGAAAAATAAAGGAATCGTGGGGAAAAAAACTGTTGAAAAGATGGGTGTGGGGGTGGAAAAGAATAGCCAAATCCTTTTCAGTGGAAATTCTTCGGGGATTTCACAGGGAAGAATTTGGATCCCAACTTCTCTCTGTCATGTATATATCTAAAAGGAAATTTTATTTACTCATATCTATTTCTTTCCAAATGTATCAATTGGAATAGGAGAGAATTTTCAGCAGCAAGGGGATAGGGTTAGTGTTTGGCAGGAAGGGATGCAGGAAGGAACCATTTTAAGTTTCTTGGATAGTTATTTCGGGTAAATACAAATAAAGGGAAGTGGAGAATGTTTTGATTGCTTGTTTTCCATTTTCAGAAAAGAATGGGTTTTTACTTAACATAAAAAATTGCATCCTTTCTCTAAAATATTTGTGCGAAATAAAAATGGAAATGAAATGTTTATCTAATACATGAAATCAGCCAGATGTAGAATATATTTTATTTTCTTCTGCAAATTTTTTTTTGTTTTCATTATGCTGAATTCGGTAAAAAATATATATAATTTATCTAATTTCAATAAATTTTTCTTATGTTTGATTATTTGAATTGAAGTATAACTGTTAAACATAATTATAAATAATATATATATTATATAATTTTGATAATTTATATATAAATGAAGAGGAAATTAAAAACCATTCTTTCCTATATTATAAAAATTTCTGTCATTTATCATATAATTTTAACTTTATTCTTCATGCCTGTTGATATGCTTTGTAGAAAACAATTTATAACAGAAAACAAAAAATTATAATTATAACATTGAAAAATGATTTAAAAATCTTTAATCTTGTTGAATTTCATTTATATCTTAAGGGAACTAATCATTCATTTGTTCCAAGAATTTCTCTCCAAACCATTTCTTTTATGAGAAAAAAATATGCAGGATAAAAATAATTGTCTTGAAATAAAACATTTTATTCCAGCGTGAAAATTATGTTAGGCGAATACAAAAAGATAACGCGGGAATATTTTAAAATATGAATATTTTTTAATATAACATATAATAAATATTTCTATGTAAGAGATAGAATATTTTTGCTTGTTAAGAATGACATTGAAATATTTTGAAGCTTTCGTTAGTTGAATTTTTAATGCATTCAGGAATAAATGCATTAAAAGTAACAAAATTTATTTGTGTTTAATATGTTCTGATGTAAAGCTGAAATTTATTTAAAAATTTTATTAAATAAAATTCTTAAACAATACATTTTTGTTATATAAATAAAAGAGAATGTATGCTTGAAGTTATGATGAAAGTATAGTTAAAAGAATTTAAAAATACCCCTATGAATTACTAAAATAAAAAATTAAAAAAAAGCAGAACGAAAAAGATATTTTTCTATTATCCTCAATATGATTTATATATAACTTTGAGTATTTATACATTTAATGCTTATAAAAATATTCTTTGAGAAAAAAAACAAATACTTACAATTTTTGAAAAAACCGTGTCAGCCTGTTTACGCTATTTTAAAAAAGCATTATATATGGAGTAGGATTTAAAAGTTTCCTGACTGTGAGCCTATAACTTAGAAAATATTACTAATTAAATTGCTGAAACACATCCTCCTCCGAAATAAGACCCTTGAGCAACAAGGGAAATTGCTTGTAAAGATCGTCGACATATTTCTGGAATCCATTTTCAGCCATGTCCTTGTTGTTGTTGTCGTGTCCTTCCCGAAGAAATGGAATGAAAGTTGCCAGAGCCTGTGAGACAGGTTGGACTTTTTAACGATAGATGACGACACCATTTATCTCCACCTCCACAATTTAGGCATGGAACTGGAGGGGAGGAAAATATTCTCCAGCCTCCTGCACTCGTGGTTTCAGCTTCGACTGCCCACAAGACTTTCGCCATGTACTTCAATTCAGCTAGTGATGCATCTTTGACTTCATTGATAGATTGAAATAAACGACCCTGCAGGCGACGTGCCAGCTTAGGAAATAGGTTGAAGTCACTTGGGGCTAGATCAGAAAAGTAAGGAGGATTTAATGAAACAGTTTTCATTTTCGGAAAAAAGGCAGTGACGAGGAGGGATCAGTTTGCATGAACGTTGTCATGGAAAAGAAGCAATGACTGCTCATCCCACAATTTTGGTCTCTTCTTTTGGATGACTCACGCAAACGACGCAGAATGTCTAAATAAAGTCATAATCCCCCTATAGCAAAGGTTCTTCACGTTACAGGTTCAAGCTGGAAATTTTTGAATTCTATATACCTCGTACATTGCAAATTATTAGAGATTCGTATTCCACGACATTTCAAAAAAATAATTAAGATTTTTTTAAAATTTTAACAGTTTAAAACAGATTAATTAATCAGTGAAAGAAAATAAGATTTTAAAATAGAATTTATAATTTTAATTAATTTATTTATTTCTATTCTATTATTTCCGTATATTTCTGATACACATCTCTAGTTTTTAACAAATAAAAATTATTTAAAATGATTAACGGTACTTTTTTTTGGAACTTATTTAAGCACACATAATTTTTGTCATAATGTTAAAGTAAATGTCAGTATATAGTAAGCATCTATTTTTGTATTTACAACAACTAATAACTTATGCACTAATTTTGGGTATTATATATGCTGTATGAATATGCCATGTAAATCCAAGTAGCACATGAAATTATACGTACGGAGGGTAAATGTTTAATAGTTCAAATGAAAGAGTACCTTTATTTTCCCTCTATTTTCGAAATTTAAATATTGCTCTATTTCAATTTTGAATATTCAAGTAATATAAAAAAATTTAAGCCAATTCCTACTTAGATAAACAAAGAAAGATTTTATTTTAGTTACTTTTTATTAAATGATTGCAATTAATATATAAATATGTACATACATATGACAGAATCACAATATTAAGTGACAAAATAGAAAGTGATTTTCCTTGCAATTTTCCATTTTCCTTTCCTTATAAGGTGTGGGACTATATTTTGTTTGTTTGTTACTATTTATTCATTCATACATCACATTCTCAGAAATTAGGCCATCCCAGGTAGGATTCGAGCTCACAACCTTTGGATTTGAAGTCCAACGCGCGACAGGGACATAATGAACGATTTTCCTTTCTATATATGCTGCCGGGTTATTATTTTTATGTGTTTGTTACTATTTATATTTTTTCAAACATTTATTCATTAATTAAATTTTTAAAATATTTTTTAAATTTAATTAATGAATTAGTATTTTTTAAAAAAACTGTAGTAACATCAAGTGGCATCCGCTACAAGTTTAAAAAATGTATTGAACTTGAATGGATGAATAGAAAGTATTTTATTAACAATTTAAAATTTGAAGGTATATAGGGAGAGAGGGTAGGAATTGAACAGTGATAGTTATAATGCTTCTGTTAAAGTCATTTTGAATAAATAAAGCGAAAATTTAATCGCATTTAAATGAACAAATAACTTTCCAACAGTACAGAGAAAAAGGCAAGTTGTGTAATTCAAATTAGATACGATGCCTGAAGATACTATGTCTTTCAAATTATATACGTTGTCTGTCTACATCTAAATGCAGATACAGATTTTATATAGCATAATAAAGACCTTCATATCTCTACATATTGCAAATAAATCTACGAATTGAATATTATAAAAGGAGGTATAATATATAACAAAAACATATCATGTGCCTTCAGTATCAATTCAAACTTGATGATAGCCACAGTTATTTAACTTAAGTAATGCTGAACCACGATCAGAAGACGAAGTCGACACTGAGATAGCACCCCATTCTCCATATACGAGTCATAACAATGCAAAGCCTTGATAGATTGCACATGCATCAGCATCTTCATAAGACGGGCTTTCAGAGAAGGCAGAAATTTAACACAAGATGCAACAGAAACATTACTCGCAGACACTAAGCTATCGTACTCTTTTTCTGCTAGTTGAAAGACCCGCCGTATAGGGGTTCGATGCACGTTAAATCTGTCGAGAGCTCAAACGTCCTCCCGTTGGTGTGGTGTGGTAGTTAGGAGAGGGGGTGCCAGATCGGGTGTCCTCCTCGTCACTTGACCATGGTTCAAAATTATGAGGTCCGTCACCAAAATACCTCGTGTAGCTGAACAGTGCGACGTTAATCTTCACACACTATTCATCTATCTGATATACTACTATTCCTTTCTATACTATATGTATACAAAAACTCATATATAGCATAAAAATAGCTCAATCAATCCCTCATAATGGTATCTCTGAAGATATTACACGTGCAAGTTTGAAATTTGGCAGGCATGTTTCTTTTTCTGTAGAGATCAACGAAGAGTGAATTTTGCGGAAATCAACTCCCAAGAAGGGCTTTGCCGACGACCTACAAACCTACCTTAGGCCTACAAACTTATATTTGCCGAATTCTACGTATAGGCTTTTCTGGAAACCATCTCCCAAAGGAAGGAATGTAAAAGTTATATATGCTTCCAATTTAGAAGTCCTGTCCTATTTAAGTCATAGGGAGAGGGTTATAATGATACATCCCTCAGATAAAAGGATTTACAATACATTTTTAAAGCTTAATAGGGGAGCATAGATATCAGTAACATAGAAACAGTATATAGTTGAGCAAATTCATGAAATACCCAACAAAGCGGGCGGGTAATCTATTATCGGGCCAGTCTATTTATCTAAGCAAATTTGGATATATGAATGTAGAGTCCATAAAAAAATGAGTTGGTAGAACAGAATAAAATCACAAGAAGTTGTGTAGTATATATAACACCTAACTTAAATTTTTACATTTGAAATTTTAGTACTGATAACAAACGCGATATAAAATAAATGGAGAGTGAAAAAAATTGAAATATATTATATTTATGCAAATTCAACATTGTAATTCTTTTCTGCTTTATACAAATCCGGACACACAGCAATTGTAGGAGCGGAAACGTTCCCGGCAATGCTACAAGTTCAATGCGAATATATGAAAAACAGAAATGATGTATGACTTTCAAAAATAGCATTACTTTACTTGTTGGAACTAATGTCTTTGTTTTCCCTTTGGAGGATCTCCGCAAAGCCACCCTGCTATGTCCTGAACTGAGGAAAAATCCTTCCGAATTTAGAATGGAACAAGGATATGCCTCCAAGAACGTTTGGAAAGGACCATAAATAATGGTAAAGGACGACACAAACGCTGAGTTCTTTTCTGTATCTGCCACCTTTTACGTCATGTTCGACAGAAGATGGCGAGATCTTTGATTTATAAGCTGTAAAATGTATGCAAATTCACAAATTCAGCTTATCCGTAAGGTGAAGAAAGACGTAAAGAAGGAGAAAAAATGACGTGGGTATATATTCACATTTTAACGCTTCATGGTGCTTTGGATGTTGTTTTTACGAGAGCTTTTACTGTTACCTGAGCCGAATTCACGGCTTGATGGGGTTTTATGGACAGCGTCAGAACTCTTTTTTTTTTCCTATTCTCCTTTTTAAATCTACTCGGAAAAGATTTAACACACATCATGAAAAGGGAACGAAGGAAAAAAAATATTTTACTTTGGAACGTTTTGCATGTTCTAAATGTGCGACAATGGTTTTTGCATAAATGCTTTCTTGTACTTGGCTTTTATAAATCCACCCACCCTACTTCGTGATGGATATTTTTTGCTTTTCCCTGTATTACGAAATCTTTCAAGTGTTTTTTTTCTTGTTGTTGTTGAAATTTTCAATTCCCCACACAAATAGTTTTTTTTTTATATTTTTACTCTCATCTTATTTATAAGTGCGTCTCAAGACTTTTTCCAGTGATCGAACTGCAAATGCACATTATATTTTATGCATTCTAACTACTACTAAGGAAAACGTGATCCATATAAAATACAATATACTTTTATAAAAAGGCGTTATGAATAACTTTTTCGCCTTGTCTTATAATAGATTGCTAAATCGTTATATATATAGTGTGTGTGTTTGTGAGTGGAAACGATATTTGCGCTGTGTGTTGTCGTTCAAGTCGCAGTCCTTAAGTAACTAACATAGATTTGTTTAACTTTTTTAATTAATGTTTATACTAGCATACATAGGTATAAGAGTGGCATGAATACCCAAAAATACGCTCGACTCGGAAGTGTAAGCACAAGCGCTTTAAATTTGAAATAGATGAAGTTAGAAAAATAAATTTTTTATACACAGGAAAGAACAAATTTAATTTATTATATATATATATATAATTACTTTTTATTTGTAATATTTAATCCAACTACAGAGGGATAAATAAGTAAGATATTGAACCATGACGTAATCAGTGTAATTTATTAGCCAACTCTTAAGTTAATTTTTTTTTTTTTTTTTTTTTTTATTTAGGGCATTTTTATAAGTTCCTTCCACTAGTTTTAATTTGAACTAATTTTTTTTGGTCCCATATCAAATTTATTTCCCTTCAGTTCTAGTAAAATGTTATATTATTCTGGATTTATTTGAAGTTTATCTTATGAAATACATCTTATTGTTTTGCAATTCTCTGTCAATTTACTTTACAGAATGTAGATCATAGTTGGACTAATTAATGATAATTTTTAAGTACTTAAAAGTCCTTAGTTTATATTGGAATTCGTTGTTTACATTCTGTTTACCATGTTAGTCCTTAAAACACTCAGAAATAAAAATGAAAAAATATTCTATAATATTTGAATAAAAGTTTTAATCACATAAATCTACGTTTTTATTTAATTATAAAATTTATCATTTTCTAGGCCTAAAAAAATTGACAATTATATTTTGTAAAGGAAAACATTTCGTTAAACAGCTAGTATATTATTTTGTTATGAGATAATATTAAAATTTGCATCTAACGAAAAACGTGCTTTATTATTAGTCATTTATTACATTCGTAAGGTTGAATTAGGGGTGCAATATCCTTATTACATTGGTAATATACTATTTTTACTTTTCAACATTAGTATTAATTCGGGCATTGTAAAAAAAATTAAAAAACACTCATGTGACGTTTTCGAATTATTTTTAAAAATAATGTTTACAATTTCAGAAGTTATTTGATAGTTGAAAATTTTTTTTCTCTCTGATCTAGAATCTTTGAAAGTGGTTTAAGTCAATTTTATATTATTTATAAATAATTACCATGGTTCATAGTAATTAAGCTTGTAATTTCAATAACTACATAAATTTATATTAATAAAATATTTAAAATCTTTGAAGATTTTTTGAGGAACTGTTCACAGATAAAAAGCTTATAGCAGATTGCATGCACACACACACAATGTGAACCATTAACGAAGTTTTTGTCAAAAATGGACTTAGCACCAAAGAAAACGGTTCATAAAATAATGGAACCCATATTTAGAAAATGAAGGAACAGGACATTTTTTGGTTTGAAGAAAGCATTTATTTCAGAATATAAAATGGAAATGAAGCTTGAAGGGGTGGGAGGGAAATACTTTTGAGTTGATTTAAAACTTCTTCGTCAACATATCTGAACAAACACATCTTTAGAAACAAATTTTTACAAAAGGAAGCACACACAAATACCTATAGTAAATAAACCATTTTCCTAACAATGCTGGCATTAACTCCAAAACTGTCATTCAATTCAGAACCGGATGTTCTCGACACCACCTTTTTATTATTAACATTCACGTTTAATACAGTCACCAGGCACAACCATTCTAGATATTGCGTTTTCTCTCCACGATCTCTGCGTTTCTCTTCTTTTAATTTTTTTTCTTTCTTCTTTTCCATTTTTTAATAACGCACCAAAGAAAGGAGCCTAGCCTTTTTTGCAATTTTCATGACTTGTTCAAAAGCTCAGAGAGAAAAGCCATGACACATGTAGACCGTCTTACAACGGCAGGGATTCTTGAAGAGGAGAGGGGGGAGGGTAGAAAAAAGACATGACAATCTCTCCAGGGAAATTTGCACTTGCAGAAAAACTCGACTCTGATTTATTTTGAAGACATAAAGAATTTTATGAAGTTTTATGAAGGGCATCTTTGTGTTGCGTGCCTTTATATACATATTTCTGAATCATCTGACAAGGATATTGCATCCAGGTAGGTCAAATATTGCGAGGACCCTAAGCCTTGTCGGTAGACCACTAAAGTAAACATTGAAATGCTGATGCATATGTATCTATCGGATGAAAATTCTTCATTGCTACAAAGATGTAAATCCATAAAAGAGAAATCCATCTTAGGGGATGACTTCTTTGTTGTTTTTATTACGTCATCTGTTTGTTTCTTTGATCCTTTTGAAGATTTGATCATTTTTATCAAATTGGTTTACTGGAATATATGAAGCAGGATCACTTTTAGAGCCAGTTGTTATTGTATTCTACTCGTAGATCATAATTTCGGTATGCCAGTGTTTAGAAGTAAAGAAATGCATGTATTTAATATATGTAAAATTTCTTGCTGGTTTATATTGCTTAATATTTTTGTGCAATGTGTAGTTCTTAAGATAATTTATAATACACTCGACTCTCAATAATTCAAACCTTCAATAATACGAACCTCTCACTAATTCGAAGTATATGCTCAGTTCCTAGAAAAATTCTTGATGACAATACTATATACCAACTATAACAATACGAATTATTGAGTGTACCAAAACGAAGTAAAATCTGTGATTGGTCAGACTATAACACGCAATAGTTCGAAGTTATCTTATAAAACTCACGAAAATTCGAACACTCACTATCATGTATAGCAGGCAAGCAAGCAGGCAGCTGTAGCAAGCAGGTTGGGGCTTACATGTTTTGTGCTGTATTGTCTCTGTGTGTATCCCCTGTAATCTAGTCCCTTTAATGACCATCTGTCTGCCCCCATTCTTAGTGTTTTCCGGTTCATTAGGCGAAAATACACTTTTCTTGATTTCCTTCTTCAAGTGAACAATAGACCCACCACACCTGTTGTCAGCCGTCCATATCTTTCGTTTAACAAATGGTCCACCTTTGGGGGGAAAAGTTACGTAGGATTGTGTATGAATGTATTCTTTTAATACATGTCTTTTAACTTCTGTATAACATATTTATTGTACTTTTTAAAAATGACTTTAAAATAATTTTATATATATGTGTACAAAATTGTTGTTTTACTACATAGTTTCAAATTTAAATGTGTTAGGAAAAAAATTGTCTTCGAGTACTTTGGGAGCTTTTTCTACCTTTTTGATAATTCGAAGTTTTTCATTGATACCTCCCACTTCGAATTATCGAGAGTCGACTTTATATGTCTCGCAGTGTATAGGAGTTAAAAATCAGTAATGCAATGAGGTGTTCAGAGGGTGGATTTAAAAATGAAGCTCCTTTGATGTGTAGATACACGAAGAAAACTAAAAACCAGAATTTATGTTAAATATCTGTCGTTGTTACAAACATGAAATTCTACATATTTTGTTGTACTTTGAGTTCAAGTGATACTTTTCTTTGTAAACAATTTTAAACTTTCAACTTGTTGAAACGCATGCTTCCATTTTGATGAATTATAAAAAAAAATATTAAGATAAGTACTATACAACCAAAAGTTGTACATCAAATGGTTTTTCAGATTAAGTAAGACTGTTTAAAGTTTTTACTGTGTAAAAAAAATGCATATTTTAAATGCAATTTTATTTTTAAAAAAAATCAAATCGAATTTTCCTTGTGCTTTGTGTAATTGATACTATCCATGGGTAAGATAACATGGTATCAGTAAAGAATATTTAATATGAAATGAAATTGTTTGAATAACAACGAATAAAAATTTGTTGACCAAATCGACCTTTAACATTTAAGATTTCATCAGTTTCAAATAATATAAAATACTCCTACACTTGTTAAATAAGATTACGTTGTTTTTTTAACTAACATTTACTAAATCAATAATAACTTACAGAACAGCATTAAATCATTTTCATCCTTTCGGTTTAGTAACGTATAAAATGAAACGACTGGAGAGAGATTAATTTCGTAATTAGAAAATTACGGCAGCTATAATCACACAATAAAAGAAAAAGGCTTTGCATGTTAAAACTTAATAAAAATAAAAAAATTGTTTATGTTGCAAAAAATCATTTAAATAACACTTCTCTGGTGATGGTATAGTACTTGATTCCCTGTTTTCGTTGCAGAATTATATAAAAAAAAGTAATGTTAACGATTCGATGTTCTGTAAATTCTAAATAAAACAGGATATTCATCTTTTAAGCTCCACGAATATCTTCGCGAATGTCCAGAAGCCCTCTCTTTATCAATATTCACTATTTACTGAGTGATTTATGATGATTTCACTGAAATCCGTGTTTGCCATAAGCTGCAGCCCTATGTGAGAAACTGATATTTATCGCTCAGAGACGAAAGACCAATTCCAGATTTCATTTGCTTGCTACTTTCCATATTTACCTTCCTTTTAGAACACATTCGGGCGCAGGTAACATGATTCCCGAAAAAGTATTGAGGAGTCCTCCTCTCACATCGACCCCGGCACACAAGGTATTGGATTCGAATCAAGTCCCGATTCAAAAAGATCTTTTCCTTCGTTCGCCTCTGACAAAAATATACATATGTATGTATATATACATACATACACAGAGAGAGAAATAGCTATCCAAACTCAATTTAAATTTCACTAGGGCGTCATGTATATATCTTCGAGCGATCAAATAGAATACCACACTCTCCAGGATTCAGAGAGAGTAGGGTTAGAAATCAATAATGCAATGGGGGTGTTCAGGGGATGGCTCACGAGAACGAAGCTCACTTGAAGAAGAATAAAAAGAGTGGGAAAAAATAATAATAACTGGATTTTGAAAATATCTGGGGAGTTTAAAATTCGAGGGGGGGAAAGAGGGATTGAGTCCTTCGGGGTGTATGGGTTTTCGGAGAAGCACAATGAAACGTTGCTTACACACTTGTCAAACGCACTCGCAATTTGAGATCGCGAAGTTGGGTGGGGGTTGTATACGGTGACATGCCACTTTCGTGATCTTTGGGATTAGGGGAAAAGTGAGGGAAGATGGCTGAAAACTGTGGGGGGAAGGAGGTTGTAACAAGCGAGTTTGCAGATTGGATTCTTGGAAAACTGGATTTAAAGAATTAATTTCCTTCCAAATGGTGAGAAATGGAATAGGAGTAAAATTGACAGGTGAATAGCATGTTTTGCATTATAATCAGTTTTGGATGTGTAACCATTGTAGAAAGAGTTGAAACACTTTCGTTAAGAAAGAAAAAGTACACACTTTTATAACTACAGAAAAACTTTAAATTATGAACAGATTGCAAGCTCTTTCAGTTCAATATTTACTCGGTAGTAGTTGTAAAAGAATATACACAATCCTATATTTCTCTTCCTCACACACACACAGTTTAATTCAGAACCAAGTAATTAGAGATAATTTTTATAATTCGAATAATTTTTTATCGATATCGAAAAGCTTAGCAAAATCTGGAAGAAAAACTGATGTCTTTTATAATTAACCCTTATTACAATTAGATCATTAAAAACGATAATGTAAAATGGAATATGAAATGAGATTTCCATAACAAGATACAAACTTGATGAACTAGCTTTAATTTTATTAACAGGCACCTTCTTTCAAATGAAGGAGCCTATAAACCTAAGCATTTTCTTTATGACCTTAATAAGTCATCAATTTAGCAAAGATGATAATGAGTAGTTATCTTTACGGTCCCCTTATCACTCTGTAGAAAAGTAATGGTTTTCAAAATTCACGAGATAAAGATGTTAGTAAGAGTACGATCGAGAAATATTGTGGTTTGGAACTATAGGCTGCCAGGTCGATAGAGGTATACCAAAGAATTAAAAATAACAATAAAGAGAATTGGATAATGTTCGTTTTTGCTGGTTTTCTGTCCCCCCCCCCCCCGTTAGAGCCAGACATATGATTTGATGTTCAGTTTATTGGCTGAAGCTGCATCTAAAGCATATCATGGGATTATCGTTGCTAATTTAACGCTTTTTCTCAACTCTTTTTGATAATAGTTTAGCATGTTCTCCATAAATTCCAAGAAGTATAATGGATATTTTTTCATTGATATTTATTAAAGTCTCTTTTAAAAGGCAGTGCAGTCATTTATTGTTGGAATCATTTTGAATTTTTGTATCACATGAAGGGTTTGACTAAGTTTATTATTATTTTTTGAAGTGAAAACTGCTTTAGCGGCGTTGGGCACTTTTTGGTAGGGGAAAATCTTATGGGTTCGCGTCACCGACATGCTCTGACTGGCGCATGCGCAGTGTGCTGTTAGCCTTAGACACTTTTTAGATGGGTGAAATCTCGTGCGTTCGCGTCGCCGACATGCTTAAAGCAGTATATCTGTAGCTATACAGCTGATGTATAGTGCTGTGTATATCTTATAAGTGAAATTCAATGGATTTAGTGAAAGTTTAATGTGTATATACTGTGCATTGCTCGTTGCGATTCCGAGAATGGGCAATACATATTATTGTGGTTGCCATTTATATTTCTCCTGGAAAATCTATGAGACAGATACAACAATTTTTATTCGGAAATTTGATGATTTATACAAAAGAAGGTTCTGAAATACACGAAAAAAGATTTGGTGAAAAATACGATAATGTACCGATGATTTTAAGTGGAGACCTCAATATTCACTTTGCAGATGCTAAAAATCTACCACTAATTGATTTTCAAAATGAAACACTTAATTTAAATATGTCCAATAATCGAGTGTGTGAGTGAGTGAATGAATATTAACGTCCCACTGTTCAGCTACACGAGGGCTTTTGGAGACGGTCCGCGTAATTTTGAACCATGGTCAAGTGACGCGGACGACACCTTGAGCTGGCACCCCCTCTCCTAACTACCACACCACACCAACGGGAGGACTTTTGAGCTCTCGACAGATTTAACGTGCATCGCTCCCCTACACGGCGGATCTTTAGTGGTACTAGGATCGAACCCATGACAAACTAGCCATGATCCGATGCCTAGACCACTCGGCCACGTCCAATGATCGAAAACTCAGTACTACAAAGTATAAAACTACGATCGATGCGGTTTTTACGCGATACTTAGATAAATTTGAATCAAACATTTTCCTTTCTTACTTTAGTTACCATAAGCCTATTGTATCTTTTTAGAACAAAATGAAACAATTGAAAGTACAAAAAGTCTAAGTATTGTTGCAATTAATGATGACAATGATGCAAACAATTAAAATAATGTTAAAAGTCAAGTACATTGAAAGTTAAGTAAATACAAGTACTATCCATAAATAATATGATTGTATATTAATTGTTATTTCAGTTTATATTTTGTCATGATCTTGTACAGCCCGTAATATATTTGAATAATAAAAAACTATATAAACATGCATATAATTGTTGCTCGGAGGGTCAATAGATGTGAAAATCAGATTGATGTTGATAATTTTAATTCAAACATTATGAAATTTCAAATTTCTAAGTTTTCACTTCTATCGGCAGTCTCTTTTACTTCCAATTTTTTTTTTATTGAAAACAATGAGAAAATCCCCGTGCACCACAAAGTATCACACAGGGCTTACAGAAGTAAGTGTTAAGCACACAATACAAAAGAATTTAAAAAAATAAAGACAATTTTAAAAAAAAACAATATCTTGAGGTTAGGAAGAATTACAGATACTCATAACAAATTCACTGAACTTTTTAAAAGCACTTCTGGTGAAAACCAATTGAGGAAGATTCGGAGGCCAATTTACATTAAGTCCCTTGAATGCCAGTCTTAGGATATTCCGTTCTCTTTCAAACTTGGAACACAGAAGGAGCACATGCTCTACATTTTCCTCGCCACCAATATCGCAATCACAGGAAGATGACGGAACTAAATTAAATTTGTTCAAATTTATTATTCTTTTTAAAAATTAGAAAAACTATTAAAAAGGGAAAATTGTTTTAAAGTTAGGAAGCTGTGTAAATTACAAAGACTCCGAAATAGATTAATGTGCCATTCTTATTTTATATATAGATAGATAGGATAGATAGAAACCGGATTCTAAGAAACTTAACTCGAAAGTAAATAGTGGAAAAGATTATTGTACTAGATTTGTATAAAAATATGCATAACAGGAAACAGAGGTAGAACTTTTAAAATGGAAGAAACCAAAAGAATCTGTGAACTAAAATGGAGACCTATTATGATTTGTAAAGCTGTCGCTTAATTAGGACTAGCGATATTAGGGTTAAGTATACTTTATGCATCAACCTTCCCCGTACAGCAGAAACTTTCGACATAATAGAAAAAACAGAGTCATGTTGAAAATTATTAGGCCTAAAAGTAACACGTGTCTATTTTGCACCAGGCAGTAAAAAAAATTAAATTAAAGTATGTGAAAGGAAAGATTTTACTCAAAGAGATGAATGTAAAAAATAATATTTTTAAAGAAAAACTAAGCAAAAACTTGTTTGTGAATATTTTTTTCATTCTAATTGAGCTAGTAATCCTGTGATAATTTCAAAAAAGTAAATGTATTTAGCTGTCTTTTTTATAAATGTTTAGATAGTTTAAAAGTTCAAAAGGGAGATGGTTTCTTTAAGAAATTGATTAAGCGAGAGACATATAACTAACCACATATACATTTGTAAGTCTAATGCCAAAAAAGTATTATTTATTATTTTATATATATAAAGTTTACAGACATATTTTTTGTCGTCGGGTCTTGTCTCAGCCATCGTGGAGAGGAGTATATCCCCACAGTCATGGTAGTGAATGGCAACTCAGAACAAAATAAAAAAGAGGTTACACACACAAAACAAAATCTCATATCCCCATATTGAGAGAGAAAAGTTTTCCAAAATGAAAATATATGACACCAAGGATTCAGGGAAGGGGTTGGCTTTTCGCTTAACCCTGACTTAAAATCCAGGGATCTGTCAAGTTACGAGGTGGTATTTCATAGTTCGCAGGTCGCTACGACTTCGTCAAAAACCCATAAATATCAAAAAGAAAAAAAAATTTTTTACTAAAGGGTACATTGATACGAAGAACGCCGCTTAAGGTTGGATGTATACGCTCCCCCCCCCCCACACACACTGCTTTCTTTTATTTTTATATTTCGTTTTATCGTGATATTTTTTCTTTTACTGGATTCGTTCGGAATGTAAATTTTTTCTTCTGGTTTATCGTAGAATATTTTTTTTTTGTTATGGAGACCTGTGCTGCTTTATATTCTATTTTCGTGCTCTGGTCGCAGTTACAAATCACAGTATAGAGTTGGAGTATTCGTTTTTCATATTTTGGAAGAGACAGGGGAGGGTACATAAAGAGTGCGTCGCATAAAAAATGGAGACTGTCTCTCTCGACTTCCCTCCCCATATCTTTCTGTCTCTGGTTTAAGCCTTTCACTCTTTGGTGTAGGTTCTGTCCCTAGAGACTCGAAGAGAATCTGAACAGAAACTGCGTATTCATGAGTCTTATATACAGATTTTTAATTCATTCGACCTATCATTTGCCCAAGTTGAAACACTTTAGTCATCCTTTTTTTTGTGTGCCAAAATGTTCCAATACAGGCACATTTTTATTGCAAATAGCTAATCATAATATTTACCAACATGCGAAAATGGAAGATTTTTATTTTAGTTTTCAATTTTAAAGTTTGTGCAGTTCTTTATTTTATAATTGTGGAACACAAAATTCCCTAAATGTTTACTTCTTATAAGTACACTCTGCCCGCTGTATGAAGAATGTTTCATATATCTTCGAAAAATATCTTATAGTTACAAAAAAATTTTTTTGTTCCTACCTCTTTTTGAAATGGTTGAGTATTTTGTGTGTGTGTGCATGTATAGTACATGCACACACAATTTGAAGCATGGTGTAATACTAAGTCTTACATTGAAATGGGGACAGAGATAATATCGTTTTTTTTATTATCTTTCCATTTCCGTTTCTTCTCAAGTAAAAAATTGCACAGTGCTTTCCAATCCCTGTTCTTTATCGAACATTTTTAAGATCCTAAATTCAAGATAGAAAAATTCCCTAAAATAAGAATCAAAACTTTTATGAAGATTTCATTTTTTTTTCAAAGTTATCTTACTTAATACCTATATCTCAAAAACTTATGAATATATTTCTGTCATATTTTGTATGAGTGTTACTTAAAGTATAATAAAGGCAATTAAAGGATTTATCTCTAGCATCAATTGTTTTTTATTTATTTTTAACAGTGTATTGTTACAAACACCGTACATTTTATAAGATTTTCAATAAGAAAAAGTACAATGTGCCATAATTTTTTTGGTAAATTTAAATATATTTTGGATTTTAATTCAGTGTGAAATATGTTGTGTAAAAACATAATTGGAATATATGACTTTGAGAATTCCATGTAGAGAGTTTTGAAATTCGATGCAATTTTCATCAAATTTTACCTAAATACCTCCTTTTAATGCATTTAAATTGTCATATAATTTCCTTATTGGTGTTTCTCATTGATTTAAGTCATAAGCACCAACAAAACAATACATTTAAGTTTTCTAAAATGCCGTGCTATTATCTCCGAACGTAGGCGGATACCTTAAATTTCCTGGTTATATTTGCTACTGCGTTTTATTTAACTGATTCCATAACTGAATAGTTTATTATAATATGGAAAACTTAGGTTTTTTTTCAAATAATTTATGTAGCACCAATACGCTGAGTATAATGATTCTCCGTCAAAATTACAAAAATATCGCGATTTTCTTTGTGACTATTATACTTGCGCGCTTTATTTTTATTACAATAAAATATTTTTCCTATGTTACCAAATAAAGGAATCAAGCAATACAGATATTTCTTGAACCCACACTGTTCAACTGTCAGATTCTTAGAAGATTTTTTTTGAGTTGGATTTTGAAGAGAATTATTTGCGCAAAAGATAGGATACACATTTTCCCCAAGAAGTAAAAACTCTTATTTTATGGGTTATAAGAAGGAATAACCAACCTCACATATAAGGAAATAACGACCTTAGCAAGAGGGATGCTTCCACCCCGTTTCTGGATTTTTATTTAACAAGCAACTGTCTCGCCTAGATCTGCATAGACAAAGAGTCACTTCTCCTCATAGTAGAGATACAGAAAAGCAAGAAAAAGAAGAGAAGAAAAAAACTCTTTACCCAAAGATTCCGCCGAGATAATATTCCTTAGAATCTTTTATCCCAGTTTTTACTCCATATTTTTCCCTCGCTGATCTCGTTTCTTTTGACTTTTGGAAGATTTTTTTTTCTCCTTTTTTTTCGTAAAAAGAAGAGAAATCTCATTTTCCAGCTTATTCATAATAAAGCTGAGGGAACAGAATGGAATATCAGAGCTTTATGCGATTTCTTTTGGTCTTTCGCAAAAGAAGAAATCGACTTTTTCTTAATTTGTAGAACAAAGAGATATCCTCTTTTTGATGTTTTCACCAGTTGTTTTTCGCGTTATTGTTTTTCGATAGAATGTTTCCTTATTTTCCCCTCCTTTTTTGTTTCATTCCCTCCCTTTTTTATGTTTATTTTTCCCCCTTCATCTCATTCCCTGTTTGAACTCTGGTTCCATCTCTTCATCTGCTTATTTATTAGCTTCGCGTATCGGTTTTTTTTTTCTCCTCTTTTTTTCTGTAGCTGTTGTTGATTCTAACTCCCACATTTCAACGCATCATTAAAAATTAACTTCTGTGTTTTTGTTCGTTTTTGTGTTTGTGAAAGAGTATTTAAAATCTTTTTAAGATGTATATATTTCCTTAATTTAATAAGTCTGTTTTGTCGAACGGATTTGTGAAAATTGAATTTTTGTATATAATTATGGGTTTTTTCTTTTTTTTCTTAGTATTTAATTAACATTATGTAATGTATTCTGTAAATACTTAAAAATTAATTCGTATTCAAAAAAGAAAATCTTGTTTGAGAAATTAATGATACGTAAAATATCTTGAGGGTAAAAAAATCCTTTCTTTAATTATGTGTATATACTAGCTTAAAATTTATTTTTTTCAGTGTATAGTTTTATAAAGATAGATATTTTTTTAAATTTTTATTCCTCAAAGAAATGAACTTCAATGATGACAAAGAAAATTTTAAATTAAACTGTGAATTAATATTAAGTAAATACTCGATTTGATCTAGATAAATCCTCTCATGCTTTCCTCCCCGTTTTATAATAAGCAGAAAGAAACTTATTTTTTGAAATAAAGTTTTATCTTTTGAAAGGGTTTTATAAATACTCTACCTCTCAAGTATTATACATAATTACTTTCAAATGATACTTTTTCAAACAAAAGGCCCTTGAGTTAAAAAATTTTTATTCTCTTTTACAAGTTATTTATTAGGATTTTATTCTCCAAATTGAATTTGTGCAAGAGAATAATGACGCGAACTTTTTTAATTCATTCATTCATAACTATTTTTACTTAGTATCGAATCGGTATATAAATTCAACTTGCTTCTTCATTTATTTTTACTCCTCTCATGATTAAGGGACTGTGTTCCTTATGAAGAAATAAATCAAACTAAATTTACTCATGCGTATTTTGCTTCAAAAATAATTTAAATTTATTGAATTATTTCTTAAGAAGAAAAAAAATTCTTCATTGAGAGAAGATAATAAAAGGCGATTTCAGTTATTTATCAATGTATATCATTTCTGTTTGAAACCATTTATTGAAATTTCAAGATTTTAATTTTTTAATTTACATCGCCCTCTGAAGTAACACGAGGGCTTTTGGTGGCGGATAGCACGTAAGTTGATCCTCTCCTACCCCTCCAAACTTCCTCACCACACCAAGGTGAAGGTTTTCTGCCACGTCAGATTTAACGCGCATAGCCCATCTACGCAGTGGTTCTTTAGCAGCACTAAGTCTAAAACCAGTGACTCAACAACGCCGACCACAAGTTCGTTACCATTAACACTTAGCTATCATTGCCACTGAAAATTTCTAGAAGAGTATATAAGCCACCAAGGGCGCTATATTTTTAAATACCAATAAGTGGATTAAATTATCCATTTCCATTTTAATTCACACTCGTTTTCAATTATCATGAACCAAAATTTAAATGCCTTATACCAATATTTTTAATGCTTTATATGACTGGAATACTTTGATGGCATAAACTCCTGGGTGGTGAAAACTGTTGTAAACTTGTTCAACGGAAAATTTCGCAAGTATATGGTTCAAAGTAGGAAAGTAAGATACCGACACCAGTTAACGGTCTCATTTGATCATGAATTTTGTTCAAGCGCTTAATTTTAAAAACTTATTAAACTTAATAAAATTTAAATGAATTATTATTAAAAAATTAACAGTTTGCTTACAGCTATATTATTAGTTTTAAAACAATTCTAAATTTAAATAGTAAGACAGAACTAAATTTTGTTTTGTGTTTTTATTCTAAAGAGCAAGTAAATTACCTTATTATTCTAATTTTCAATACAAAGAAATATATATTTCCTTTTTGTATAACTTTAATATATTCATATCGAGTCACGAAATATATGATTTGCTTTGTTATCTATCTATATTACTTTCAAATGAATGCAGATTATTGTAGTATATGATTAGTAAATAGAAAGAAATTAAGTTAATAAGAAAATTGTTATTTGTGCGTTCAGTAGGAATCAAAACTGAATGAAATATTTTTGCTCTGCCTATTTTATTGTTCAAACCTCAAAATTAAATTTTTAATGACTTTTATGGATTTTCAACATACCTCTTTGTTTCTTTTTACGCACATTTTTAACCATGCATTATTTTACATTTTTTTAAAATTCTTAATTGGGGCTTTCAATTTCTAAAAAAAGTTCTGTGCCTGTTATTTAACCATAACACCATTTTGATTTTTCATTAACTTAACTGAAAGTACTCATACGTTTATAAAGTAACATTTTTTAAAAAGAAAAATATATTTTTAAAAAGTTTATTTCAATTGTAGCATAATACATGCCGTTTCAATGAATGTACTTCTTGTTTTGTAATATCTAATGAAAATTGAAAGCTTAAATTCAATTAAAATATTGAATATTTTACATTCAGAAAATCATTGTTACTTGCATAATACCTTTAAGAAAATTCAGAATAATATATTTAATAAGCAAATTATTTTCACTTTAATTATAAAAGCGTAAACATTTACATCGTACAGGTATTCTTAAACATTTATTATTTACGACAGATTTTTTTAAAAATAAATCTTTACGTCGAAAATGTGAATGCATCATATATGTTGCTCTCTTAGATATATTAATAGCAAAGGTAGTCATGGCAATGATTTCATGGCTGGCGGGTTGCGAGTTCGTATCCAAGTTACATTGAAGATGTACCAGGCAGAGAGAAGGATGCACATTAAATGACACGGTTAGAAGTCCTCACGTTTTTGAAGGGTGGAAGTTTGGAGCGTGAAATACGAGTTCAGATTTCACCGATGTTCAAAATTACAAGGTCCGTGGTCAGTAGGCCTCGAATTCTTTAGAGAGGTGTTAATTAAAAAAGTCAAATCTTAGATTTATTGTCGATTTTAAAGCAGTTAAAAATTCGATCTCATTCGTTCATTTGATTTTTTTTTCTTTTCTACTTTGCTGTCGTAAAATCATTTATGAGTAATGAATTAATCATTAAAAAATGACGCTAATTTATTTTTTGGTTCTAGTTTCCTGTTTTCAAAACTTATTGCCAAAAAATACTTTTTTTAATTTGGGGAAAAAAACTATATATAAAAAAAGCAGTTGAAAAATTAAGCCCCCTCCCCTATTGTTGTTTACAAAGATTTAAAGCAAGTAGCCAATGTTACAAAACTAAAAGCCCTTCTAAGCGAAGGGATGGAGATACTTTAAAGATTTTATTCTTATTTCTTTAGTTACAAATGCACTTTATTATTAGTGCACTGCGAGGCCCCTTAAAAAGAGTTTTAACTGCCGAAAGGAAAGTAATTTTCCCTCCATCGAGGGATAAGATTCATTTATTTATTCCCCATGGGGAAAATGGCTTTTGTCTGAGACACTAATGAAGTGTTTAGGCGGTTCATTCGCTCTTTCAGAGAGGGAGAGATGTGCATATTTAAACAAATGAAGTGATTTTTAAGCAATGGAACAAAAAAAAATATTAATAACTTTTCTGGGTGATTACAACAAAAGCAGCTGGTTAGCACAATTCAAGAGTTTATCATTAAAAACCATTGCTCTGTTTTTCGGAGTTAATTTAAGGAAAATTAAGTATTTTATGAATGACTTTTCTTTGCACACTTCTATAATTTTCTAGTTAAATGGGTACAGACCCACAAAAGCAATATCTATTAATTTTTATCTAGAATTTTATTTCTTGTAAAATGTTAAAGAATTTGTATGGTTATTTTAGCAACAGAATTTCTTGATAAATATTTACGATTGAAAAGAAACAAAGGGACCAATTATGTTTGTGAAGAGAGTATAGCTTATAATTTCCAATTCTTATTTGTATTATTTTATTTTTATATCTCATATATATGTTCGAAAAGTAAAAGGATTACTGATATTCTTAATTAAAATATAAAAAGAAATACGAGAAACGTTCTGAAAGGGAGTTTCGTTGTGGTTTTTTAAAGTAAGATAGAACATCAGGTAAAACATATAATCGCATAAAAACCTACATTATTTTCTGGTTAAACGACGAAAATATTATCAGCGTAGATGGAATAATACATGTGCAGAATCTCGAAGATAGAGTAGCTGTAGACTGCCATGCTTTAGGTTAAACACTAAACTCAGTGACGCAATAGTCCATAAAGACAAGACCTACTGTACCCATCTTAGCTTTCGTGACCTGGACACTGGGGTGCATGAGAAGATGTTTCAGTTAGGTGGTCAGATTGACCCGAAATACCCAGTGTTTATTTCCAAAGCAAGCTTGGTACTCATTTATCGACCCACTGAAGGGATTAAAAGTTGAGTCGACCTTGCTCAGCCAGGTATTTGAACCCTGGATCTGAGACGTATAAGCGCGATAATATTACCAGCTATTTATCTATCAAAATAAAATCAGTAGAGTAAAACAAAAGTAGGACAAAACTTGTTGAATTATTGAAAGGGATGGAAGCATAACTTTTCAAGGAATGAGGAAATTTCTTTTATTTTGGTGGATTAAAACCAGTACAAACGAATGTTCTTTTTTTGAATATATGTTATTACATATGATATATTAATAGATTTATTCCTTCTTCTCTATCGCGAACACGCATATGTGTGTGTTTAAAGTTTCTGATTTCTCTCATTTTTAATATATATAATCAAAAAACAGTAACAATCAATCTACAAAAAATTCTTAAATTCAAAACATATATCAGTTTACTTCAAAAGAAAAATAAAATTCAGAAATCTTTTTAATATCCGAAATCGAATTATATCTTTCAACAAAAAAGATCGATGTCCCTTAAAATTGCTTTTCAAAACAAATTAAATCATGGGAAGATTGAAAGAATGTCCATCTTCTCTTTTTTTTCTTCTTTTTGTGATACATTTTTAAAACTCAAACTGGTGGAAAATTAAATAAGTACTGATCAAATACTTTCCTAACATATTTTTCCCTTTCCAAGAATTCAATTTCTAATGTTCATAGTGGTTAAAGTTTGAAAACTTAAGAAACAAACATAATGCTATTTTTTCCCTCCTTTTTTTATACTCAGTCCGGGTAAAAAAATAATTTTTCAGTAAAAGGCAGAAGTTTTTAAGAGCCCTGTGGCAACGTGCGTGCCTCTTTCCGTGCGTAAAACCGTTTCCATAGCAACAGAGATGAGCGCGGTTGTCATAGTAACACTGTAATAGCTTCCAAAACGATTTTATTCAAGCAATTTTTTTTCTTCTGGAAACAACGTCAGATGAGAGGGGGAGAGCAAGATTTTATCCTATTTTTTACCCTTTTTCCTTGCGTGATTTTTCGTTAATTTTTTTTCCCTTTCCTCCTCCTCTGTAAGCGAAAATGAATTAAAACGAAACATTTCATTTAAGGCAAGTCAGCCCTTGTGTCTTAGAATATATGTAGTTTTTTTTCTTCTCATTATTTTTCTTTTTATCTTTTTTCCCTAGTTGCGTGTGTTTTTCTTAATGCATTTAAAAGTGCATTTATCCCAAGCTATGAAACGTTTATATCGACATTTTGTTCTGCTGAACTGAACTTTTTACCTTTGTTATGCGCTTTTAAAATGAAAGAGGAAGGAGAAAAAGGGAGAAAATGCTGAAACTTTAAATTGAAAAAGTACTATTATTTATTATTTTTTCATTTTTCTTTTCATTATTTTCTCTCAAAAGTAACATTCGGTTTTTCCAATTACATTTAATTTTTCTAAAAACCACAATGAAAACGTTTTGCCAAGAAAAGTTTATTTTCATCCATGCATTAAATAGTCTTCTAAATCCATTAACGGTCTTAGGAGGTACACAGAATTTTGGAGAGTATTTATTTTTACTTTTTCATCAATTTTCACCATTTTATACGAAAACTTCCGTTTATAAGATGGAATAAGTTGCGAAATGTTCAGGAGTTTTGCAACAAGGTGAAATGAATTATCTCTGGGTCTTATTTAAAAAGCTCCTTCCATTTTAGGAATTTTTTTTAATGCTAGCGTATTAAAAACATTTGCAACCTGCGATATTTCAAAATATTTTCCAAGTTGGTTCACTGTTTTGCTTCTAGCGCGGTGTCTTGAATATAACAACAAAACTAATCTTAAGGTACGTAATTTGCAACTTAATTTTATGCGTGTGATTTTTAAAAGCGAAACTTTGAAAAGAAATACGAATAAATTTTCAGCAAGCATTTAAAATTTTTTTCCTGTAATTTCTACCCAGTTTAAGGTGAATATATTCACCAGTTTAAGGTAAATAAATTCTAAAAGAAGATGCTAAGAACATAGAGCTTTCTAGTTCTTTTGAAATAAAACAGAACGATATTTTTTCGGGTAAGAAATACTTTTAAATATTCTACGAGATATTATACATTTAAAATTCTACAATGCAAGTATATTTTTTGTAATATTTGTAAAGAACTCTAATAAAAATGAAATTATGTGGCAACGGTCACTTAATTATTACATCATAAATGTTGCCAACAAAGCTTTAAAACCAATTAACCTTAAAACCAAAAATACAAGCTTAAATTTTTTTCTTGAATATGACAGAGACGAGAGTAATTAAAACCTCTTTTGAGCATTTTTGTAAAACTTATATTTCACTTAAACCATAGAACATCAAAACATGGTTAATATAAAACTGTAAATTGTATATGTTTTAGAAATAAAATTTGTTTTTGTTCTCTTTGTAGGTACGAACATTGTTTGTGAGTGGCCTTCCTATGGATGCCAAACCCAGAGAGCTCTATCTTTTGTTCAGGGCCTACAAGGTAAGCCATGTCATTTCTTACTTGTTTTCCTAATAATTCATATAGAATTGTTTGTTGAGATTTTGATGAAGATGGTCAATAAGTTCAAATATTAATGGATAAAATAAATTTAATGTTTGATATTATATCAATTTTTTCTGTTAAGTTTTGTTTCATTGATGGTAATGAAACAAAAAAATGTCTTACTAATATATCCATTATTCCAAATTGACTTAATTCAAAATGAACCTAGGAAACAGTCTTTGGTATTTATTTTACCTAATTTTGTAATACAAAGAGAAAAAGGATGACATTAAAAAGATAGGATTACACGCAATTCTATTTTTTTTTTTTAGCTTTTATTTTCTCTCGTAAAATTATTAAATCTTTTTTTATATGTAAAGCGTAATATTAGAACTAATTTTTTAAGCACAAAAAGTGGCTGCTGAAAGAACATTACATTATCAGCAAAGTAGCAACCATATGCCCTTTTTTAAATAGTTGTGCTTTAAAGCATTAATTTATTTGACTAAACATTCAGTGGATGACCAACGCAACGTTTAAGTAAAGTTGTATAAGTGTAAAATATTATAAATTCCACAAAAAATAACTTCATAACATTTCTTTAATAGTTATATTTTATTTTTACATACTTTTAAATATTTTATAATATTAAATTATATTTTTAAAAGGGTATTTTTTTTAAATCCTTAAAAGCGAAAAAAAAACCCTGACACTAGCAAAAAAAATGTGTTTAAATATTCTACTGGTAATTATGGAACATCCTTTAATACATCCAGTAATTCAAAGGAAAAAAATATTTAAAGTATTTGTTTTACATTCGATTTTAGTTCATTGCCTCAACTGAAAGATTATATATAGATAACATCTGATGTTTTCATCACGATATCTAGAAACATTCTTTCCTCTTCCAATGTAAGAGAACCTCAGCAGAATAGTGGTTAGGGTGACGAACTACGAGTACAAAAGGGGAACTGTTCCAATCCTGATTCCATTGAAGATAGCTGAGCGAAATAATAAAATGTTGCCTGTTAAACTTATATGCATTTAAAGATCCTCACTATACAAAGAGAGTGAGATATCCGATCTGGTATATCGTGACATGATTAAGACCCATATTAATGGCATTCGACAGTCAAAGCGGCCATGCATGGACAACAGAAATATTAAAATAAACCAATTAGTTTGTCATCTATTCTGCTTTTTTAAAGCATTGGACGACATGCAATATAACAAGAACACGCACATGGCTTAAAAAACCATTTATAAGTCTTTCACCAATCTCTGAAGATTCATAAATTGATAATAGTAAACTTTGGAGTAAAATTTGTGAGTTAAAAATGAAAGGAATATTAATATTTTAGTTGGAATTGTATTTAGTTTTACATTTTCAGAAATTTAATGAGATATTTTTAGCGGGATTTTGAGTAGTATTTTTTATTTTTCTTCTAGTAAAAGAGAAATAGAATAAATTTGTTTATCTTGCTAGTGAGATTAAGTTTTAAAATAAATATTGATTGAAAGTTGAATAACTTGTTCTTTAAAAATTAAGCTACTCTTGTATAAATGAAATTAACTCTTTACGAGACATGTTTATTCACCTTAAAAATCAATCTTAAAACCAAGGATTCCCAATGGGGTATAGGCGGATTTCTTACGGGTCTACATATATTTTTAAAGTAGCTATAATATTCCAGGAGTCTGTTGGGGTCTCTGACAATTTTTTTAAAATTTAAAATGTTACTTAATCATTAAGAACTGTTATTATTATACAATAAAATACTCATTTTAATATATAGAAGTAGAATATAGATTTTTGTAAGGTGCTATGATCCATGCACCTAAAGCGTTATGAACTCACATTTAAACTATTCTTGTTTGATACTCCTAGTTAACTTTAAATTTTGTGTGCATTTATTAATGTCGTGATTATATAATGCGCTGTTTATTTATAACCATACATTAATAATATGTCTTACAAAAAAAGAAAAGGGTTTATGACTAAAATTACTCTTTTAAAAGGGGTCAATGTTGTATAAAGTTTGATTTCTACTACTATAACTATTTTCCAGAAGTTATTTATTTTATTACAGAATAGTCAAAACTAGTACAAAAATTTATTTTTTGTAATAAAAACTTTATAGCAAGAATGTATAAGCAAATTAACTAAAGCTTCATGTAATTGGAGTTATGTATAACTGACGTTATATATTTCTAGATGGATAAATATTTGTAACTTAGAATCCATTCGTTAGTATATTTTATGTTATCATAAAAGTACTAATTATAAATCATAGACAGGGAATTTTTTTGACTCAGAAAAGTGTCTTCAAAAAATTTTTTTATCCTGAGATTTAACTAAAAATTATTGCAATTATTTCATTACACCTTACAAAGGAATATAAAGCAAAATAATTGAAGTACCTAATTGAAATTCATATTTTTGTCGATGGCAAAAACACCATTTATCAGATTGTTTCTGCGATTTACTGCTACTATTTACAATATAAAAAGCTAAGAAAGAGCCAAAGGCGCACATTACTCTTATATTAACCGTCATTCAAGCGCAGATTTCATTTTAATTTTAAACGAGCCAGAAAATGAGTGCAGAACTAACTTCTAAATCTTGCACGAGATGTTCACGCTCGAGAGCGAAGAAAAAAAGAACACACAAATAATTCAAAATATATCAAGTAACGGACCAAAAAAAAATAGATTAAGTCATGCCGGAATCTTCTCCCTGTTTTTTTGCTGGATAATGATCTCGATACTCATCTTATTTCCCGTTTTCTCTTTTCTTTAATATTTTTTTCTTTATTTATTTTTTGACTTAATCACACAGATTTCCTCCCCCCCCCCCTCCGAGAAAATGAGATATTAAAGTATTTTAATTATGCTCCCGTCCGAACCTGATGTTATCAGATTTCTTGTCCCCGATACTTCCGAACTTTTTTTTTTAATTTTCCCCTACCTCCACCTCATTTTCCCCTACAGAAAATTCCCTTCCCTTATCAGCATTTAGTTCGTATTGGAAAACCGATATCTCCTAAGTCAAAAGAATGAAACGGGAAAAATATATTAAGTCTGAAAAGAACTACCGCCGTCCGAAGGGGGTTTTAATTATTTGTTATTTTTCTTACTTTTCTCAATCTGAAAACGAAAAAGAACTTTTGGAATTGATTTTTCTTCTCTTTCTTCTTCGCTTTTTTTTATATTTTTTTGTAATTTTCTTCTGTATGTGTGTTCCCATTTGGCAAACTGCTTTTGATAAAAAGAAACTGTTGCGCGGGAAATCTTGGGGAAAAGTTGTTGAGTTTTAGTTAGTGAGGGCGAGATTAGTTCGGAAGAGTTTTTTCTCGCTGGTACTTCCTGGCGATGTCAAGGTGAAAGTGATGGAAGATATTTTTAGATGTGTGTTTTTCTCTGCACTGTGCGCGCTAATTTAATCATGCCCGGTGAATTGGTGATTAAAGGTTTTGAAATGCTCAGTAAATAAACTTATTAGGAAATCGGATGTTATTTTCAGAACCATCGAAATGGCTGTGCGGAAAGAAAGTGCAGGAAATTGCATCTGCGATGGGGTGTGTTTTTATTTCTCAAATGATTGAAAAATGCTCAAATTATACATATCTCTATTTTTATTAGCTCCATCAATTTACAAAAATAGATAGCTGAAAAGAAAATTCAGTCATTTTTCCTTCAGTAAGACTGAATTAATTTAAATGATGAAAATTGAAAATTAAATGGTGGCCGAAAAGTCATGAGCACTAGCACGTGACAGGCGTTGAATCCATCGTCAAGATTCGAGAAGTGCCATTAAATATCCTTTGGGTATAAGGATTGACGACCCCCTCGTCCCTGGTAAATGTTTCCAAAATTAAAAGGTTCATCGCCAGTAGTCTTTGTGCTGCTTTGAAATGCGTCGTTATTAGACAATCATTCAGAAGTAAATCATAATATTATGGATTTTTTAAATATCTTAATGTAAATATTTTTGAAATATATGAAGAGAAATAAAACCATCTTATGACTTCTGGAGTAGTTATTCGGCTACAGTGGGAATATGGAAGTTATAATGATCTTAATTGAGAAGGAGCTGTCTTAGATATGATTAGTTTCAAAAATAAATTCAGGGGCTCTCAATATCAATTCCAACCACTTTTACTCTGGAAAATACTCGAAAAGTCTATTTTACCCTACATTCGTTGACTTTCTGTGTAGGTACAAATTCCCTTCAAACACAGAAAAAAAGATAAGATTGAGAAGCTAAGAAAAGTCGCTTATTCATTTCGAATCGAAATTAATAGCAGTATATAATTATAAAATTGTTTGAATCAGACAGATCAATTGCAGTTTGATTACTTAGAATTTGAAAGTTCATTATATAAAGAAACACTTAATAAACTCCCTATTTTTCAAACACTTTTATCTAAAAATTACTTATTCAAGCAACGGTATGAATAAATATATGTTTATACTGCTTGGAAAAGAATAAAACTTACTTTTACATACATTACATAGTTTGTAAAGTTTAAAGGAAATACGAACTTCAAACGTTTTATTCAATGAAACATTTGTTATTCTCGTATAAATATTCACCACCTTTATACCATTTTTTCTACCTACATTCCCACTCACAAATGGATTCGTCTATTATTCTAATGGCTACAGAATCCATGGTTAGATTATATAATTTGTGGCAATATACGGAACAATTTAATACACTGATCGTTTTGATTATTTGTTCCTAAACGTCATTATTAGGAGCCAATTTAGGGTGAATAGCGTGGGACCTCGCAATTTTGAACCACGGTAAAGTGACCGAGACCATGGATGTTTTAAGGTATGGGCCATCTGTGTCCGGGCCTCGGCTTTTAAGATCATGATCCGAATATTTTTAACCGGTTGAACATGTTCTCCAAGAAAAACTAAATTGAAACTGGAAACTGTCAAGAGTCCATGATTATGTCATGCCCGTGACTATACACCTAGTCCTACCATCAAACACCATCATTACTCGTTTAGTTGGAAGACAGCAGGTCGCGCTCCAGGCGATTTGTGCCTAGGTTTGTGAGATTGTGAATCACGTGCATTTTTTTCTAACGGGTTATCTTTTGTTCGAGTATTTGACAACGTATGCTATATACTGTAAACAGGACCAATCCTAGGATGTTGAAAACCCGCGTGCAAACACCTAATGAACCGCCCCTCTAGAGAATTTCTCATATTTTGACTAATGCTTAACAATGGCGTTATAAACTCATCTACCAGCGTAAGAGTAAAAAGTAAAACATTAATAAAAATGCAAAGATACAGAAATCACTTCTTTCCTCTATTTTGTTTTTCTAAATTGTAAGGCTATTATTAAATTGAAAACGTTTAATTTCCTCAAATGCATACTGAATTTAAACACTCCTACGTCTTAGGTAATATTAACCATATTGGAGATTCTCGTAAAGCAACTTTTGCAAAAATCATTTTTGAGACGCTTTTGTTAAGCATCGATCCTCAGAGCGCCATCAGTGCTACTGATAAGCAAGAAAACCTTTTCCATTGCAGTATTGCCGGCTCAGCCACGAATTTTGTTATCAAATGAAGGACGTGTGTAAAGAGTAGACCTTAAGGTACAGTGGACCAACACACTGTGAACTAATATTCCATTTTCCTTAAGCTATGCTATGCTACCAGAGAATTGAGACTTACCTTTTAATAACAATTTAAAACTCAGCCTATTTATTCTACTTACTATAAGTTTTGTTTTGAAAAGTTCGAAAACCGTTTTGTTTGATTAATAGAATTATATGCGACCACCTGCGAGCATTGCACGTTCTACACATCTGCTAGGATCGGCCCTGACTGTCGACCTAAAAGAGTCACAGGTGAGCCAACTTTTGCATAAGGAACCCAAGGTCTCAGCTTTTAAGACCTCACTGATCTAAACGATATCTGAGTTGAAATTCTACTCCCTAAACTTCCAAGATTGGTTTGCTCTGCAAAAAATTTTATGCTTATCAGCCTCTATAGTCAGATCTTCAGTACCACCAGGAAATGACCTCGTCCATTCTTGAATATGCCACCACATTAATTAAACGTAACAATACTTGATGTTTTTAATTCTACAATTTATTATTAATTATGTGTAAATAAGTATTTCATTCCCAGTTGAACCTAAATAAAATTATTGTCAACATACAGAGCTCACCTAATGACATATATTTCTTAGAAAATTTAATAAAATTCTCTGAACCACTGCATTAGGCAATATTATATTACATAGAAGAATATTTTCAGCAGAGAATATGAATCAGCTGTATTCTTTTCTAGGCGTATAAGGAGACAGCCTGCAGCAAAAGTAGATAACATTTCCATGGCCAAAAGTGTTCACTTAAAAAGATATATTCTGGCACAGTGCCGAATTTGAGTCTGAAAAACTCGTAGATTCCATATGAGATATATAACATGGCCTTCATACAAACTGCTAAAAGTGTTTTTAACGGCGCTGTGAAAAGAAATTTTTACTCTAATTTCTTTCTGGGGAAGATTCTGGTTCTTGAATCATACCCAGAAATTTTTCTTCGCATATTTCTACATTTTTTGTGTGTGTTTGAGAAATTATTATATAGCTTTAAGGATATCATATCTCGTTTTTATATACTTTAATGTATAGCAAACACGTACTTTTTGAAAGAATAAAATTAAGAACTTGGCATAAGTTTCCAATATTATTAATCTTATTACCAGAATTCCTCTTTATAGTAAGGGAGAATCTTTCACTTCTGACTATTATTTTTTGTTAAAAAAACCACACTAGTCTAATTATAAAATTATTTATAATTTTTTAGTATTAAATGAGAATTTCACGTGCTTGTGTAGTATATTATATCTCCTTATGCAACTTATTCAAAAAGTTCTGAAAATTGAGTGATAATTAATTTCGCTCTATGAAATGATACGAGAATTATTGCTGAGTTTTAAATCATGGTCAAGTAACGAGGACACACCTGAGCCAGCACCCTCATCTCCAAACTTCTACAAAATGTCTCTATGGGCACCACAGACTTAACGAAAGTAGGCAGATTGACACGGTGGGCACTTAGTAGCACCAGGAATCGAACCTGTGGTTCGACAGGAAAAAAAGCCAATCGTGAATTCGTAACCCTGACCGTGCGATTATCGCTCCACTTTTTGAGGTTAATTGTATAAATTTTACAACTTTAAAAATTACTCTTACATATCTTTTCATAATACTCATTTTATTTTTCGTTATTTGATTTTTTTTTGTGTGTAGTTTGCTTTAAATGGGGGAATTCTGGCTACAATTTATTTCACTTTACGTTAAATCATAAGGATTTAAACTAAAAAAAACGTGTTAAATGTATTTCAAATAGCTTTCGGGCTTTTTCTATCATTTTCCTATTTTTCCAATAACACTTGCAACTATGAGCCTTTACAAACATGATTTAAAATTTATTTTTTAAAAAGAAAAATAACTTTATAGCTTAATAATTGAATAGCTACACCCGAGAATAAATAAATCCTATCTTCAGAGGGAAAAATCTTTTAATAGAAATATTTTCTTCGGGGAAGAAAAATAAACAGAAATAAAATCGATCAAAAATAAAACGCAATTTAATTTAAACTGTTTACCTCTCCTGTTTAACATTCCCTGTGTTGCCAACGTGAGAAATGGAAAGACAAAGAGAAAGGAAAGGGTGAACATTTCATTTTTGAACGAAAACCTTTTAAAATTCTTTCGAGATTCCCTATGCTTGTTTGTTTGTTCCCTCTCTGAAGCACAAATTGCAACCTTCTGTGTATATTATATTCCCTATTTTTATATTTTATTTAACTAAAACCCATCCCTTTATTTTTTTTTCTAGGGCTATGAAGGCTCCCTCTTAAAAGTCACGAGCAAAAATGGAAAAACATCTTCGGTAAGTATCATTTTTAGGCTTACAAATAAAAAGAACGTTTTTTAAAAGCATATAAGAAATTATTTCCTTAAAAATCAAATTCACCTGTTTAATTTATGTCCATTGTTTAATGTTCCAATCATGATAAAGAATTAACGTACATATGCACGCTTTTTCGAAATTAATTAATTACTTAATACATCCAGTACTTTTCTCTTTTTTCTCCATCCCTCTCATACCCTTCTCTTTTTCCTTGCTTTAACAATTTGCTAAATTAATTAGAAACGTCTCTCGCTGTTCAACGAACTTCAACTCAACGGTGAGAGGTTTTCTCATTGTAAATATTTAATACTTTAATCACTTTATTGCAATTAGGAAGCAGAAAAATAATCTTCGGAAGAGCTGATGGAAAAATTTGTCATTACTCTGTTTAATTTTTTTGTTTGTTTTGTTACAAAATCGTGTTTTTCGTTATTTTTAAAGTATAATTAGTTTCGTTTTTTTTTTATCTTCTCTTTTTACAGCCAGTTGGTTTTGTGACGTTTACTACCCGAGCAGGGGCAGAAGCGGCTAAGCAAGATCTGCAGGTAAATGGAATTGACATTTTTGTTTTACTGTTTTTTTTTAATTTTTGAAAAAAAAAAACATTTTAAGACAAACTTTATTAATCTGTTAAGTGAAGGGAAAAATTGCTTTTCAAATTTGTTGATACTTTTAAAATGTCAATGGAGAACTATTTGTCTTTGTAGATAAGAGTACTTATTATTCCTATTTTTTGATCTGTATAATCCTGGCAGTAAGTATCATGGAATATATCCATAACTCCATTAAAAGAAAAGTTTATGTTTTTAATAATCCAACTTAATGCATTGTGTGTGTAGTAATCTGGAGGGAGGGAACTACAACTAATTTTAATCGATGTGTTAATTTTTATTGCTTCTTAAAATAAATTTGTTCTTTTCCCTGTTATCTTCACATTTATAATTCTAATAAACAAAATAAGTAGTACTATTTTAAGTTAAATAAAATGTTTTAGAAAAAAAGTTTCACATATTACTTCATCACTAATTACAATAGTCACTGCCTTTTTGAACTTATTTTTCTGTACAAAAGTTAATACAGTTAAAATTACAGTTATTGTCCCAGTTAAAACAAATTCCACTTAAAAACTTATTTAATTGTGTGTCTCGAAGTACTCTTCAGAATAGTTTACCATATTTACTCAGAATACCTTAAAATTATAGATTCCTTTTAGAATTTCGACAATGTATTAACATATTTCAAGTTAGTATCTCCAAGTCAATATTGGCTTGAACTACTTTGAGAAACGATTTTTGTAATGTGAAACTAAAATTTGGAATCTTTATTTACATATGAAGCCTAGTCAGTCCTTGATACTCCATACCGACTGAAATTTTTTATAATTCTCTTAACATTGAGATAAAATAAGCATTATCATAATTTAAAATAGTCAAAGATTATTTTCCGCAAAGAATAATCACTAACACTTTCAGGTAAATTATTATATAAGTAGCTGCTACATGAATGAAGTAAAATAATCTAATCGCATAGAGGCAAAAGCATAGATACATTTCCTTAAAAATAATATTGTTTGAAAAGTTAACTGAGATTGAAATACATGTTGTATCTTTTGCCTTCTTTTGAAAAGTTATTGAAAAAAAAAGCTCGTGTAATGGTTGACGTTTACTTGAAATATAGTAATGTTTACTGAATATCTTTTTATTAATGCATCTAAAATAGACGAGAAAGATTTTGTTTCAGAATAACGTATAATTGATTTCTAATAATGAAAGAGAATCACATTTAAATTGATTGACTATGTTCGGAACCGTGGTTTTAAGAAAGCGTATAAACGGATGTTTTGACATTTAGTGTCCAGTAAGTTAGAATATATATATATATATACATAATTGTTTTAAGAATATTAATTACAAAATAAATATTTAAATGCAATTTTTTGGCTACAAATAAAGAAAAGGTTGCATATTTTATAACATTCTTTTATGAAAAGGGCTTCTATAATAATTTTCTGCCCATCTATGGCTAGGCTTCTATGAAGAGCCAAAAAATTAGAATTTTTGAAATACGATTAAGTGGGTTTATTCACATCTGTAATAAATCAGAAAAGAGTAATTTTGACAAAAGAACACCCATTATTATTTAAATCAATCGTAAATTTGAAAATAATTTGAATTTTTCAAAACTATTAGATCAGCTTCTATATAAAAGTCCCAACTATATATATAACTGAAATATTATTAACATAGGATGATGTTTTTTAAAATGTATTCTTCATTTTTATGACAAATTGCATTTTAATTTTTGTAATAATATTTTAAAAATAATTATGTATGTTTATTTTAATTCAACTGACACCAAATATTAAAAAAGTATTCATTTAATTTCTTTTCAAAACCACGGTTCAAAACGCAGACAGTCACTTAAATAAATTCACACAAATCTATATAGATTCTTTTTTACTTGGGGTATTGTTAAAACGAGAGTAACATATAAAATTTAAAATGGCAGTTGCAGAGCTTAAAATATCAAATCCTCTTTCAATATCTGAAAGTTCAGATCAAAAGAAAAGAAAAATGTTGTTTAGGTAACTTCAAAAATAGCTGTTTTTTCCCCTTCTCAATTCTTACAGTAATCACTTTTTTTGTTTAAAATAAATGCGCTTACGTATATTCATTTCATTATAATCCTTTTAAATGTAACGTTATAAATATGTAAGAATCATGTTTTCTACCGATATTGGGGGGGGGGGGAATTCCCTAAGCCACTTAATGAATATTCCTGGAAATTCAAATTAAAACAAATACCTTTCATCTTAATTTCCTTTCCCTCCCTCTAACGAGAAGGCGAGGCTAATAGATCGGGACATTCCCAAACTTTACAAAGCTTATTCCACCCTTTACTCGAGAAGAGAGTTTAATTTTCCATTAATTTGACTATCAGTGCCCGGAGCAGTGTTAAGAGCCATTACTTTAAAATTCCATTAACCGAAAACGAACTTTCGTATTAAATTACAGTTCCCTCAGACATCAAAAATGTTACTTTTCTGCCCGCAAAAACGAACGGTTGATTTAATAATTCGTCTCGAGCTCCGAGAAAAGTAGGGTTTTTCTCCTCTTAAGTAATCCTGAATATTAATAACGGAAAAAGCCGACTTCTATAACATTCCGACAAAGCCGAGAATGGAGGCATGTTCCGAAGACGAGAGCATGAATATTCCGAGCTTCATTTGCGAACAAAGGACTTTCGCCAACTTACCCGCCAAAACGACAGTCTCGACATCAGAGTTTTGCATCTAATTTATAGCCTCGTGCTCAAGCGCGTTCACGCGAACTGAAGCGAGCGATAGTGACACAATGGCCGAAAATGGCAGAATCCCCTCTTTGGCACAGAATACAGATATCTTCTTCTGTTAAAAAAAATTGTTCTGTGACATATCTGTATGGCGTCCGCTAATTAAGACTGTAATTAAAACTTATGCCCAAGGCGTACCCCGTCTTGTCTTAATTGAATTTTAAACGTGCAAGGGGGCCAAGTGAAGCGAAGTGATAAGAGCCTACTTCTGGGAGTGAGCCGAGTTGAGTAGTCGGATGATAACGTCGAGTTTCTCTCTCCCTTTTTCCCCTTCCCCTTCGAGGGGAAATTCCCTAAAATTCACCGTTTCCGTCCCCGGGGCGAGCATTACAAACAAAAGTTCTTCCAGGACTTTCGATTTGAAGACGCGGTTTCTTGTAGAGATTTAGTGAAACATCGCATATTTTAGCAATGTTTATGCATATGCATGCGTGTGTGTGTTCGCCATCTTTTATTTTTCCTCGTTGTTTGTTTGCTTGCTTCTTTTTTTTTTTTGAGAATTGAGTGAGCGTGTTGTGGAGAAAGGACAAGGTAGGGATTATTTTCAAAACCTTGTATAAAAGGAAAAGGAATGGGTTTTCTATCAAGCGATGCTTTTGGATTGCCCCAAGGCTTACGTTCGATTGAAAAATAGTGGAATACAGTCGAGTGTTGGAAATTCTCCCGAGATCGGTTTTCACTCCCTCTTTTCCATTTCTCGAGGGACGTCGTGGGGGAAAGTTAGGAAGGGAGGAGAAGAACGTTTGGTATTAGCTGCTTCTTAGAAATCGGAAATTTATACGAGTTATTGTGATGTAAAGATCGGGAGGAATAATATGAAATATTTATTCATCGCACCGTTTACTTTACATTGAAGTCAAACGCAGAAACTGTTTTTCTGATCTGTAATTTCTTGGTCTTTGATGCCAGACAAGTCTTAGTTCAAGCTGTCTTGTTTTTATTTTAAAATGGAAGGTTAGAGTGTGGGTTACTTAGAAACATTCTAAGTTTTAATACAAACTAATACGTTATTCTTCCTCATAGCTGTAAACCATACTGGGTAGCTCCAGTTTACTCCATAAATATTCCTAAATGTTAGTCACAACCAAGACATCATGTTTTTCTTTTTAAGTGAAAATATTTTCTTTCGGAATCACTTCGATATCTTTAATACTATACGATGACAGCTTTCGTAAGAATCAGTATTTAATATCGGTGCAGATTTTGAGGCACAAAAAATTGTAGACAATAATACAAGCTCATTTGTAAATCATGCATATTATAATAAACGTACCAATATATGTGTTTATAAATCCGAAATATTTGATGCAAGTATAATGTTTCTCTTTTAAAACATGTTGAACAAACTCTTTTTGAAACTACAAAACATAGAATGAAATAATTTAAAACAATTATGTGTAAAATGGACGTGTTCTAATTTGTAAAAATAAATACCTGCAACTTCGAAGAAAGGTAGTTTTTTTTCAGAAGGCTGTTTCATGGAAACTATAAAAAAATATTTAAAATAGTACTACTGATAAATTTTGTTAAAATATTTTACTTTTAGAAACTTTAACTCATGTTATAGAATTGTTGAATAGTGCAAAAATACTGCTGCTATAGATGCGCCTATAATAATCAATAGTACTCCAGTATATTCTTTATTCAGCATTTTATAATAATTTTGGAACATGCAAAAGATTTATTAAATATTTAAAACTTTGCATTACGTTAAATTTGTAGGGCAACTTTTGTTTCTCTGATATTTAAAGTATCTTGAAATGAATACTTTTATTATTCCCATGTGGTTTATGTTACTTTCACAATAAATTCTCTAGTTATTGACTAAGTAATTTGATATTAAAGATAGTGGTTTTGTTATTTTTGAAAAAAAAATACCAATTTAGATTTAAATAGTTATCAAAAGGAAAGAAAAATGTTTAAAATGGTACTTAAATTGATAACAAAAATTCTTGAATGACGTCAATTAAACAGAATCCATATGCTTTTAGCAGTGAATATGAATGAATTATTGCATTAACTACTTGGTACTAAAACTCAAAACAGACCAAAAGTAAAATATATGATTTAGAAATTGCACTGAAATATAATAAAAAACTTGAAAATTTGAATATTCTAGAAAGTTTGGAAACGAACGTTTTTAAGTTTTTAAGACTGGAATACAGTCAACGATATGAAAATAGAAATTTTCTGGAACTTTAAAGCATCTTGAGAGTAAAATAAATGGAAAAAAAGATTCTTCCTCATTGAGCAACTTAACATAAAAGATCATGTAACAGAAGCATAATAAAATATATAATAAACCTATACAAACTATGGATAAGACCAAATTTTGAAATCAATTCTTAAAGACGAATTGTTAAGAAGATTATTTATCTTTAAAAAGAATTGGTAATTGTGTGTGTGTGTGTTCATTACATGTTTCAGACTGAGAGGAAAACTGTAAAAATTAAATAAGAAAACTAATAATTAAACTATTGAGGTTTTTTTGTTGCTAATTTTAAAAAGTAATCGTTAAAGGTTAAAATAATTGCTGAATAAAGATAACTTAAAATGTGAAAAATAAACTATCTCAAGATATTTAATTTAATGATTTGTTCCCAAATTAGATTGAAAACAATTATACCCATGAATATATACTACCGAATAACCCGGCGTATAACGCGCACTTTTAACACAAAAAATAAGATCAAATTACAGCCTGGATTTAAAAATAATAGTTCTAAAAATAAAAAAGTATTGGATATCAGTTTGTATCTAAATACTTTTTTTACTTAAAATAAATGACACACCTTATGAATTTCCAGTATTGTGTAACATGAAAAAAACGCATATTCCTTTTCCATTTCGTCTTAATTCACATCATCGAATTATGTTTCATTTTTTCACCATCACTGTTACTCTGAACCATAAACTTCTTCCATTCCATCTAGCTTGTTAGGTGTACTATATTTTAAATAATGTTTCAATTATGTCATGTTTAATTTCCGTTTCATGCTTTAATTATGTACTCACAGACTATTTCTAGATTTCAAAAGATCAATGGACAGGTGCATTGTTCTTCAGATTGGTTCGTAAAAAATATGGTTTGAATGCATAGACGAGTGTTATACGAAAGAATGTACGAGGATTTATTTACCATAATTGCACTAAAAGAGTTTTGTGTCTACTTTTAATTATTTTTAGTTTTTTTTCAATTTTAGTAAGATGGTTAGTATTTGGGGGGGGGGACATGTTAAAGTTAAGTGTGGAGACACTTAGATTTTTCAACAAAAAATAAATACATGAAATATGTCTATTTGTTAATTTTACTGTATTTATTAATTCACTTATTTTATGATTATTTTTAAAAAATATTTTATAACAACTATTAAATATTAGTAAAGGAATGACCATGTTGGTGCAAAAGACATACATATAAGAAAGTACTAAATAATTCTTCCCTTAATCAAATAATAAACACCCTCAATTCAAGCGCTCAATCGCCAAGCCTATCACACGGTCACCTACAAATAAATCTGAAGGGTAATTGCATTTCATTTTGAATTTCTGGAGCGAAATATTACGCTCAGAGAGACAACGAAAGAAATAAAAATAAAAAAGAACGAAAAGGAAAGGAAAGAGAACGAACATAGTAAGTTTCCAAATCCTTTCAAAAGATAATTTAGCTCCAATAAAAATGTTCCCTTGGCGTTCAGAGGCTGGCTCTTTAAAGCGCATTTTCCCTGTTCCCATCCGGGATGCTCATCCCGAGGATGCGGAGGAGCAATCGTTGTCATAGCAACGCCGCAACAGGTATGACGTATTCCATGTGACTCTACAGTGCAAGCCTTTGCAGCTGTCGATTTCGGAACTTAAGAAAGGTGGGAGGGATCCGAAGGGGGAAGAATTTCATCTGAAACAAACAGTGAAGTGAGAGCGGCAGTGGCGTGTGTCTAGGAGAGTCGGTTTTTCTTTATTTTTTCGTCGCTTCTTGGAAAGGAAATGTAGAGAAATTTAATTATTGACTTGGTATATTGATTTACAATTATACGAATTTGGGTGACGTTTGAACTTTTATTTGGTGTGGTCTGATATTCATTGATTGGATTATACGATTTGAATATTTGATATTTTGGTGGAGATGTAGCGTTAGGCTATGCATGATGTAGTTTAGTCGATAATTTCGGGAGATGCTCACATGATATTTAGAGATCATCATAAGGAAACTTAATTATTAGCACGTGATATCGATTTCCTGTTAAGAGTATTTAAGTGAAATTTAAATTTAGTTTGTGTGACAGTGTTAATATCTGCTTTATTGGACTGAATTTAAATATTTCATGTTTTCATTAAAGAAAAATATGTTTCATATTTTGTACATTTTGAAAGCTTTGACTTTTTAAGATTAATGTCTTTTCTTTGATCTTATATGACATAGTAATTTAAGCCCTGAAGTTCACCATTGATTTATGAATGTATAGACTTTAAAGAAATATTTTTGTCAATTGATAATCATTGATTGCACTGATTGGCTTTCGCAATTATCAAATATGTAACGCAATTGATAAAAAAAATCAAGCATTATCCAGGACAGAGGTATTTAAATTTTTTGACAGAAGGAGAATATTTCTTAAAAATAAATTTCTCCCAAAAAATTCCAATGGTATACTTTGGATTAATTAAATTCCTAAGTGACGTTTTCATCCACTTTATTTTTCTTATTTAATAGATTAAATACCACTGATTTAGAAGATTGTTCATGGTAAAAAAGGAGGAATTTATTTCATTGTACCTTGTATTAGCTGCAATTTATTTATGCAGTTGAGAGATTTAATTGTCGGGATTAAATTATTTATTTTATCATTCACAAAATTTTTATTCTTGAAACAACCAATCACACAATACTTGCAAGAGTGTTACCAATCATATAGTGTTTGGTAAATCTGAACGCCACGTACCTTACAATAAAACATTTTTAACTGTAGAGTATTGACTTACAATTTTAGCGATGTGAAAGTTAATATTTTAATTCTTCAAAACTTGAAATCCTTCAAATAGATTTCTAAATTAAATTTTTTTAAATAGCTGATAAAACATAGTATAGTGCCGTGAAATTACATTCAAATAACTAATTCCATTCACAGTACAACTGCTGTTAGACAGGGAACTAATTGTAAGCGAATTTAATTAGAGACATGGAGAGCAAAAACATAAGGATTCAAAATATACTACAAAATTTTGTCTTTTGCTGTCTGCTATCTATTGACTTCATTATTAAATTTCAGTGTTTGTCATTTCGTAAAAAGTACCATCTCATAAACTCATTCCATTGCTTTGTGAATTTTAATTAGGTATTCACGCATATGCAAATATAGTTTAATTACTGAGTTTTATAAATGAATTTATATAATCAGGATTTTAAAAAATTAAAATTGTTTTTTTTAAATTGTTTTTGTTTGAACAATTGTCAATTTTTAATAAGAAGTTCTTTTAATGTTGTTATAAATCTTATACTACCAATAAAAATGCAACTGGTTATTTTATTACTCACATGTAACAATAGAGATTTTAGTGTATTGAAGAAGAAGCTTTATGTATAGAATGTTTTATGATGATAAAATAAAATTAATTTTTTCTTTGAATAATATGAATTCAGATATTGTAAACTGTGATAAGAAACTCATTTATAGTTAATTCTGTGCCCAGTTCATTTAATATTCAAAGTAGAATTGATAAAAAAATTAATATGAATCTTAACTCATTTCTCCTGCAATTGAAGATTTATTTTTGTCTGAATATTTATTAGACATTCATTACCTGTAACACATGCAAGGTTTAACGACAACTTAGCATTGATGAAAATTTATATTATCCATACTATTCATTAAAATGTTTCGCAACTGCTCATATCAAATACTATACCTTATTCACTTACACAAAGCAACAAACAATCTATATCAATTGGTATTATATACAGATAGTACAGACTGTTAAACGTTTTTGTTTTAATGTTAATGCTGTCTAGACTGAAAACGGGGAAAAAATGAGTTAAACAATTCGTATCGACTTTCGAGAATAATATCTTGTCCAATTGGAAGAAACCTTTCATGAAATTGATCCCAAAAATTTACAAAATATACACTTTAATGGGTTTCGAAATCTTATGCTTTTGCTGTGAGGCATTCTCTGTAAGCAGATAAGTTTTTCCCCCCATTGAAATATGTGATTAGAAATAGTATTATATAAACAGGGCTTCTAAAGAGTTAAATTTGTTAAAAATTAAGCTTAAAAGTTATTGTTTTTTTTTTGTCTTTTACGAAAATGACATTATAAAGAAATCAATGTTTAATATTATTCAGAATAAATTTTTAATTAGAACATTTTATAATTGGAATCAAATAAGTTTAATTAAAGATGCTCTGAGCTGCAATTGCTAAAATTTAAACAAATCTTGTTGAAAAAATATTGTGTAGATCGGAGCTCGTGGATCTCAAAAAACACAAATCCTTTCCAAATAACAAAAAAGTTCTTTAAAAGTGATGACAATTTTTTGTGGAAAAATAAATTTTGAAAATACAAGATGTATCATTGAAATTCTCACATCTCAGAAGGTTTTCACTCTTTTTTCAGCTTTAGCATTACGTGCTTACACATTTTCATACACTACTATCAGTTTCTAAAAATACAAGTTAGTAAAACTTAAGATTATCCGCAACTAAACTCTCGTCGTCTTTACCTCATGCCTGAAACTGACTCAGTTTCAGTGAGCGACTGCTATTTATAGTCTGCGCAGCTACCTTCCATCGCTTTCTCGAAACCTCTCTTACATCACAGATCTTGATGCTATAGATTTCTCCAGTATTTTCTAGAAGCATCCATATGGTTGCCAAACGCGTCAAAAATGATGCCAACTTGGCTGTATCTTCAATATGTTGCCAAATTTCCACTGAATCGACGTTACAATGTAAGCAACGGTATTGCTTGTGAATATTACGATTTTTATCATAAAACAAATACAACAGAAAGTAATGTTAACGTATAAAATATCTAGGAACAAATTATGTACTCTATTTTAAGATGTAATTAAACATTAACTACACAAAATTCTTAATAAAATTATTAAGAATTATTATTAAAGCAAAATAAAATGCCGAAAGGAAAATCCACAGAACAAATTAATTCAACAGACCAAACATTTCATCGTTACCTTTGTTTGAAAAGATAATTTTAAGGAAAGTCCCTGTAAATTCAAATCAGCAAAGTCGAAAGCGAACAGAAGCGATCTCAGGAAAATCACCTGATTTAAAAATATTCTAAAATTGGTTAATCATACACTCCATTCGTTCGAATTTTCCCCGCCGAGGATGCAAGAATTCGTTAATTATAATTACATATATTCAAAAAGTTTGATGGGGAATTCTGACTTTGATGTTACTTTTGCAAATGAGACTTCAAAGAGAAAAGCAAGTCGAACATTTTTTCCCCCTAATTTTGCTGGAGAGAAATACCGAAACAAAAATAGTCTTAAATAACTCCAAGTTATGCCGCAGAATCAGAAGTTCTCTATTTACCTCAATCGGGAAAATTTCTTTTCATATCTTTGTAATTTATTCAGAGCGCTTCTTTAAAATAAATAATCGATTTTATTCGGGGTTTTGGATGCGGATACAACTTTTGCATCTGTAGATTTATATTCGATTCTTGCGAATAAAATAGGCAATCGAATTCTAGAAATTTTTAATAGAATTTTATAACAGTACGTTGTAAAATTTGCCATGCATAATTTAAGAAATGTTATGTGAATTCTATGGCGGTTCTTTTTCAAGACATTTTTTGGATGGGGGGGGGGGATATGCAAGATATTCCCTCAATCTTTGGTAGAAGGATATTGTAACAAATTTGAATTCTCTTAAAATATACATAATATATTTTTCAAAATATATTTATATTTTCATTCTTTTAAACATTTTGCCTTTATCTGATTAGCATATCATTTGCTAAGTATGCTTTTTATTTACTTATTATAGGCATATTTTGTATTCATCTAGTATTTTAAAATATCGTATGGAATACATTGAAATTGCATTATGAATACCATTTAAGTTTTTAAAAGATGATACTTCTGGATCCGAGTATCTTTAAATAGGAATGTAGCCAAATTTTATAATCTTCAAAAGTAATTTTAAGGTTTCAGAAAAATATTGTTTTAGCTCATGCGCCAAGAACATTCTTTCCCCCTCACCTTAAAAACGTTCTTGAAGGTAAATAGTTTTGTTATCAACAATGCGGTATACATATGAAAAGATTTTGAAGCTAATGGAAAAGGTTTTATTGTACTTTTTCCTCTAAAAGAAGATAAAATTATGTACAGTATTATGTGTTATGGAAATCAAGTGAATTTCACTTCACTAAAGAAGATAAAATTATGTACAGTATTATGTGTTATGGAAATCAAGTGAATTTCACTTCACTTCACTATCGGGTTTTTAGTTATGCTCCAATAAAACAGATATATATATATATATAATCTCTGCCAATTTCAACTTAAATACATTAAGAATCAATACGATCTATGCTCATTTCTAGTTCCTTATTCATGTATTTTTGAGCCTCACAATAACTATGCGAAAAATAAATTCAGACTCTTTCTTTTTTCATGAATAATAATCACACACACAAAAAGAAATTCTTATCAGGGTCTAATGAAAAAAAAAAAAGCAAAAAAGTGCAATCTGTGCTTTTTTGTTTCGCAGACACAAATCTCGCTAAGTAGGCTATATTGATGACAACACAATATACACATAAAAAAATAAATGCTAATTCCCACTGGTTTTTTTATCAAGTTTTTACGTATTATTAAAAATACGATACTAATCAAAAAAGATCGCAACTTGTTTTGAAAATGTGGTGCAAAATGTTACCAGCGGGAATACTCCGTTTGGCGTTGACTGTATGGTTTTTATTTGACTTTATCGACTGCTTCGGTGAAACGGAAAAGTACCGGGATCATTTTAAGAAAGAAAGGTACGTATTAGCGTCACCGCAGCCGAAATTGACCCACGAAAATAGTTTTTCTGCGAATAAAACGCACAAATTTTTTCTTGTTTTAATATTAAGCCGCGATTCACATGGCTTTAGTTTTGCTGCGGTGACGATAATACCTAAGTACCAAAAAATGTAAGAGTATTATCTATCGACAATGAAAAGTGGGGTACTTACGTATTATCGCTACAATCACCAACTGTATTAATTACTTTCCAAGTCGGCAACCTTGATTTCTTGTGTCATACACGCTGAATTGGCAAACATGTGCTTCGTTTCATATAATGTTGCCAATAGGTTGTGATAATACGTAAGTATACATGTAAGATTTCTTTAAACAGATTCTAAGTAGTAAAAATTATTTTTTTTCAAACATTTCAAATTACTATAATTGAAAATACAATAATTAAAAACGAATAAAATTTTAAAAAAAACATTTACCATATATAATTATAGAAACTCGCATAATTTGAAACATCAAAAACAAAATAACACGAAAGAAAGTTTTTAATCGCTTGCATAGAGTTGTTGTAAATAACTAATAAAATATTTTTGAAACATAGCTAATATCTACTTAATAAATAAGTAGAAATACAATAAAGGAAATAATAAAGGTATAGAACATAGTATATATAGAAAAGTAATTTTTAATTTCTTAGATGACGTTTATAATTTTATATTTATATTTTATTATTTACTATTTTGTAATTTATGTTGATAATTTTTTTAATATTTTTTGTAATTGTAATTATTATTTTATTGTTAAATTTCGAAATATAATTGTTAATATTTAAAATAATAATTGTAAATCCGGAAAAACAATTTTTGTAACTTTTTTGTTTTAAATAACAGACGATATTTACAATAGCTATAACTTATTAACATTTTTAATGAAGCGGCTGTTAATCCTAACGAATAAAAGTATTTTATTCATTTTTCTGCAACTTTTCTATTCTTTAAACAAGGAATAAATGCAACTGCAAAAGCATTATTTAACTGATCATAGAGGGCAACAATGTATTTCAATTTTAATTCAGAATATAAAACATTTATTCTTTTCCCGAAGCCATATAGAAGCACTGAACATCCAAAATTTGATCAACGGATTTAAAGAGCATCTCGACTAATATATTACTCGGTCTTACATCTGTTATCTCCCATCCAATTTTTGTTTCTTTGTACGAAGAAGGAAATAAAAAAAAAAAAGAGTTTCTCTCGAATCTTTTTTCTTGTTTTTTTTTTTTTGCGCCAAAGGCAAAAAAAATAAATAAAATGGCAAACACTGAAGCGACTATACCATTTTTCCCGCTAAAACATCCACATTGTCGTTCTTTTATATTCGGTGGGTCTTGCTCATTGGATGATTCCTTTGTGTTACAAATACAAAGGCGAGCAATCCAGAAATAGACGTTCGGAAATTGTTTGCAAGCCTTTGGATAAACACTGTGCCGTTCTTATTTAATGGTCTTGCGACGCGAAAAAGGAAAAATAAAGATTATTTAGACACACACTGCACAGTTAACATCGCAAACCGTTTTTATTCAAAGATATTTTAATTTATGGTGATATTTTAGGAGTAGTTTTCATTTTCTGTTATCTATGATACGAGAGCAACATATTACATTCTTACCAGCAATAAATGACGATTTGTAACATTTGAAAAAGGAAACGCGGCGAACAATTTTAAAATTAAATGAAATGCTCGGTTTGAGATTCGTCTTTCTAAACATATGAATACAAAGTTGCATTGAAATATAAAATTTTTTAATATTTTATTCGACTAGTATTTCTTTTAAGAATCTGATTTGATCTATTGAATTGAATCAGATATGGGGATATTCAAATTCATTTTTATCAAAAGGATTCGTGAAAGAAATATTTTATTGGCATCCATTTATATAACAAAATTTAAATATTTCATTTGCCTTTTGCTTTCAGGAATTGTACCTTAAATTGGAAATTTTAAATCACTGTATGATGATTTATTTTTTTATAATTTATCTATGGAAAACTTCTACAAGTTTCAATGTTCTGAGTGTTGAAAATTAAATTTATCACATGAATTGGATTCCCATAGATTTCATTTTTTTTTATTAAATTTTACTCCGAATTGAGATAAGTAAAATTATTTGCAGCTCTTACAAAAACTTAATAATAAATTTGTGTTGAATAAATTTTCTCTTTAAGAAAAATAAAAGTATTACGTATTCAAAAGTATTTAAAAAAATACTTTTATAGATTTTTTCTTTATTTTTGTAAAAAATTCTACAAAATATTGTAATGATGATTGAAAATAAAGCTTTCAATAATTTAATAATTTTTAGCATAAGTAAAAGAGCTACAAGTCGGTCAAACCATTCTTACTTTTACGATAATTAACTTTTCTTACCTTACGAATTTTAATTTTTTTTTTTTTTACTCTTCCTTTTCTTTTTAATGTAAAATAAGCACAAGTAATTTATTTAAATTCATTTTAGCTACTACGCACACGTAATATATATAATCATATACTAAATTTCTGTAAATCTGAAAAAAGCAAAGCAAAGCAAAAATGGAAGTATAACAAGACAATATCGATTAAAAGCCTTAGAGTTTGCTATTGTTCTACTAAGATAACCTTAGTAGTACAATAGCAAACTCTTAGACTTAGAAACTAAGATTTCAAGCAAACCAACCTTCCCCTGCAGTTTGTCTATATTGCTTGGCTGTGCGAAGGGGGGGGATTAGAGTAAGAATAATAACCATAATATTAGAAGAACAATATTAAATATATAAAAACTATAAGTTAGCGATACTAAATATAAAGTAAGAAATACCAAGATAAACTAAATCTACTTACCTAAGCCAGAAAATATTAAATATATAAATGATATAGAACTTTTAAGATAATTGAATAGCACTACAACCCATCGTGAACTTAACTTAGTGCCAAAACTGAGCTATTACAGAACAGTAATACATAAAAGGAAACATTCGTAGATAAATAAAATCAAATAAAAATTATATCTAAGGATTCTTGGAAATTGGAAAACCGAACCAACAGGGAATTTTTTGGAAGGAGAAGACAAAGTAGTGTGACTACGTGTATGTAAAAGGATTCACAGGAATGAAAATGTTTAACGAGAGAATCTTTTTTCATTGTAGCAATCGTTGAAGTATTGAGAAAACACCTTGTACTTTAAATTGTTCATTTATATAGTCAGTTTAAATGTGCACAACACAAATAGAGACAAAACCCAACAGAAACACTCGCGGACATTATAGCGGAGTACAAAAGCAAGCTTTGCTCTCTCCGAAGAGATGTCTACTTTCATAGGTTTCCTCAATCAGAAATTTTCAAAATAATTTCCAGTAAAGGCTTTTGTGATTGATCAGAGCACGTGTATGATCTAATGTTGTATCACCTTGTCCTAAAAACACGAACGTGGCAGTTTTTTGGAGATACAGCCGGGATTATTTGCCGCTGGGTGGGTGAACTAAAAATTTATTATCCCACGAAATCTTGGAGGACTCAAAACCCATTATAAATTAAATTAAATCCATCGAGAGAATATTTTAGTAATATATATAATTCTTTATTTCTTTCTCACTAAATCATATGTAGAAAGGGCAATCCGATTCGAATAAAATTTCACTACGTATCACTATCTTCTTTTAAAACTGACCATTTCCTTTTTGACTACTCCAACCCCCCAGTGCCTTTTTTATCAGTCAAACCATTTTTCAAACACGTTACTAATTTACCACCAATATAATTACATTTTTTCCCCTAGCCTTCCATCTTCCACTCCGGGATAAATGTCCACTATAAATGATTAATTGTTTCCCAAAGCCCCCTTTTGCTCAACTCCCCCCCCCTCACACACCATTCGGCTCATTTTGGAAAAATTAATAAATTTTCAGGCAGTGCCGAATAAAAAAATCACGGCCCGCTGCTAAACTTTCTGTCCCATTAATCAATTAAGCGAGCTTAACTTCGGTGTTAAAAGTCTGGCTTGCCAATTAATCGCTATTAATTCTGCGAGGATTAGCAACTGTATTGGAAATGAATTCATTTGGCAAAAATGAGGAAGCCCGATAAGTTCCACGGATGAAAGTAGAGGCTGGTGTGTGCATTTGGGTTTTATCTCTTGAGCATTCGAAACTGGGGAACATTTTAAATTGATGATGAATCGCCTTTGACGAAAAGTCTGCTGGATAGGATATAAACAAGGTTATTTTTCTGGATTCTTCCCGCCACGGTAGTTATGACTTCGGAGATTAGGAAGTGTAATTTTAATGCAGAATATATTTGAAAAGTGTACATATATTTCGAAGGCGCGTCGCTTAGAAATAGTTTTGTTACTTTCGTATTCGAATATTGCTTCGTATTGCATATGATAGAGTGAGCATCATAATAACAATCTATAAAACGATGTGAACTATTTCGAAAATTGCAAAGTTCCATTCTAAACGAAGTGAATACTTCAGAGCTTTGGGATATATGGAATATTTAGCTCGAATTGTAGATATTTTGAAATCGTATGCGTTTCTTGAACTTACAAATTCCAAATTCAACTTTTCAAAAAATGCTTATAGGAATTATAGGTATTAAAAACAATTATTTTTTTTAGCGCTTTGACGGTATCAAAAGTTCTTTTGATACCATCACATGTACCATAAATTGATTAGTAAAGTTGTATATTATTCCTAATCGTTACTTGCCTGTTTTACTAGGTATTTCATGAAATTGTATGACTATATAGTGATTTTAAGTTATTTATATCTAAGTCCAAGCCATTGGGTTTTCAATTCATTTGAAAAACTCTCAAGGCTTCGAATCTTAAAGGACAGGATTTGAATTTCTACAACAAATAAAACAGAAGTACAACTATTTTTTACTCTTTCATAACCTTCTCCAGAGTCGATTTCAGCAAAACCCATGTTTAGCGGATTTTAACACAAGAAACACTCTCACCAAAGTCCAGTAAGTCTGACAGTTCAAAAAAGAAATTTTTTTTATTCTTAACGCCCCCATAACCTCGCAACACTCCCCTCGGGAGTTAATTTTAGTAAAACTCGTTCTTAGTCGATCTCTATTCAACAAAAGAAACATGACTGCCAAATTTCGAGTCTGTATCTAATAGTTACTCAGATCTCATAAAAAGTGTGAGTGAGTGAGTCTCTGTTTTCTAATATATATAAGCCAGAAGGTTATGAGTTAAAGATTCGATCCATCAAACATATTGGTGCTTAAACCTTTTTAGTATCATATACGATAACGAGTTAAAGTAATCTGTAGTGCAACTCCTGTAAAGGAGCGTAAAGTATATCCATATTTGAAAAGTATGGACTCATCGTCAATATCTTTTTGACTAGCTATGTCGTGATTTTTATTTAATCTGTCGCGATTTTATTGTGAATTTAACTGTAATAGAACAATTGTTTTCATGATCTGATTCTAATCCGGAATGCCAAAAGTTCCAATTTTATTCTGTAACTTCACTTTGATAACAATATTACCGAACTAAATTTTGTCCTTTTTTCCATTGAATGGAAAAGAATCGAATACGAAATTTTTAATTGATATGTTTATTCATTTATAAGAATTAGTCAACAATATTTAACCATGATTTTTCCGAGATGAGCCTTTCATTCAATATGGAATCTCGACAGTATCGCCATCTTTTTTTGTAAATAAAAAATCTTTCAAATTCTTAAAATTTTTTTTATAAAAGACTTTAATTAACATTAAAAGAAAACTTCTGGGAATTATATAGACGGCTGTTACAATTAAAACTAGCAATAATTTTAGTAGCATTCATGATTTGAAAAAAAAATACCTTTTCTACATTTGAATGTGAAATACATAATTTTTTAAGACTCAAAAACTATTCACTCAATGAAAACTCATAAAAGAAATTCATAACAGATTATGGTTCTAGTAAGAAAACGAAATTGAAATCAAGTTAAAAATAGAAGTTTATATATTCTCAAAGAAGATAGGAAAAGCTTCTTTGAAAAACTGTTGAGATTCTTGCAATCTAGGATTAAACTTATAACGAACACGTGATAAAATAAATCACGTTTACTAAAACTAACATTAGACTTGCATTTGTTGTAAAATGCAGATAAAATCTCAAACTTTATAATTGCGTAAAGATGTTCAAGTATATTAAAAATAAAAATTTCTACAAAAGTTGTTTCAAATTTTTAAAAATTTAGTATTTTTCGTTTCACAGGCGCAGGTGATAAAGTCGCTAAAAACGATACAATTGACGCCAAACGGATATTCCCTTTTACTATCACATTTTCAAAATAATTCGTTGTCTTTTCTTATCAGTGACGTATTTTTCACAATACTCCGCCAAAAAGCTACAAAAACCAATGACAGCTAATATTTCTTTTGTGTATAATGCACGTTGTCGCCAATAACGCTCACTTGGCGAGATTTGCTCCGGCGAAACGAAAAGTACCAAATATTCTTATTTTATACGTGTATTTTTAAATCAAATGCATTTCCCTTATACGCGTTATTATAGTGAACAAGTGCGCCCTTTTTAAAAGAAAGTTTCAGCCAAAAGCAAAAGTTGGCGACATCACACGAATTTATGAATTAATTGGCTATAAACACATGATTATAGACAGTGGCGTAACGTACACCCCCGCCACCCTGCTATGCGGGGGGGCAAGGTTCTTGGGAGCCCAAAGCCTGACTGCCCCCAGATACCTACCTTTTGCAAAATCCAACTTGGAGGCCCAAAGCCTGAGTTTCCGGGGGGGGGGGGGCAAATGTTCTCCGTTGCGCCACTGATTGTAGAAATCGTGACTCTGACCTCATATGAATTTCAATTAATTTGAGCTGGGTTTTTACAGTCTGTACAATAATTTTAACAGTAAAGTAATTAGCATGAGTGAGTGATTTTGGGGTTTAATTGGCACAAGAGCCGATTTCGGCTATACTGCTCCAAACATTTGTTTTAATATCTGTGGTCTAGACGGGAAGAGAAAGAAAGAATGAATTGAATGATAAGAAAGAGGGTCGAAAATAGAGAAGGATCACTAGGGTACCCCGGGTTCGTGAAGCCTGTGTTTACCAAAGACAGTAAACCCCGTGGGAAAAGGAAAAGATCACTAGGGCACCTCGGGATTGTGACACCCGTACTCACCTAAGGAAGGTGAGCCCCCTGAGGGGGTAATTAGCATGTCATTGATTTTAAAAAGAAGCTGACTGAGTTTATAAATATATTATTGATTTCATTATGAGATACAATTGATTTTCTATCCGTGTTATTATGATGTGATTCAATGTAATGATTTTATTTTACTTCTTTTTCGCAGCAGGGAGTGCGTTTCGATCCAGATCTACCCCAGACGATCCGCCTAGAATTCGCCAAGAGCAACACAAAGGTTAGCAAACCGAAACAGCAGTCACCCCCTGCCGCCGCCACGCACCCTACACTCCTGCACCCTCTGGCCGGACGTAAGTAAAGGCACACACTCACCCTCACCCTTTTGACAGAACACCCCTTTCTCTCTTTTGGGTTCTGATGGTATAAAACCGGACGCACACGCCCCCCTTTCTAGTGGTAGGGCTTCCCATAGAAATCCGATTATGCCTCAGTAAGAAGTTCTTTACATGATTAGTTGTCAAGGCATTGTTGGTGTTTCCATCTCTGGGGTATTAATACAAAAGGGCGTACGCAATGTACTTTGATAAATCCGAACCTACTTATTGAGGATTTGGGTTAAAATACGAGTTTTGAAGTATCTGGAGAGAGTTTGTTCTCAGAGGGGGAGAACAAAGGATTAAATGGAATTCAAAGCTGAACAAAGTTTTCTGGTATACTCCCGACACAACGAATTATTGTCGTTATAAATCCCATATCGTTAAAATTTCAAGGTATTTAGAAAATTAAAAAGAAAAACACTCAGACGATAATCTGACGAAAACTGACTTATTTTTCAACCCCCGTGAATCAACCCACAGAAATTACACAATAGCTGTTTTGAGTCCAAAAACAATATCGTATACCTTACCATTTAGCTTCTGAGGGCATAGTCACGAACTTTTTCAAATGCAAATAAATATACGAGCTTAAGCTGAAAAACAAGTATTATTAAAAAATAAATAAATAAGTCAATTCTTATTTAGATCAACAAAGAAAAACTTTATTTTAGTTACTTTTTATTAAATAATTGCAATTAATATATAAATATGTATATACATGACAGAATCACAATATTAAGTGACAAAATATGAAGTGATTTTCCTTGCAATTTTCCATTTTCCTTACTGTATATGATGTTGGACTATTGTTTTTGTTTGTTACCACTTATTCATCAATTAAACAAAAAAATGAATTAATATTTGAAAAATACTACACTAGGCAGTGATAAAATTGATATTTTATTCTCTACCAGTCTCTAATTGTACATTCTCTGAATAGAAGCAATATTCTTGAAGAAAATTCTTTGAAGACACACGAACACTGCCTTGACTCTGTCTGCATGTCTGCTTTTATAAAAATGGGTACCTTTTCAAAGCGTCTACATAAAAAGGTTAAGCCTATTTGCATGCTACTGAAGCTTTCTAATCATCTGAGCATTAACATTTCATAATGGGGATTTTGAAGTAAAGGAGAAAGATACACAATATTAATTTCAGATACTTCTCTATACATATATATCTTTCTTAAATATTTCATTTGCTTATTAGAGAATATCAAAGTATTTATCCCTTAGTCGCTAAAACGTGTACATTACATAAATTGCATACTTGCTGCAATTTATGAAATATTGCATTTTATTATGTATTTCAGTAAAAAGTCCTATTTTTGGTTTTTATGTATATTATTGATTTATTTAATACTTGATAAATATATCCAGTAATTATTAATTGCAATTAAATGTTGTATTCTTTGAAAACGGGTCTTTAAATTAATCCATCTGTTTTCCTTATTGATACAAATGCTTAAGCATCTGGAGTTTGTAAAAAAGGCAATAGAATTATGCAAACTTTACAATTATTAAATTATTACTTTAGATTTTCCCTATATTTTATACACAAGAATATTATGTATGTGCATTGTATATTATATATGTTTTAGATTTTTAGAAAGGCAATTACACTAGAATTAATACTATTTACATATCTGTACCTTAAACATAGATATACATTAAAAACTATTTATAAAATAAAAACTTAAGAAACTACATCATACGTGCTAATTAAAATTGCACAATGCCTTTCCGAAATTCTCTTGCTGTTTTCAATGTTTAAAAAAATAAGAAGAATTTATTTTAAAAATAGTTGGCCACGAAAGCTTCCTGCAACAGTTTTTAAATATCACATTTTAGCTCTAATTACATATTTCTCTTACAATCTGAACGAGAAATTTTTTCAAAATAACTTCCGTACAATAATTAGTTTTGATCGCTAGGCAATTTTAATACAATAAGTTGATCTTATAACCAATCTGCTCAATGATTTAAGAGCAATATAGATAGACTTTACCTACTTCATTTTCTAATTTGTTTACTTAACTTCCATTGACTGATAAAACATTCAGGTACTCAAGATTTATTTAACTAATTTTAGCTTTTAATAAAATGGAAGATAACCGGTAAAGCTTTTAATGAAGTCAGCCTAGTGTTTTTGTATTCAAAATGCGAACTGGAAACTCTTTATGAAAAAGAAACCAAATAAAAAAAATCACTATATGCTTCCTAAAATAAAGAATGAATTTTAATAAATATTTAAAAATTATCTACCTTTCGTATCGGCAGTACTCTGATCCTAAAAATGCTTTCAAATGCAATCGCAAGACAGACGTAAACCTAACCTGAATCTTTTTTTCCTAAGCTTGAAACTAAACAAATCAATTCTGCACCTGTGTCAGAACTAATATGAAATTTTGTTGCCAGATGTATAGTTTCAAAATTTCATAACAAATAACTATGCGCATAATTTAGTTATTTGATCTACAGACGACATTTTTCCTGATGAATTAGACTGTCAAAACGCAGGCAATTTTTACAAACCATCTCGAAATAAAATAATAATTTGAATTTAAATTCCATTTAAATAAATGTAAATAATCATAGAAATATAAATACAACTTTGCATAATGGCAACAAAATAAATGATAACATTACAACGACCTTTATAAAATAGATTGAAAGAAATAGGTTGCTTCTCGATGTGAATTAGGATCATGTTCTCTAAAAATTGAATCTTTTTCTAAAACATTCTTCAATAATTTCGAATTTTTTTTCACGGAAAAAAAACATTCAAACACGATAAACTGTAATCAAGGAAATAGATTTATGAGTTAGGCGTAGTTTGTTCTAATCTTTTGATGACCAGCTACCTGAGACAGGTGGCGAGACAGCTAACCCTTCCCAGACAGCTGCTTTCGTATGCAAGATGTTGTCCGCCTCTAATGAGAAAGCTTTCCGTGCCCTTAGAGTTCCATTAGGCTCTTTGGCACGAAATTTCTGACTATACCTGCCAAAAATTCCATTCCCTAACTGCCGAATTCCGCATTTGGAATGTCCACCTTTAAGAATTAAAGATTCAAATCACCATTCAAATAGTCAAAATTGAAAGGATTCTCGAGTTTATGAGTTATGCAAAGGGCTCCATTAAGTTGCAGGATGTTTTCAGAGGGCCTATAGAAATCTCATTTGAGAAATATATATTTATAAGATACCGTGAATTTTGTAAGATTTTGAATCTTTGATGGTATTTTATTGTACTTTTGAAAATACATAAAATTATTCTTTTGAAATAATTATTGAATATGGATCACCTATGAAATGATTAACCCTCTGTTACAAAAAAAGCAATCAAAAGACTTTTCTGCTGTTTTAATAGCTTATCCTGTCAGAGCTGATTTTTATTTAGGAATTTAAGGTCTTGCATACAACTATCTGTATGTTTCCTAATTAATACTTTTTTAATGCTACAAAAATTAAACTTTTAAAAATGCGTGAAACGTTTTCAAAATTTCAAGAATTATTTGTGCTTGGCATATTTAAAAGAAAAGTATCAAACAAATTACTGAAATAATTTTGAAAAATTTCGTCGATCATAATCGCTACTGTGAGATACACTTGAAATTATTTTGATATTTTGAAATGTTCTTTATTTTCTTTAAAAAGTGCATTTAATAATTAAAATTTTAAATGTCTAATAAATTTTAATAAGAATCGCCCTCTATGTTCTAAGAAAGTTAGGCTACAACAAAATAAATCTAAATATCATCAATGCATACAGAATTGCTTAAATGCAGGGTGTTTCCGAATTCGACTGACTAATTCAGAAAGGTGATATTAAGCAGTATGGTGACGACATCACCGTAAAACATGGGGTCGCAAATCACATTTAATCATAGTAATTCAGAAAAAGAGTAATGAAAGGTGTGATGTCGAGTGGAATGAACAGGGGCAAGAAAAGGCAAGAAATACATTTATTAGACGAAAAGCATGCTTCTAATACGAATAACGCATCGCACCTCGACGTCAGAAATGCAACGACAAATGATTCATCACGGGAATTGTTCGAAAGTCAAAGCACTACTTACACCGATTGTCGGACGGGTTCAAATAAATCCGGTGTGCAGGCGATGTCAGCTGAAGCGACGATGAACCGAACCGTCAGATTCTTCACTGTAAACCCCGACGGCTTATACACAAGTGATTTCAGGTGACCCCAGAAGAAGAAATCCAAGTGATTGCAGTCCGGGGAATATGGAGAGTTAGCAACCGGCCCACCGTGCTCAATCTACCCCCAGGGTTATCTAGTATAGAGATGGCTACACACCACATATCGAAAAATGTGATGGCGCACCATCATGCATGAAGCACATGTTCTGGTAATTCATGTTCTCTGCAGAAACTTCGGAAGAAGTGGAAAATTTGCACAAGTGTACGTTTTTCCAAACCCTTTGAATGGACGTTGTGCTGCCCTGACTATAATACAGTCTTCAATTTCATATCTTGACTATCTTCTATGAAGTGAGTAAGTGAATATTAACATCGCACTGTTCAGCTACACGAGGGCTTTCGGCGACGGACCGCGTCATTTTAAACCATGGTCAAGTGAAATGGACGACACCTGAGCTGGCAAACCCCTATCCTAACTACCATACCAAAGGGTATGAGCTCTTAACAGATTTAACGTGCATCGCTTCCTTACACGGCAGGTCTTCAGTGGTACTGGGCTCAAACTCATGACACGTTAGCCATGATCCGATGCCTTGACCACTTGGCTTCCACGGCTACTATCTTCTATGGAGGGCATGGCGATAGTGGAGTTTTACATTTTGCTCAGTAGAGTCGAAAAATTGGTTGTGGCGAGGAGATCTGGGAGGCGTGCCTATGGCTCTTCTTCTGGGTGCAGTTGATGTGAATTTGTTGGCATGAGTGAGAGCAGAGAATGCTCTCTGATTGGTCGTGGGTAACATGATTATAGACTCCGATTGGCTTCCGGGGGGGGGCTGAGAATTGGGAAAGTGGGAGGAGCTTGTCCAGTGGGGTAAATAGAATTTAATAAGAGGAAACTAAAAATGAATATTCTGAATTTACTAAAATGAAATAATCAAAATTATGGCAAGAAAATGAACAAATTAAAGAGGATTGTAGGAATCAAGAAGTATTCTTCTTGGCCTTTTAAATTTTAATATTGGGATTGTAAGGGATTAAGTTTAGCATATTTTCATTGTCTGTTTCTGGTAGAACATTAAAAAAGTTGATTGCAATTTTCTGTACGTGCGATTTAAAGCTATTGATTTTTAAAGCGTTACGTATGTTGTCCTTGACCATATATCTAGTGACTTTGACGACTGTAAGAATTTTGAACAGTATCAAGAATTTTAATGGTGGTATTAGCAACATAGCCCCCGACTGGACAAGCATAAGCAATTATGGAACGCATAATGGCTGTATAGCGAAGTTTTTCAAACCTACCGCGTTGTTCCAACTCCCTGTATTCGCTTAACTACTAACCTCGTCTGACTCAGTGTTCTCGAGACGATTACTAATATTGCGATTTTTTCCGTGGTTTGCGATCCCCTACTCTATGGTGATTTGTCATCTTCGTGATGCCTACTATCACCCCTCTTAATGTGTCGGTCGAATTCGGCAACAATCTGTATACATATATGCTGTAAATGATATAATTAAGCTAATACTGTGCTAAAAAATTTTCAAATTAACTTTTGAATTGTTTAAAAGAAACTTTAATTATATATATATATATATATATATATACAGAGTTTGATTTCAATCAATATTATGTTATATCAAAAAAATTAAGTATATAGTAAAGTTAATTAAGGTTGCCATGAAAATGCATTATGTTATAGTAATATTAAGCAATGAAAGAAAAATCGCATATCACGTTTAAACTTCTTATATAAAACAAAAATCAAAATAAATATTTTCCATTCGTTGTATATTTAATTATCAAACAAAGTAAATATTTGATGTCTGGTAAAAATAAAACAAACGTGTTTATCACTTAAAATTTAATGTACAAATAAAAATAGGAAAAAGCATATTTTTTCTTTTCGAGCAGAGAAACAAATATATTTATTAAATTAAAGTAAAATTGTCAACTGTCTCGGTGTTATTAGTGTAGGTTGTATAAGTCAGTATAATTAACTTAGATCGAAAGTCATTTGGGGGGGGGGGTGCATCTAAATCAAAAATACTGTGTGGAAAGGAAAAGTAATGCAATTAATATTTATTCAATTTAAAGGAATTATTTCATTCTTAAATTATAAAACTGCAGTGCATTTTATTACGTTTATCAGAAATTCACCCATCTTGTATAGCGGATAGTGACGCTGACTGCTGTGCTGTAGGGCCTGGGTTCAAATCCCGGAGAAAACATTGAAGTTTGTAAATGAATAGTATCTTTGCGGCATGGGAGTACTCTAAATAGCCATCGATCCACCAATCCTCTCATGAAGTTGGTGAAAAGGGGGGGAGGAGGTGGTAGGCATCTGGCCTCTTTCAGGGTATTTTTCCTCAAAATTGGGGTGGAACCGAGCCAAATCATACTGACACCAGAATGCTGCTCAAAGCTACGGATAACGAGAGGAGTACATGTAGCCCTTTGCTAACATGGAATTTCATAGAACTCTATCTGACACCGTTAGACAGGTGGCATTGGAAACAACAGAAATTGATATTTACTAAATACTTTACCATTTCATCTTCAAGTATAAAATATAGATTAATATGTGTATAGTTTTTAAGGGTATCAGTCACATGTATATCTGATTGCGTCATTTACTTTGCATTCATTTTGTTTTTGAAGCTTTCATCTTTTAGACGTCAAAATTGCAAAATTCTATCAACTGATTGTGCATCTGCACAAATTTAACCTTTAAGTAAAAATAAGGGACGTTAGGTTTAGTTCTTAAACTCTTTTTTAATTTCGAATTTAAAGGAAAAACTAAATTAAGCACATAAATAGGGATTTAATATTAAAATAAAACAAATACCTCTTTAAATGTATTTATTCATAGAAAAATGATTTTACAAGGTATGAGAGGTACATTAAAAATAAATAATATTTTAACTTCCTCGATTTTGTAACTCACAATACGGTATTTGTATAAAAGATCATTGTGTCTCATTAGGTTGCGTATCTGTTGCCATTTTCTAATGCACAAATAATTCAAATTTCTGAGACATAAACGCTAATTAATTGAATACATAATATAAATTTATTTTCAACTTTTATTTAATTTAGAATGAATAGTTCCTGAAGCGAATAATTCTCAAAAAATCAACTAGTTTCCCTAGGTACTACAAGTCATCCATGCAACATTCGCATGTTGTATGTTGCCAGATTTATAGACAAGCTGTAACACGTTATATCATTTTCACGGAGTGTGTGTAACACACTTTCTAATATCCACTTTTCTCCATGTTTAGTGTGGCGCAAAGCGATTGACGGCATATACGTGATACGTTTAAAAAAGACTTGATCTCCCTTTATTAAACTCTGTTTGGGATGTGAAACACGTAAACGCCAAATTTTACTGACTGCGGTTTGGCATCGCTGGGAAAATTAACATTTTTAGATCTTTTCTGGCTAAAAACCGCTTGAGAATCAAATTGAATTATTTCCCTAGCCTTGGGTGTTTGCTTTTGTTGTTATTTCTTTTGTTGAAAGAAACTGCGACTTATTTCTTTCCCGAAAGGCCAATAAAGAGTACTGTTTCATTCAAAGTGTACAAATTACTGAAGAGTTTTGAGAATGAACAAATAATTTCCTCTTTATGGTGTTAAGATTTTCCTACTTAGACTACAACGATGTCTGTTACATTTTTGAAATGGTGGGATTAAAGTATGCCGAGTGGGGCTGCTTTCAGCAGACTTAATTCATGAATGCCACGTGAAAAATGCAATCACACGTTTTCTATTGAATTTAAAACAGATAGTAGACTTGTTTTTTTTTCTTAGTGTTCTATTTGTAAAATTTAGATAAATTTCGAATCTGATAATTCTAAAAAAATATTCAATTAATATTACATTTAAAAAATATATATGTGTATTTTTAAACCAGGAGTATTTTTCCTACCTGTGCGTGTTATTGTTGCTGTCAAATATGCCCATTTTAAAAGAAATTTTCCGTAAAAAGTAAAAGATGGCAACAATGAAGCGCACGTACTAATTGGCTGGAAACATATGGTTGCATTTATCATGTGATTATGAAATCCCATGAATTAATTAACTGGTTGGTTGGAAACACATAACTGCAGATATGGTTATGACGTCATATGAAATAAGCCCATTAAATAAGTAATGCAGCGAGGGTTTTATTCCTAAAAGTCATAATTCATCATCATATTCTTAAACATCAATAATTCCTGCGAAAATATCACAACGGACATCACTAATTACTCCTTAGTTAATAATTTTATTGCATAATTCATTCCGCTTTGCATCGAAAATATGATTATAGCCACAGAAAATAATTCCATTTAAAATGTTCTAACAATGCTTGAAATAAGGACGTCAGCTGTTTTAACAACAAAACATGGGGGAAATAAATGCATTTATTTGAAAATTTTACCATTCCAAAGCCTTCAAATAAAATATATATTTTCAACCATTCATCAAAATTCTAGAGTAACTTGACTTATTCTTCCTTTTGAGAGAACAATTTGTAGTTCCAAGTATTCGTGTAGGAAAAAAATAAGAATTCCTCTAAAACTCTTGGAATATCCGGAATATTTTTCAAACTTTCTCGTGATCACACTGGCAACTACCCATTTACGGAAGTGCAGTGGTACTGCACGTTTTACGGCGCCCACTTTAGCAATCATTTGCAGCTCTCTAACACAAGAACTTCGACTTTGATTTACGATCTTTGTTCGGGTCTGGTAAAACTTTAAAGCAATGTTCATCCACAAAACGTCTTTATACGGAAAGAACTTGCTTACCAAAACTCTATCGAAAATGCACGCATCCATACTGACTGAACTACTACCTCCACTCCAGTTCCTTCAATGCAAACATGTACTACTTTTAGGGATACCGTCTTCTAAGTATTATTTGCTATTGTGTAGTTTCCCAACACTTTATTTAAAAGTTAGATGTGCATGTTAAATTTTGTATGCTCATTTTAAGTAAGATAAAGAGAAAATTAATAGCACATATCAAAACTAAATATATTATTGTTTTTTATATTAAACTGGTGGTATTTATGTTGAAAAGTAGAAATACCTAGCTGTTTGAAGTATATTGTTTTGATGGTACATCCGAAACTGATTTTACTTCACAATAATATAGAAATAATCATAAAAACTCCCTTATTGGCAAATTAGACAAACGATCATTCAAGAAAAACACTAGAATTTCCTTAAATTCTTCGAGATTTATCAAAAATGATAAAATGCTTAGAAATGACAGCATTTATTTGTCTACTTTTTATTGCACTTTTATACCTAATTCTTTTCTTTTCTTTTTCTTTTGTAAGTGGGGTTATTAAGGATTTTATAAGGACTCTGGGCAGAATAGACTAAAACTGGACTAGTAATATTTTTTATCCAAATTATTGTTGTTTTTGTTATTAATGGGCCTTATTGGATAACTAACACCGAATATTTTCACTAAAGTGAACTTGTTTCTTCCTTGGATAATGCTTTTGTAATAACAGAAACACTACTCTGAGTTTTAAGCTCGTTAAATAATCGAATTATGCAATATGACTTAAAAATAAGTTTAATTTGAACTAAGGGTTTTCAAATAAGAGCAAAAAAATGTATATATTTAACCCAACTCTATAATGCTGAGAAACATTAAAATTTATTTATATTATTACAAACTCTCTATTTTCTTCTTGCTTACCTTATCAGAAGTTGATTTTGAAAGATAACCTGATTTTCTTTTATATATTACGATGAAATAAAGGTACTATTTTTAAATTCATAATGATTCATTTACAATCGATATTACTATCACAAACCTCTAAATCATTCCGTTTTCTGTTATAACCAATCAATTGTCATTATGTAAAGTTAAACATTGGTGATTGGTGAGCAAATAGCGACCCGCTAAGACAGTCAGTAAACCTATAGACAGAAAATGTTTCCTATATTTGAGTTAACATATTTTTGAACAGAAAGTTTCTTGCACAAAGATTTACAAGAGTAAATATATATATCTATATATATACACAAGTTGTTTGACATTAACTTGTAGACGGCAATAAGAATTTCTCTAAGCAATTTCACTCATAATTTCAAAAAAAATTTATAAAAGAGTGTGGTAGGGTACATTTGTCGCGATAAACATGATTCTATAATTAAATTTGTTTGCAGCTATACGCATGAAATTAGAAAAATAAATTAATAAAATTATTATATTAACAAAACTGATTTTTATGACACAATTTATTCCTGTTCTGAGATGCGAAGTTTACTTAAAGAATGCATTTATTGTAAAAAGGTGCAGCTCTCCGGTATTATCTGTGCTTCAATGATGTGGCTCTCAAGATAAAACAACAATCCACTATAACACATTCCCAAATTTTGTAAACCCCATTCAATATTTTTATTGACTTTCAATCCCTGATTCGTATACTTATTTTAAGTCAAGTTATTATATGTTTTGATTTTTGTGTTTATAATTATTCAATTTTACAATCATATAATTTATTTGTACGGAGTTGATAATGTATTGTCATGGTGTATTTGGTTACTGTATAACTGACATGCTATGTGTCTTCTTCAGCAGAAATCGGAGCTGCCCTCCTGCCGGCCACCCACGAGGGCTGGCCTCACCTGTCGCTGTCTTACGCGGAGGTGCCCGTCTCTACGGCCCTGCACACGGCCGCCCTCATGCACCCGGCCCTGCATGCACAGCTGCCTGTGAGTATCATCTCCATCTTACTATGTTCCTAATTATTACATCTGATCATACATGAATACCAGGATAGGCTTTCACTAATTGGTAATGCATGCGTCTAAATAGTAAAACAATTTCCACGCATGGGCGTAATATCATTGATGAGGGTGGAATGTGAAAAGTATAGTAGAGTTTTTACTTCTTCAGTTTCTTAAAAGAATTCTGCGGTGACCAAAGATTTTAATATATTTTAATTTATTAATAATCGAAGTTTTTGTTGTAGGTGGGATTTATTTTGTTCCTTTCGTTTTTATGTACTTTTTTGTTTTGATTTTGTGTATGTATATATTTGAAATTGTTATAGCCACTTTTACGATTATTTTAAATTTAAAAATAAGCTGATATTTAACGTTGTATAAATATGTTTTCCTAAGTTTTTTAGCTTGTACTTGAATGCATAATCGCTCGCTTAAATTAATTTTATTCGTTTTCAAGGTTTCATGAATTTTCTTTTGTTTTCGCAATAGGAATTTCATTAATGTGTAAGGGATTCATTTGCCAATGAATACGATTTATAAAGCATGTTTTATTTCCTTACATTTACAGTTTACAACATTAGATCATTGAAATCTTTGTGTCGCAACGTTTTTAAAATATAACTAGGGTAAGATTCTCAAATTTTGTAAATTTGTTGATATACTTTCTTACTGTATGTTTAAATGCATCCATACTACAATTTATTTAAATTTATTACTTTTAATCAAAATAACCTTGAAAATCAACTGTTCATTTTTACTTATTAGCTTTCCATATCAAACAAATTCCTTCAAACATAAGTATAATCAAAATATTAGCAATATTTCCAACTAACAATCAAACAATGCATTTTAACTTCTAATGTAACAATTAAATATTTAGAGCATAGAGTAAAACAATGCTGCAAGCTCGAAACCTGCGGTTTCTTTTTTGCTTATGTACAAGATCCAAGGGAAAATTGGCTTGAAACTATTGTGATTGTGATGTGAAATGTTTTGCACCCAGAGATAATATTAAATGGAACAATTTTTTTTTCTTTTTATGTGGACTCCTTGTCACCTCCCGTTATCTAACTTTCTAATATTCAGCCTGAAATGTACAGTCCACCTGACAACTTTACCTGCCGTTTCTGGCCCTCGTACGAGAAAGTAAGCACACGCAGTCCATCCGATTTGTTGTTTATGCGCTCAATTTGCCCGCTCTGTGTTCCACATTGTTCAACCTCACCCCCAGTGGCGTACGCAGTGCTTTCATTCCTTCTTTTTTGCATGGATTCTTATTCTTTTTTTATCCCTATTGTAGCACCATTTATTTTTATAATTATGCTCTTAAAGTGTTTAGTTAAATTTAATTTAATTTTACTGAGTTTAAAATTTGAAATCCTTAGGCGACTTTTTTCTACGTTTTTTATTCTTAGCACTTTATATGATAAATAAATAGCCTTAATAAGAGTTTCTTCCCAAATTTTAAAAAAAATTACATTGTTACGTTAATTGAGGTTCGAAGATCTTATGCAAATAAGTCCGTAAAGAGCAAGACAGTTCTTTAAGAGCGATCGTAATTTATTGTCAAATATCAATCTTTGAAACACAGAATTCAACAGTAAAATTTGTAGAATAAATATCAGAAGGATTTTACACCTTCAACAGCACGTAGACACAATTGTCAGTATCTAAATTACACGTATTATTCACAAGCACAGACGACGGCAAGTTTCAAGGTCAAGGCAAGTTTATTAATCGCTAGTCAACACCAGACTGACTCGTTGCGGCGAGTATCGCTCTATTTATAGCCATGGCCAAAACTTCGAGAAAGATGCGCTCGCGTCATAAAACGTGAAATTAGAGGATTTCTCCAGTAACTTCTAGAAGAACCCAGAGGGTCCCGAACTCACCAACATGGCCACCAATGTCACCAAAATGGTAGCTAATGCCTTTAAAATGGTCGTCAACGGTCGCCACAAATGATGCCAACGTTTTTCTAACGCCAAGATTTCTCCAAATTCCTATTAAATCGCCATTATGACGTAAAGGACAGCGTTGCTTGTGATTATTTCAGTTCTAACATGAAATAAATATAACTAAGTAATAGAAATGCGTTACACATCCAAATAAAGATTATTTACACTATTTTACAAAATTCGTAACAACATTGAAGAATATGATTGTAACAGAGGGCACATAACAAAAAAAAATGAATAGTTTCAAAACACGTATCGATATATTTTCTTTACGTCGCTCTGCTTTGGTATTTATTTCCGAAACCAATAAGAAACGAAAATCTAGGTTTGCCCGTAATTGTTAAAACAAATTAAGTTTATTAGCCATCATTGAATTGACCAGCTCATCACTTTTCAATTTCGCAATTTTTATTTTCAATATTCACACCTACTTTTCACAAGTAATGAACTTAACTTCCTTCTAAAATTAATTTGCAACAGTGAAAAATTATCCTCCACAAAATCTTCAAGGCACAATAAAATATGCAGTGGTTTAAAGTAAAAAAAATGGCTAGTAAAGCTCAATTAACTACAGCTTTAAATAATTAGTTTCTTAAAATTAATGTTGGGTTATTTTTGTGTTCAAAAATATTCCCCCGTATTTATTGTTTTTTAACTTCATACGAAAACAATCTTACTGCATTTTATCATTGTCAATTATTCAAAAGAATTGTAAAAAACTCCAAGGGAACAGAATGATATTAAACTGAAATTTTACAGTTTTAAGATATCCGACTACTTGCGACGATTTTTTTTTTAAGAAAATGCAGATCTGGGAATTTTTTTGTCATTTTGGGGGTTTTTTTCAGTACATTTTAAAATATACAAAATTAAGAAGAAAAAAAATTATTATTACTAAAATCTGAAAAATAGGGTAAAAATTTTCAAAAAATATCATTAACGGGGCCAGAAGTTTCTGGCCATTCCGTACCAAAAGCTTACGACCAAATTTTCAGTATTTCAATTCTGATATGTTGCTATGTTATTCATTTTTGAAATGACCTTCAAGATAAGAGATACTTTAATTTTACAAAAACTAAAGCACTTTACTTTTGTTATTATATGAAATTGCTTGAAAAAACAGTGATTACATTCACATAAGGGACTATAAATTTTGTAATAAAACAGTATGGATAAATCTGAAGGTTAAAACATTTCTACTATTATACAGAACATACACAAAAAATTTCAGTTAATTACTTTCAAAACTTTATGAGCAATCGCTGTCCCCGCTTGAGTTTTTTTTTCTGCTTTTACTAAAACACTTGTAGTTTTTGTTCTTGTGAACGGAAAATAATTAGCTTGGTTTTTTTATTAAGCTAATAAGATGGCCTGTAAAATAAAATCATAAAAAAGTTTGTCAATTTTTGGCAAAATCCTCAATTTTAGGTTAGTCGGATATCTTAAGAATATTTATTTTCTTATTTAACAATAATTTGTTGCATAAGTTTTTTAGAATTGTGAAGAATGATAACTTTATACTGAAAAGGAAAATATTTTCAGTTTGAAACAATAAAAATAAAATCAACCAATTTTTATTATTAAAATTACACTTATTTTTAAAAATTTAAATCTGTTTATTTTAGAATCTTTTTTCCCCACAGTTTTCCTTGCGCACGCCACTGATAACCCCCTTCTGTGTTTGAGACTTTTTCTACCCCGTCCTCCTAAAATAATAAATTTATCAAAACTAGCATTTTCCCTTCGTTTTGTGCAAGACATTTTTTGACTAGAAATGAGCATGTTTTTGTTAATTAAAAGAATAGAAGTAACTTTAAGATATTCTTGATGTTTAGCCATTTTTGCAAAATTTTATTTCGCATGCATGTTGGCTTCTAAACTTGTGGCTGGGAAAACCAGCCAGTGTTCCTTAATTTTTGTAAGTATACAGGCACATAAAAATTATTTATAATGAATACAGTGTTTTCTTCCCACCTGGATATCATCTTCGCTATTCTGCTTGTCATTTTATTTTGCTCGAGAAAGTGTACAAAACAATGAAGCTGAAAGATCTGTAAAATGTATTATTATCTAATGCATATTTCTGTATTATATGTAAAGTTTATTATACATATTTTGTAAAGACTATATTAAAAAATAATAAGGTTATTGTTTTTATTTCCTTTAAAAATACAAAATATCCGTTTGAGCCAATTCAAAGAAAACATTTACATAAACATTTTTATGTCTGAGTTATTAAGAAACAAATTTTATATATCAGTTTGAAAATGCACATAATTTAAAAATAAATACAAGAATTATATAAATCGTTTAGGAGTATTAAAATTCCTAGAGAAGAATATACGAATATGCATCTCCAGCAGGAGTTCGAGGATAGCTTTTAGGCAAACTTCATTAAAGTTAACTACCATTTAAATTTCAAAATTTATGCGGCCAGTTTGTTGGTTAATTACTATTGAAATTAGTTTTACGATTAACATCCACTTTAAGTTTTGAGTGTTTGTCTGCTTAACTATCATTTAAATTTTGGAATTTAATTCGCTTAACTACCATTTGCATTGTGAGATTCATCTAGTAAATTACTTTCTAAATTCTACGATTGGCGCGCTTAACTATAATTCGAATTCCAGAATTCCCACGATTAACTACTGTTTATATTTCAGAATTATTGAATTTTAGTTTATTCCTTTTCAATTTCTTTTAAATGCCTTTTTTTTTAAGTATTGATAAAAAAAGAGCTAGCTACTTAAATTGAACGACTTGTAGATATCTAACTTAAAGCTGAGAATATTGCTAGTGTGCATTAATTCTAATATCAGCATTCACTTTTTTTCCTACAAAGTAATCACTCAGAACTTAAACATTTGGTAATACTTAAGTATTGTTCCTTAATAACTATTGTTCAACAAAGAATGATAGGATTTGAGAACTTTATTTTAGCGAAAACCATCATTTTTCCAAGTGTTTTTCCGATATGCAAGGGAAATATAATTAAAAAGTTTCATTTTCAAAATGCTGTAAAAAAGGAACCACTGATCAGAAGACTTTAAATTTGATCTGAATATATTTGAAAAAAGAGAAAAGGTATGACATTAAAAGTGTTCTAAAGTATATCAACAATTTTAGCTGTAAGCAGCATAACGAACGTGGGTTCGATTACAAGTGGCATTTTGAATCGAATTACGACAGCCTTGTCATGAGTTGTACATTAAACAAACTGAACTTTTCATCGTGCATAATTTTTTTGGTATTTTTGATGGAAAAAATAACTTTCAAGTCATTCAATAGTAGTGTAACTAGTTAATGAAAGTCCCATCCACCACGGCAAGATTTCAACATTGGATAAACAGAAACTGGCTTTTTTAACTGTCTTTGGGCCAAAACCCACATAAAAAGCAAGAATGAGACCGCCAGTGAATCTTTATTTCTTATGCCACACCATTTTTTTTTTCATCACGTACATTCAGACCAAATTTGAAGTCCTTCTGAAGAGTAGGTTTTTTTAACAGTATTTTGAAAGTGGAATAATTTTAATCACCACTAATAAAAAAATTTATATGCACTTCGATTGAAACTAAGTAATAACTTTCATGTTTTACAGTTCCTTCGATTAATATCAAAATCAAGTATGCCTTCAGCAAAAAAATTATTCTAGAATTCCATGTTAAAATCTTTGTTATTGATATTGATAAAGGACCAATGGCACTGTCGTTCGAAACCAAAATATTTATTACTCATTTACAAGAAACGTGCTAATAAATCTTACAATTTGTTCTAAATATCCTCATTTCTCATTACAACTGTTTTTTCACTCACTTCCACTTAAAATTTATCCCTAAGTTTAAATTTAGGATAAACTTACAATTATTCTCTTATAAAAATTTTAATTGTGTTTACAAGATGAAAAATTAATGCATGTTTGTCATCTGCTAATGTCTATATCGCTGCTATAAAAAAATTCTTAAAATGATTCGAAAGTAAGATGTTTCTTTTTCCTGCTTCACAGCCACCTTTGACGATGCCACATCCATTGTCTCATGCAGCCTTGGCAGGAAGCGCTGCCATCCACGCAACACTACCACCACCCCATCTGGTGGCTAGTCCCGCGTTAGCCAGCCCCGTGGGGTCCACCTCATCTGCATCTGGAACGTTACCCTGTTCCACTTTGTTTGTCGCCAACCTGGGACAATTCGTTTCTGAACAGGAACTCAAAGATCTTTTTGGAAGGTAAATGCCAACAACATGGCAAAACTTTACATTCTTAACCAGTTTGTCTACAGTATTTCTACTGCTATGTTCTTTAATGAAAAACAAGATTGTTAACTAATGGAATTCTAAAGAGAGATTTGTTACCTGGAACTTAAATAAAGTCTTAATGTTTGTGAGCACATATTTTTTTCTTTTTGTTCCATTTATATATGCCAATTGTAGTCTAATCAATAAAATAAGCATATTATCAACGGTTGCTTTCATTGCGATTGTGTTATTCCATGTGCAGTAGAAAATTACCCTAGGCAATACTGTTTTCTTAATCTACTGAAACTTGTGAGTACATATAAAGATAAGATGCAAGTGTGTTTGAATATAAATGTAAAATCTACACCAAACAAGTTTTAAATTTATATACTATTTATATGTTGTTGAAATTTTAATCAAACTTGTTTACTATGGTAACGGTATGGTCTTATTGAAAGATATATTGGTTGGCTATAAAATTAAACAGAATCTTGTCTTACTTCATATTATTCCAAATATTTAGTACAGCCACGTTCTGTTTTATTTTTTACTTAAGTATTCAGTCTCTCAATGATGGAATTATTTTAACTGCATTCAAAAAATTATGGGTAATTTTTAATAATTTAGTAATATTAATTATCTTACCAAAGGAAGGGAAAAAAAGGCTTTCAATGTTCAAAATTTTAAAATATATTATTATTATTATAACTCAATCATAATTATATATTTATAGCAAATTGCTCAATAAATGGATTTTCTTTTATTTTAACTATCGGTAATTATTTTCCCTTCCAGCTTTCCTGGTTTTTGCCGTCTGCGCATGCATAACAAAGGAGGAGCACCTGTGGCTTTTGTTGAATATCAGGTAGGAGTTATTTCGATGCATTCTCGGTGTTTTTGAAAAATTAAAAAATTTGCAACGATTTTTAATTCGCGTCAATAAGTCAACCTATCCGATGGTGTCTTAAATGCAGTAGATAATTGAAGATGAAAAATATCTAAGCTCGATTGCTCTGTAGCAACTAAATGTAAAATTATATTAAATTGGAGCTCGGTAAAGAAATCCTTGCAATGTTTAAAAATTTGAAATGGACTTCATAAAATCTGCGCATGCACTACAAATAAATTGCTATTCAGGAAATACTCTTATGGGGAAAACAGATTAATGTTTGTTGTACAGTAAAACAGGTCAAGGATTGTATTGGGATTTTAAAAGTTTGCGATTCTAGCAAATTTAAATTTATGCAAAAACTCAATGAAAAGTTTGAACGCATTTCTAATGTCTTTCAAAACGAAATTATTCAATTCAAAATATTCTTAAAATTTCTCGTGTTTACACAGTTTTTACTTGGCAAAATTGGGGATTTCTTCTATTTATTAATCGCGTGAACTTTTTAATGTGTTTGACTAAAAGCATGGTGTTACAAAAAAATGTAGTTTAGCTTCCTTTTTAAACTTTTAATTGCCACGTTTTCAATTAATCATATTAAGATATCCGATTACTTGCGACAACTTTTTAAGAGAATATACTTTTTAAGAGAATATACGGGGACTTTTTTTGGTTGTTTTTAGATTTGCTTAGTACATTTTAAGAAGAATATACTAAAATTAAGATAAAATGAAATTATCATTACTAAAATGGGAAAAAATGGGTAAAAGTAGACAAAAAATAACACAAATGCTCCCATTCTGTATCAAAAGTTTATTAACAGATTTTCAATTTTTCAATTCTGATGTGTTGCTATGTTGTTCATTTTTAAATGACTTTTAGGAAAAGAGATATTTAAATGTTTACAAAAACTAAAGCACTTTACCTTTGTTATTATATGAAACTGCTTAAAAAACAGTGCTTGTATTCACATAAGGGGCTGTAAATTTTGTAATAAAACAGTGATTGATAAATCTGAAGCTTAAAACCCTTCTACTATTCTACAGAACATACACAAAAATTTTCAGTTAATTATTTTCAAAACTTTTTGAGCAATCGCTGGCCCCGTTTGAGTATTTCCAACAAAACACATTTCGAGTAAAAAGCGTTTTAAAATATGACATATTGCTTAGAGTAATGACGTCTGCTTCTACTAAAACACTTGTAGTTTTGGTTCTAGTAAACGGAAGTTAATAAACTTGGTTTTTTTTTTATAAATCTAATAAGATGGCCTATAAAATAAAATAATAAAAAAAATTGTCATTTTTTGACAAAATTCACAATTTTAGGGTAGTCGGATCCTTAAATTGAAATTTAAAAACCCTGTTACACAAGTCTACGTCTGATCTTCATCAGTGACCTGTTAAAACCTTTTGAGACCCTGGTTTCATGTAAATGTTGGCACTACCTGCGACCCCTCTAATTAGAGTATATATATTACACGTTGTCAAATACTCATATAAATGGTAACCCGAAACATAAATGTGCATGACTCGCACCCTCACAAACCCAGCCACAAACCGACTCGACTGACTGTCACCTTTCAACTAAATGACGATACATGGTGGTATATCTTGGCCTAGACACGTACATGACATAATAATGCAGTTTTACCACAGTTGCAAGTTGGCATGAAGTTTGAAATTCTCAGTTTTTCTTAGATTATGTCCAGGAAAAACATTTGGAGAATAAAATTATCCGCATCATGATCTTACTGAGGTCAAGTCGAGAATGGGCCAGGACTCTGGTTTTGGATCCCCACACACAGGTTCAGTCCCTTTTTAACCTTCATTTCTAACGAAAAAATAGTGGCATGATTTTGGCTGCTCTTGTTCATTTCTTACCTAATGGCATCAAGACCCACTTAGCACCCTTTTGTAAATTAGTCCAGCAAGTTTATGAAATGATTTTTAATAATAGCATAGAGAAAATATTATTGTATGAACTGTTTTCAGCTTTTTAATTATCATCTTTTCAAGTCACTTATCGCTGTACTATCTTTTACTTTTCGACATCCTTATTCTTTGTTGAGTCACTGTCATTGTACTTGAACAACAAAGGTTTTCTTCGGACTTTGGTCATTGCAAAATTGTTAATGACATCATTGTAATAAATTTCAATAGTAGTATCATTTGCATAGCAGCTGGGAACTGTTAAGTTTTTCATTTCCCATAGTCTCATTCACCTTCATATGCATTTTAAAAAATCATCCTTCTTGCTCACACTGTTCTTCATCGATGCCTTTTTGCCTAGACCCAAGAATTTCGCTATTTTGTCTCATCTTCATGCTCCTCTTAATGAAGATTTCTGAATATCTAGATTCTTGTGTTGAGAGCTTCGTAGCGGTAGTACAATTGCTGTAATTTTAATTTTTACTCTTTTTTCTCCCTCCATTTCCTCCCCCCCCCAAATATTGTGTTCCCTAGACACATGCCTAAGCCTTGTAGTGGCCCTGAATCAGTTGGAGAAAGTCTGTAAAGCATCATAAAAGCATAATAGAATAATCAGTTGAGATTTTTGTACTTCACTTTAAAAGAGCGTGGTAGTAGAACACACTCCAAACTTAAAGAAATTGGTCCAGCTATTATGAAATTTGGCTTATTTCGGCAAGAATTTTAATTAAAAAGTGTTTTTGCTTCTTATAGGATATTCGTCTGGCCACGCACGCTCTGCAGGCCCTCCAAGGATACGTGTTATTTTCATCGGACCGGGGTGGCATCCGAATAGAGTACGCCAAGAACAAGATGGGTGAAGTGAACTGCCAAATGGTCAACTCACTTCTTACCCAAAACGGAAACTGTATACAAAACGGAGTCAATTGAAGGTGAGTTCAGCTTATCTCTCTCAACTATTTTACTTTTAAACTCACAGGGAATGAATACTGAGAATTGTGAAAAATATTCACGACCCCAGACTAAATTTGAAGACCGATGCAAAGCTTCTTTAATCCTATATGTTTACTAAATTCTATATTATTTATCTTAAGTGAGGAAAAAATGGAAATTCTTCATAATTCGGATACATCAAAAATAATTCTAATTTTTTTAATAGATTTCCTTGTTTTAAGTTCTTTAGAAAAACAGAGATTGTTAAAATTCTGATTCCTTTTTGAATACATACGAAACTTTCTTCTAACAGTCTAGAAAAATTATTTCATTGAAATGAGACTTTCTTAATTAGCTCTTTTCTAGTAAATAATTCTCTCAATGTAATTCGTCCCTTAACAAACCTTCGAGGAATCTAGTGTAGAGTTTTTAACTTGCAAATCAAATAATTCAATTACTAGTAGTAACAGACGTAGAAAACTAATTATAATACTGTTCGCTATTTGTTCATCGAGCTGACATGCGATTATTTCAATATCTAGATTACTAAAACAATACAGACGTAAAGTAATCTAAATTAATTTTACTTGGAAATGAATCATAGTATTTGAAATTACTTTTAGGTGACTCAATATTATGTTAGCATCTGCATTTAAAATTTAAATTAAAACTAGTTTATTATACCATTCGCATTTTCTAAATAACTGCATTGAATTCAGACATCAATAAGAGTAACTCACAAAAATGTTTTTATATTTTCGGTAATAATTATTATACGCATTGCCAGAACAATTTTTGTAAAAATAATAATAATTCAAGATTGTACTAAATCCACAGTTTGCTAAAATACAGTCGAACCTCCATATAACGAACCCCTATTTAACTAATTCTTCTATTTTGCAATTATTTTCCTGGAAATAAAAAAAAAAATGTTACCATTTTCTTCGTAAAATAACCTCCAAATAGCGAAGTGCATTTCTGTATAACAAGCATCCTTTCCTTGTAATTCGAATTTTTTCTCCCTAATTTTAAAATATTTTTCGACATTTTTAAATTATTCTCTCTTTTAGGACTTTTTATGGTGATCAAATACCTTGAACTGGTATTACCAGGAGCCTAATTCATATAGAGCAATCAAATTGCCATAATTTTTCAAACTCAAATAAAACTAACCGTTTTTAGCAACAAAATTCAGACAAGTCTATGGTAGTGTATGCATATAATTAATGGTTATAAAATAATGTACGCTTAAAATTACTCATAAGATTAAAACTACAAAATGTCGTTAGTAAAAAATTTATTAGTTTTAATATAAAATTATTTTTTATAAAGTTAAAAATACAGTGTATTCCTGAACAAGGTATTTTTTCCTTGTTTTCCTTACAGATTTAAGATTAAGTTATATAAAATGAATAAGTATTAATTTTTGAAAAAAAGAGAGTGCGAATATTTACTTTTTTAAATAATATATAGTATTTATGAATTTAAAATTTGTTCCATGCGGTTGTTAAAGTACATTAAAAGTTTCGCTTTATAGAGGTTTGACTGGATATTTAGTAAACATTAAAATCTACTACTCTTGAGTACGTTTAGTTAGCATATTTAATTTCTGAAAAACTCTGTCAGACGAATATACTTTAATAGTAACTTTAAAGCAAATGCTGGTATATTAACCCCCCCCCCCCCATAATATAAATTGTCCATGATGCTACCTTATACATCAACAAGATCTATTATAAGAGATTAAAATCGCACACACGACCACTTGACATTGCAACCTCAAAATATCACTATAAAGCGAATCTACTCTACATCACCGTGGAAATAGAACGCTAAGTTAACGAACGTGGAACAAATTCTTAGAATTTCTGGTCCCCCGGACGTTTTCGTGTACCGGTAGCAGATGACATTTCATTATGAGTATATATATTTTCCTGGAAGCCTTACTATAAAATTTATGAACAGTGCTCTGCTCAGAGCGAAGAGTAAACATAAATACTAACATTAATATTTTAAATTTCAGGTGCATGCAATGCAGCCAAGAAAAAAAAAGGCAATCTTTTCCGTGTGTTCCCTGCCTCTTCGAGGAAGCTGAATACACTAAAAAAAAAGAAATATATATATATTATCTCGACTAAGTTAAACAAAAATTCCTACTTTCCCCCATTTCAATATGTTTAATTCTTTTATATATATATTTTGCATTCGTTAGAATTCTCATTTTTTTTGGTTCAGTATACCGATGACCAATGTTCATAGTTTTACCATGTTGGTGTTTTAAATAACCATTAGCATTAACCAATCGTTTTACAGTGCATTTGTTACTTTGATCACTGTTGGACTGTACTTTAAGAAAAACAAAAAAAATATGCTTACTGTGTAATGCAAATATCAGCGTCTTTTCGTCAAAGAGTGTCGTTCTTTTTTTCTCTAATATCCCTTGTTATATCGATACATCCTGAATATTGTTCACGTAGTACCCGGTTTAGATATTGTTCGTATATGAGGTGCTTCTAACTTGTTTTACTGAGTAAGCAAAAAGTGATTTTTTCCTTCTGGAGTTTTTGAAATAGTTTTTATTGGAATCACACGAGTTTGTTTAAAGAAATAGTTATTCTTGGTGAACATTAAATTGTGTGTATATTTTAGAAACTATTATGTATTGCATGTCCAGTATTGATTGTACTTGTAAGACTTTTAAGAATAATATATATCTGTTAAGAATATATATTCAAAAGGTATATTACTCAAAAGCAGCTGACGTAGTTTTAAGTTGGTGAGTTAAAATAGTTTTTTCGAATAAGTGCATTTATACTCAATAGCAGTGTATTAATTATTGAAAGATAATAGAAATCAAACATTTGTTATTTCATTGTACTTTTGTTTTTGAAATATTAATTTTTTATGCAGCGGGCTTGGTTGAATTATTTTAGCTTAAATGCTAAATTTTATTTACGCTAAAGATCTTTTCCTTTTAGTACGTTTTATTTACAAGCCATTCTGTAAAGCTTACAAAACCCTAGCAAATAATTATAATTTTTGTAATATAAGAGTATGAACTTAAAACTTCGCTTTGAGCTTAATATCTTGTTTTTACCTCAAATTTCTTAAAATTTGTGTATACAAGTATTTTCTTTATAAATAATATGTTGATATATATAGGGGGGGGGGTTATGAACATATATAACATTATCTTTTACCTTTAGTAAATAATGATCAAATTTAATAAATATATATATTTAAAATAAGTTTAACACTTTGGTCAACTATGTTAAATTTTTTCTAAACTCTTTCAAAGAAATTTGATGATGTGAATAGATTAGAAAATCATACAAATTATACATTGTCAATCAAGGAATTTTATTCATTTTTAATTTTTTTAATTTCTGGTCATTCACGTCATAAGACTGAGTCAAAGCAGTTCTGGAAAATGTAATCAATTTTCTGTCCACGCAACCATTTTTCAATTCTTGTATCATTCAATTTAATATTAGTTTCTTTTTAGTCTAAGAAGCTACATTTGTTTTACCTTTTATATTTTAACTGATATCCTGCATCGAAATGCTCTTTTTCATTCACCATACGAAATTTATATATATATATATATATATATATAACTTTAAAATTAAACACATAGTTTTCCTTTTGTTCTCTTAATTTTTTTAATCTCGAACATTTTCTGGCAATACCCATATCTGATTGAAAAAAAGATCACGGGATCGTCTACTGTAAATAATTAAATTGTCTCCTCGGCTCGAGATTATTTTATTTTCACTCGAATTATGAACTTGTGTTAGGCCTAATTCGAATAATGTATGTATGTTTTATGCACTCTAGAGTTATGTTAAAACTATACCTGTGGAATCTTGTTGCAATATATTGAAAAAACTCACGTCTGTGTAGTAATCTAAACTTTTAGTGATCAATATAAAAATGTCTAATTTTGAGAAATTCAAAACATAATAGAAACATCAAAAGTAAATAGTTTTATTGTTAGATTTTTTTGAAAAACAATTCAGATTACGATTCATTTCAATTTAGGTGGAACTAATAATAAATGATAGATCCAAAAAATATTGGGAAATTTTGTGTTATAGCCGGACAACGAAAAATTACGATTTTAAATTAACTAAGAATACTACCATTCGCTTTGCAAATAACATTGGTTTTAAAATTAACTACTTTTGAATGGTCTAGATATTTTGTCTTGAAATGAATGACTCAGTATATAGATCAGATATACTGTAATATCGATGAAAAAGAGCATTATCGGTACCAAAAGCACTTCTCACAACTCTTCCACTGCAAGGAGTTTTTATAAGCAAAAATATTTTTCTACTGTGCCTTAAACACCCGCGCATGCGTGGTTGTTTTAACGTCTCTCTTGATGTTGTTGAAGTACTTCATGAGTCTCATCTATGCTGATTGTGATATCCAATAATAGGTAAGATTTGCAACGTTGTCGTATTCACAACACTTTTCACAACTTTCTACGCAAGCGAGGGCGCATTTTTTTAAACGAGTGTTGTGTTCGCCTCTGTATACAAACATCTAATATTCCAGAAATGGTGTCCGTTTTTGACTTATTAAATGTTGTATGTAAACACAAATGTAATATTTTGGACTTAGTCAGTGGACTTCCTTCTTTGTATTTCATGCTCTTTTCCCTATACATTTTATTCTCTATTTTCGACGAAGTTTGAAACTACACTTTCAAAATTTTAGAATTTGAAGTTAATTTAAGGTATTAATTAATAAATTAAAATTTTTAGTCACAAATAATTTACAAAATATAATATATGAAATAGTTTTTAATTATTTACTTATTAATATTTAAAAAACATACGAGTATTTAAGACAAAAACAGTTAAATTAACACTCAAAAAACAATTGTTATTATTTGTTATCATTATCATTAAAAAAATAACACAAATACAGTTTCTAAACAGTTATAAAATAGTTATAGCTTAAAAGATTTAACAAAAAATTTCCTTAAAAAATTCTGATTATCCAAAACAACATTCGTCCTCAATATTGAAAATACTTTTTTTTAAATTTGTCGTATTAATAGATTATATTAGACATAAATGAAATATACTTAAAAATGAAGCAAAATTTAAATTGTTGTAAATGTTTTAGACAATAATTCGAATATCAAAGTTTGTAATCCTAAGAGGCCAGAATAAAATTGTGTTGTAAGTGTTAAAAACGCATTAAATCTAAATCTCTACAAACGAAACATTAAACAATTAATCATATTAATTTAATCAAATATCAATGAAATGGGGAAAAATTAAACTGAAAAAAATTAATATACTACTTAGCTTCATAATTTCTTATAAAAAATTTTAGAATTTTTTTGAAAAATGAATACAAAGGATTCTGCGTGATTTTTATTAATTTAGAAGTGAAATTTTTGCATCTGTTATTTTAAACGATCTAAAAAAATATTCAATAATAATTTATTTTACTATTTCCACTTTGTCTTTTATTATAAAACAACAAAAAATACTCTCTCTTTGTCCTATGTGTATATATATATATATAATCGATGTCGATCCGATTCCCATGTTCAATATTCAACTAAATGTCAGCACTTATTTGTAACATTTGATGTTGTAAGTGTTTTCTCTCACAAATGGATTCAATATCCGATCCTAAAATTAAGTTTTTTAAAATAATTTACCTAATTTTTTGTCCACATTTAAATCTAATTTGATTTTATTCAGCATTTACGCAGGTGTGAAACATTTAAGTTAAATATTTAAATAAAATTATATTTACACTTGTTTTTTGTTTGTATTTTATGAATACAAGACATCGTCTATCTGCATAATCATAACAAACAAGCCATATCAGCAATTTGAATATGTGTATGTAACGTGTTTCTTACGTCTATTTTCATATGACAATACTAACTATTTCGGCACGATATAATATATATATGTGTGTGATGCATGCGAGATTTGTAAATAGATGTTATTTGGCTCGAGCGCTGTAACATTAAAAGAATTCAAAATATGAAATTAATGGAATTTTATCTCTACATAAAGCGGAACAAAAAGATGCCAATCCCCTTTAAAATTTTCAAGAAAATAAAACCAATATTAAAAAAAATCATTAATATTTTTAATCAAATGTTTTAAAATTAATATAATATTTAAATAAAATTGAGAATTACAAATACAGATTTTTGTACCAATTCAAAACATAAATAATAAAATAAAGTTAATTAAAAAAAAGATCCTAAAATATCATTCGAAATTTCTTAGAAGCATCTCTCGAGATTTTTCCCGCGCAAACGATTTTGAATAAGATTCCATTCGAATAATATTTCGTGTTCTTAATGTGTTAAAAAACAATGCATCAACGTTCGTATTGCTTGAATGCATTAGATAATTGCCAGACAATCACTACTATCTTCAATCTCAACTATGAATCAATCTGATTCGTGAAAACCAGATTGAATTCGCCTTTTATCTCCTTTAATTTTGGATATAATTTCATTTTTTACCTTTCCTTCCTCCTCTGGAACATGTGTAGCTTCTTTACGCAAGTATTATTTGTTCGTCTTATAATCTACTTCAGCATTCGATTCCAAATTGTTGTTGCTTTGATAAACTAATTAATATTTAGTGCGTTTTACTCCGAGAAGTTTTTGAAAAGTTACTTAAACTTCCTTAATGATGTTAAAAGGATAAGAAAAAAAAATAATAACTAATTGACTCCTTTGAAATGAAGTGAATGATTAAGTTTCGCGTTTTACAGTAGTTTTTTTTTCTTTGCTTTTTTTAATTTAGTTTAATTCAAAAGAATTTAATTTGGATTATATAAAAAAAAATATTTTCAGTTTTGTTTTTATTATACATGCATAAGCTTCAAATACTTCATTGTAAACATATTTAGGGAATACATTTAATACATTTTTTAGGGAAAAAAATGAATTTTTGTTAAAGTTTGAGGAAGTTTCAACACCTGTTAAACAGGAAGTGCATTTGAAAGGTTACTTTAGTTTTAAAAAGGTTTGATTTTCAATCATGAATACTTCTGTTATTCACATCATCAAAATAGAATTTTGGTTATATCTATCGAAAAACTATTCTTATTTTTTAAAACAAAGGCTGCTTTGGTGCATAATTTGTTTACTTATTATATTAAAGGAATTCTCTTTTTATTGTATCACTAGTCGCTACTTTTGATTAATAATAATACCCCTTTCTATAAGCTGTTGTGTTTTTTTCATTTGGAAGTCGAACAAACTTTATAATATAATTTAGAATGATAATTACATATTAAATCTCAGAAATCTGTGAGATTTGTAAATAGCTTAAATATACTGTTTAACATGCATTTGCTGTTTAACTATTGTGAGCTGTGAAAAAGGCTGTTCTGTGATTATTGACTATTATTTAAAATGTATGGTCCGCTAATTGTTCGTATAATCTGCATGATGTGTTTGAAATTTGAAACTGTGCATGTTGATTCATACCATTATGAAACGTAGATATTTTACCACTTAGTAGTTGTTGTCTAGAAAAAAAAGGCATGCGAGAAAAACAAGTAATCAGAAATGATCTGCTTCTAAGCCTTCTTAATATGGCTATTAAGTGTAATATTAGCCGTTTAATTAGATATATATCTTGACAAGTTGGCAACAGGTATGTTGTCGTTGGTTGCTATGAAAAAAAATTATTATTTAAGGAGAAACATATCGAAAATGCATATCATATGCTCATTTCATATCATATAAACATTCAAAGGTATTTCTTGCTCAGTCAAGAAATAAGAATTAAATTTTTTCACGCGATATGAATTATTAAGTAATGGGCTAGATTCATGACAGTCACATGATAAGTACAATCAGGTGTTCTTCATTGTTTTCATAACTGACATTAGACTTACTTGTTGTCTTGTTTGTAGAATTTTGACATAATTTCAAATTTGATTATTGGATGTAAAGAAGTTCAAGTAGTAAGATTGTTCAATAAATTTTTCTGAATTAAAAAAATCTTATATTATACATATATTTTTATAAAAACATTTTGTTTTTCTATGCGTTTCATTGTTAACAAATATGTATCTTTTAAAAAGAAAGTGTCTGTAAGAAGCAAATTTGTTAACAGAAAAACGCTTGAATGGATTGGCCTGGAGGAGATGCATGCATATATTTATCATGTGATTTTTATGACGTTATATATATATATAACTTAATGATCTGATTAATTGGAATAATGTGATTGCACTTACGCAACTGTGACGCTATATGAATTTAGTCCTTTTTCGCACAAATAACACCATCTGCAATTACTTAAAACAAGAAGATATTTAGAATTACTTTTAATAAATTATTTGAAAAGGCTTTTGTGTTAAAACTAATAGCTGGTTTCTTTTTGAAGTGAAACATCAATCAAAAATTGGCTAAAGTTAAACGTTTCATCGTGGAAGTTACCGAGACATATCACGTTGATTCAGAGGTCATATTCTGTAAATCTTAATCTTTCTCGCATGCCTACATTTCAGAGCACTGTGTATTGTTGAGGCAAGGTAGAACCTATCAGTGTATTTCTGTCTTTTTAATGGCGAGTAGTATACATAAATATATGGAGAGATAAAAAGATATGTATTGTTACAGAAAACAATGACTGAAGTTAAATTCATTTGAGTCCAATAACCGATAATCAGAAGACTATCTCTATGCAAGACCAATATATATTCGAGTGCCTCTATATGATATACAATCTTTTATCCGCTGTGACAAAGTGCGATGAGTTCAAAAATTCCTCTGACTGTTTCCCCAGCATGTATTCTTATTCAATGATAAGTTTAAAATGTGTTACTTTGTGGGAAAATATTTACATATGATTGTAATAATTTAACAGTATTTAATATGTATTAGCTGCATAACCCGGCGTTGCACGGACTTTTTTGAGTGAATAATTCTCTCTTTTTTTCCATCAAGAAAATTTTCATTTCCCTCCAGTGAAACGGGTTTATTTCCTCTCCATTCTACTTTTAGACCAAAGGGTTTCCACATTTGTCGCGATAAATGTTTAGTTTACATTGTAAATTTTAAATAATATCTGCATAAATAAAAACCATAATTGTTCCTAAAAATTTTCTCGTCAAAATTCCTTGCATTAGAAAGCATAAGGTAATAAAACTTTTTCGAATAGAATAAATACTAAATTTTGATCTTGAATTTCCTTTACTTATAAGAAATTAATGTTTGAAACTTTCGGAGTTATATATGAAACTCTTTGATACCTATTATTACTTAAATTTAGGAAAGTCCGTATAATGTGCTTGTTGTGGATTGCAGGAAGAGGATGTTAAATTACTCCGGCAGAATATTTGGAAATAGAAATAATGTACAAATTCGAAATTAAATAATAAAATTTGGAACCATAAAAATTCGAATAGCTTCTATTTTATTCCAGTTGTTTTACAAAAAACTCACTTTAAAAAAAACTAAAAAATATTTCCCACAAAGTAACAAGATTTTATTGATTTTATTTTAAATCATACTTAATGTACAAAAGTATTAATATTTGCTTAAAACTAAAAATAAAGTAGTATTTTAGCAATTATTTATTTATGAATGATTTGGAATTACTATAAAATGTTACCTGTTTTGGTAAATTTTCTATTAAGAAATATGTTCTATGATTTTTTCTTTCATATAATTCATTTGTACTATAATAGATATCTGTTTAGCATGTACAGATAAGGTAAATAAACAAATGACAATCTGAAACGGCCTTCTAAACTCTAAGCCTATAAATCCTCAGCATATATATATTCGGAAACCATTTTAAGCAGCTAAACTTATTCTTTGCTTTCCATTTAAGGTTTTTGATTTAATAACAAGAGTATTTTTCTTTATTTGTGCATATATATCGTTCAGAAATGTATAAACTTTTAACTGTTCTTCAACTGAAAAATCTGAGAGTTTTACTTGTTTCAAAATTTTACTATTCACCGTTGAATTAAATATATTATATTGATATGAATTTGCTTTTTTTTCTGATGCTTAAAAGTCAGACTACTCCAAAAGTAAGGTAGTCCTTCTCGGAACTTGATGTTTTTACATATTGCATATTGTGTTTTTATTGATTTCAAATGTATATAAAAATGTTCTTTGATTTCAGATATTCATAAAGTTGATGTTTAAAAATGTACAGATAATAAATACTATGTTTACGCTCTTTATCGACTCTGCTTCAGCGACATTTAAAGTAAATATTATTCGTTTGTTGTCCTTCTGAATATTAGCAGCTGTATTCTACGCTGCTGAATCGATGTAAAAAACAAATGTGTTCATTGTATTGTATGTGTCATTTGTGGAACTTTCATGATAACGATTTAAATATGATAAATTTATGTCTCTGTGTTACTTAAGGAATAGCTTACTCTCTGCTATGTAGAACTGTTTTCACAAATAATCAACAAAGCATTTGTAGATATAACTATTATATCGCTGTGAACTGCTTAACGTATTGGAACCGACTTCAGTTTTGTAAAAAAAAAATTATTCAGTTTTCTTAAGTTTCGTTGCGGTTGAGTAGCTTTTGGTTGCAGAATGACTATCAAATGTCGTGCTTTCCATTTCATTGTAAAAGCGTTATTTTGCACAGCTCAAATAAAAGATGCATAAATTAATAACTTTATTCCAACGTTAAGAAAATCTGCTGAGGAGCATTAATTGTACGCTTTTCAACTAGTCATTTTCGGGACACAATCAGGCCATTACAATTAAAATATTTTTGGAACAATTAAGCCTGGGACCAAATTTTGTGTATACTGCTTATAAATGCAGTAGAACCTTATCAGGTAGGGCCTGGTAGTTAGCTTTATAAAAGTAATTCTCTTCTTATAGATTTTGGAACAAATATTAAAAATTAGAAATTTGGCGTCTTGATTTTTTTTACCTAAAATATACTAATCTGTAGCGGTAAAAATTTACCATTTTAATAACCAAATCCTTAAAATAGATTATTAATTCACTTTATATCCTATCATCCGTTGTGATATTTTCATTGATGTAAATAGTATTATTTTCTTGTAAAACTGAATTAAAATTAAACTTTTTACCTTTATTCCATTACCTGATACTCTGTAATTTAAGTATTTTAACGTCAAAGTGCAAACTGATAAATTAAAGTTTTTAGTTTGATTTTTCATATACACATTTGTTTTACATTTAATACTTGAATGATTTGTCTTTTGCAATCAGAGAACTATACATATATTTAAAACTTACTTTTTTACCAATGCGTGCAATTTAATCTGAAATAAAAGCCGTGTTCTTGGAGTTTCACCATCAAAGTAGAATAAACTAAAGAGAAATAGATTCACACATAAATGTTAAAATTTTTAATCAAAGGGACTTTTTTTGAAGTTGGAAAGAAAAAAAATAAACTGGAGAAAAAAACGAATAACATTTTTCATTGAAAAATTATTATATGCAATTAGTGTAACACCATAAAACTTCTACTGGCATTCAAAATTTTTGTGGATCTGCTTCTAATATAAATATCTTTTTTTCCAAACAACGGCTTATTTATGCATCTTTTATTTGCTCATAATGGTCAATATGAGCTTGATGTCCTCCTGAGTGACCATTCAGGAGTATTAATATTGGACTCCCAAGAAGTTAAGGATCACAATGTTATTTGTAAGTAAACGTATCAAAGATACTCTAAGTCTGTTTTCAATTAGAATGACAAATAATCTGATACATATCATAAACGTGTTACATGTATTGAAGCCTGCGTCCTAATATCGTGTATTTGAAAAAAATAAATTTGTCCCATTTCGGAAACCAAGACGCCACATATCAAAATGATATTGCTTCTGTGTAAGCGTGTGTAATATTTCCTCCTATTTCCATGCTTTCTGTTCCATATTTCACTAAAATATAAAAAGGTTCCGCTTAAGTGATGCTGCTTAGCGTTGTTCTAACAATTTTAAGCATGACGTACTCTGCTTTTAAAAATGTAGCAAAAAATGAGGCAATGTTATCTTTTTTTACTTAAATAAAGCTTTTTGTTGCCATTTCGGTTGACTTAAATTTAATTTATACTTTAATTTTCGAATTTAGAAATAAATTATTATTAAAGTCGTTTCCAAATTAAAAACAATACATAAAGGCTAAAAGAAAACTACGAATCAACATGCCAACCATGCATTTAATTTTTCGATTCTCTCCTTGTTCAGTCAAATTCCTGTTCATCTCCAATTCATTATTAACTTATGTGACCTAGAACCTTCTATGATTAACTCCAAACATGTTTACTATTTGAAAAGTTTCTAATCTCAACTAGCATCTTATATTAACTTTCAACCTACAAGCTTGACCATTAACAATTTGAAATACATATGTTAATTTTACTAAATTGACCTCTCATGTAAAATTTTACTAATTTCACGAATACTATTTCAAAAATATTTTAAAATTACTTTTCTTGTGTATTTTACACATGTACAGCTCTCTACCAATAAAAGAAAAGAAAAAAAACTCGTGTTCTCTCTAAAAATAAAACATTGTGCAGAAGCTTCATTCTGACGAATTAAAACTGAAAAAAAAATCAATAAGAAAACATTTGAGTTTATCCTACAGATATTATATATATCACTTAATGCACTTATAAAACAAATTTCACCCAAGAAAATATTTATTTTCGTATTCTTACTAATACAATTCAAAGATATTTCATACGGTTTTTAAAAGTCCGCTGCTGTTTTGATATAAAATGAATCTTTAAAAAAAATTTGGATATATTGCTCATGCTACGTTTATTCTCATATAATACCTGGTGCATATATTTACGACGTAACTGTGAACAGTGAACAAATGAGAAAAAAAATTTTGGTACATTCAGAAAATGCTCACTATCTCCTCGTTTTTATATGTCTTCTGAAATAGAAAATGGATTGGAAAACCTTTGGCGATTGTTAAATGCACAGAAATCAATCTTTTATTTCAAATTCGAGAAATTGAATGCCATTTCTAAGCCATCGTAAAATGAAATCCACTAGAAAGAGCAAGATACAATGTGCAAAGGGGAAACTTTAAGTTTTCAATCACATTCAAAAATTTGGAAGTTAATACTGTTTATTGATACATTCCAAATTCTTCGCCAAAATCGCCAAATTTCGCATGCAACATCTTGGTAAATGGGGTAATAAAATATGGTATTTTTTTTTTAAAAATACATTTTCGATGTTTTGAATCCAGAACAAAAAGACCGAATTTTAAATGAAATTAATATTTCTCAAAAATTACTTAGTTCTGTTTTAATTAAAAGTCGTGTAAAAATTTTGACCACATTGATATCAAAAGTGATGGATAAAAAATTGTTTGATAAATATCCCGCCAATTTCTCGTTAAACAGATTATAATAGTACAAAAAAAACATTTTTCTTAAAAGATAAAAATTTAAAATACATAATTTTTTAACAAATGAAACAATTACAGAACCCACAAAAGAAAACACTTAAACTTTTATTTATTTTTCAGCTATTTTTCATTTGATAAAGAATCCGATAATCATATTATTCTATAAGATTTTTTTAAATTAAATATCGACAATAATTGCCTTATACTATCTAAAGAAACATTCCAATTAAATCAAAGCATGTTTAATTTATTTTTTAAAAAAATCAGAATTTTAAAAAAAAAGTAAGTTAAAACTTTTAAAACGTATCTCAATGTGATAATTATTTTATTCCAGAAAACTAAAATAACAGTAATCATATCTCAATTAAATTTACCAAAAATTCTCCATTTTCTCATCATAAATCTTTAAGAATTTTTTTAATAGATTGGAATAAATGAAGTGAAGCAAGCACAAACTAATAATTAATTCACATCATTACATTGTTTCCCAACGAACATTTCAATAATTTCGAAAACGGAATTTATTAATTAAGGTTCTTGTAAGTGTTATCTCAATTCATTTAAGAGAAGATTATTATTTCAATTAAATATTTTGTAAAAAATCATTTGTATCATTTTAACAATTTCGCAATTCGTTTCACTTTGATTGTATAGTATCGTTTGCTTCATATCGTTTCAATAATCATATCATTTGGAATTATTTATTCGAATAATTTCAATTATTCTTAAGAAGATATCAGGTTGTTATCGTTATGTCATGGATATATATTGATTTTATAAAAAAATTTTGATTACATAATGAAAAGATCAAGTTATTTGGAATAGTTTATTCACATAATTGTTTAGTAAGATTTTTTTTCCAATACTTTCAATAAAAATTTTATTTTTAACTCAATAATTTTTTTGCGTGTTCTTATGCAGTGAAATATCATTCCCATTATTTAGACATTTTTTTTTCATTCGTTTTCTGTGCATTTCACAACGCATGGGGGTCAGCTGGCAGGATTTCATAACATTGTTCTCAATCGCTCAGGTATCGAGGACCAAACTTAAGGTAAAAGAATTTTGTAAATGAGTAAAAATAAAAATGTAGGACTGTCGTGTAAATTAAATGCACTTGTTAAAATCTCACGGGCTGTTTCAAAAACAAAAGAGAGATTTTCGTTTTTCATTTGTTCAAGAAACACAAGGTCACCTTATATATATTTTTCTTAATTATTTATTTATATATTTGCAGATTGCTAAGCGTAAACTGCTAAAAGTAATCAATTACACCCGCGTTTCGTATTCTCATTTCAATGATGGTGAATTCTAAATTTTAGATTTTTTTTTCATCTTTCGAAGAATTATTCGTGTTAGATTAAAAATTAATTTTCGAAAATTAATTATTTTATCGATATTTACCTTAAAGATGTTTCCATTGCATAAAATGGTATTCTAAATTATTCCATACTTTATCATTTACTGCAGCTTAATTTCAAATGGTTGTGATTCGTTAATTTTAGCAGTTATACCACGTTCAGTAATCTTGGCATGTAAACTGATTACATTCCATATTTTTATGACTTTATTTATACAGCTTAACTTATTATTTAAAGGCAAATGTGAAAGATTATACATATAGACATATATATACATATATATTTCGTACATTCCGTATATTGCGTTAGCGTATCTTTTCTACAATTCATTACTTTTTATTCTGCGGCAAATTTGCCAGATATTGCCTTATTATAAAACAAAAGAAATACATTTAGTGTGTTAAATTTCAACAAACAATTCCGTCCGTATAATACATTCGCTACGAGGGCTATTTGGCCTAATCTAAGGCCTATGTAGGCCCCGATTTATTTAGTCTGTTCATATTGTAGTCTTATATAAATATATATACATATAATATATATCGTCAACATTGTAGGTTGTTAAAATAGTAACAAGTTCAGTAGGTAGTGTGATTATGTGCTTACTAAACATACATGTACGAAAAAAAAATCTTTAAAAAAAATGGCGATATATGCCTCAGTTCTAATAAATATTGTACGGTTCCTTGAGTCAGCTATGTATTAGTAGATCTTTTTGGATTTATTATTACATATCTTTTTTCGGACTGTTAGCTTTTTTGAAAATGGAAACAGAACCTCCTTTTGAAAAGTCTAGTTCTTCGAAACCAAAGATATTTAAACAAAAAAATAAAATGCAAGAAGAATTGTATGCGAGGACTAATTTGCAACTTATATTGTGTGTTTGTGAATGTCTGTGTAGATTTTAAAAAAAAAAACAAATTTAAACAAAAGATCACTGCGTTTTACGAAAACGAGTGGTTTTTCTATTTGCTGGTAATAAAATATTCAAGTCATTTATATGCCTGTTTCTCGTGTAAAGGTATTATCAATGTACTGATGCGTTGTGTGGCATTCTCTATTTTTGTTATATTATAATGATCCTATAGCTGTGTATATACGAGATACGTTCAGAGGTGATCGAAATCTACTTTCAGAAATAAATGTGCGAACAACTGATATGTGTGTGTATTTTTTCTTTCTGTATTATTCTGGCATTTATTATGAAGAGCTGAAACATGATTTGTGTGTGTTTCGTTTTCTATATACTTTACATTTATATTTATTCCTTTTTCTACTTTATATTATTTTTTGACGAAAGTAGTATTCGATCGATACATTTCTGCGTATCTCTTCAATATTCTGCAATGCGAGTGTTTGCATGCTCTTTTGTAATCAGATACCAAGTTTCAAAATAATATATACATAAAAATGTTTTTTCCTTAACTAAGATAAAAAGATATATTTACATTGAAAAATAAAAATATAATAGCTTTTAAAATAAATTTGATTAGCTAAATTATTTGTAACTGACATTTCAAATAATTTAGAAAAATTTAAGTGTACCTTAAGTAAAGTTGAGATGTTTATGTGTACTAATTCAAATTTCATTTAATCATGATTAAGTTGGTCATAACTATTATTTTAAAAGTGAATTCTAGTAATGTTTCTTTAAACGATAAATAATTTTAGATTAGTTCAAATAAACATTTATTGAAATAATTTATTCATAATACTTTTTTAAAAATTGAATTGTGTAAGTTAAAAACAATTTTCAAGAAAAATACTTAAATTCGAATATTTTATCTAAAAGAAATCAATTCCTAAGGAATAATTGTTCGTGTATCTTTAAAAAAAGAAGAAATAAAACTTCTATCCATTCCAGTAATTAATACTGAACAGAACTTAAAAGATTAGCATGAGAAAAAATTGTCATATTTCGGAATGTTTGTAATCGTCTGCGCTTGTTATCGTTGCCAAACTGAGCATGCAAACAATTCGCGATCTATACTAGTGTGATGCCATTTTGTATGTTGCTAAATGATCCGAAATTTCGCAAAAACTTCTGTAAAAAGAAAAAGCGAAATCGAGTGATGTGTTCGAAAATTTGTGTTTGCTCTTGTATAGATTCTTTTTTTCTTTAGGAAGTGATTTGAAATAAAATGTTTGGAAGCCATGTGATTAAAAGACTGTTTATTCTAATTTAAGAACATTTACACAGAAACATAACAATGTCTACTACTATTTGCATAACACTGTGTATGAAGTAATTCATATATTTACATACTATTTAATGCTCTATGTAATCATTTACATTTCACTTACAATATTACTATTATTTCGACAAATAATTGCTCGTCGTCTGCAAACTATTTCTAGTAATTTTGAACATTATTTTGCATAATATTTATAGATGTATAGATTTTACATTCACATTTGGTATTGTATACTTCAAAGACCGTTACATTTCACAAAAGATTTCTCTTACATAACTTACTGTTTTCTCAAAAAGGCATATATTTCATATTTAAATCTTCTTTTTCGATGTTATTTTAAATTAAAACCATTAAACGGAAATTTTTATTCAACAATTAATTTATAAGAAAATTAATTTTTTTCGTTACAAAAATATTTTAATGTATCTTATATACACACATTCTGAAGCTATTGGACCTCGTACTCTTAAACCACAGTTGGTTAATGAAGACGGCACCTCGCTCTTTAAACTTCCACATCACGTTGATGTGAAATTTTAAGCCTCGGTGGATTTAAAATGCACAGATCCTTAGAAACGTTAGCATCTATTTCAGTCAATACTAAATAATTTAAATTCCAAATAAAACATTCACAATTTCTTTAGTTTAACGAAGAATTTTTATAACATTTTTACCATAAAAAATACTAGAAAATTCATACTGAAGTATTTCATTTGTATATGTCACTTTTTAAAACTTCTACAGAAAACTAAATTACAAAATTAATATCTGACAAAAAAAAGTTTTTTTTTATGCAGATTATTATTTTTTTGTGTGTTTTCGAACTGAGCCATTATATTGATCACAAAAAATTGCGTTCAGAATTCTGATTGACAAAAATATTTTTCATATACTTATAAAAATGAACGGAAATATTTATTAAAAACAAATGCATTGTGTGTATATATACATATATATATACAAAATATAAATATATATACACGAATATTTACACTAAGATAACTTAATTTAATTACGGGGTAATAGTATACAAAATTGGCTAGAACTAAACATAATTTATCAATAAAATTCAGGAGACTGAGATATTCTTAACATAAACAAGTATTTACAAAAGCTAATTTTAAAAATTCATAAGCTTTCAGTTAAATATAAACAATTTTAAGCTATGTACACTCTTATTTTGATAAAATTGTATTTCTTTTTTAAAGAAAAAAAAATCCAAATTAATTTTTTTTTGAAAAACTGCAACTTAAGCATCGTCTTTGTCATTTTATCGTTGTTTAGGACATTACAAGAGAGATTCATTCTAATGACGGTGATTCCAAACTAAGCCTTTTCAGGAACATTTTTATAGAGGAATTAATTAAAATTACTAAGATACATTAAAAACAATGACAAAAATATAATTCTGCACAGCTTCTCAACGATTCAAATAACAGCATTACTGGGAACAAAACGATTTCTTTTTAAAAAGTAACTTAAATAATAGACTTATAGTTTTAATATAATTATATATCAATTCAATTTCCAATCAAACTCAGTTTAGCTGTTACTTTTAACAAAGCTCAAGATCAAACATCGCAAGTAGCAGGGGTCCATTTGGAAGCCATGATTTTCCCATAGTCAACTATATGTAGCCTGTTCGCGTGTGTCCAATGCCCGAAAAGCTTCACATAGTTACACCTTACAGAAGAACATATAATATAGTATACAATAGCATCCTAGAATAATATTCTGTTTTGAGCTCTTTTAAAGAGGAATGGAAACGTAGACTCTCAGCTTTTTAAAATATTAATAGTTTTTGTTATTAAATTTTTGTTGTTTATTTTTATAATAAAGAATGATTTCAATTTCTTAAACTAAGCTCAATTCTAAAATTTTTAATGGTCTCCTTCAAGCAATAAAAATCTACCATATTTTTTTTTTACTTTCTAATGATAATGATTATGACTTAGACAGTTATTTAAAGACATCAACGCGAGTGAAGCAGCGGGTAAGAGCTAGTAGTTTTAATATAATTATACCTCAGTGTTTATATATGAATATTTCACAAAATATAAAATTGCTGAATGAGAATGAGATTTATATTAACGTCACAGCAGACAGAAATACGAGGGCTATTAGCGGCAGACCTCGTAAAATTACGAGGACGGCACCTGAGCTGGTATCTCCCACTCCTAACTTCCGCACCACACCAACGGGAGGACACTGAGCCTCGAAAAATTTAATGTGCATCTGCCCCTCTACACGATGGGTTTTCAGTGGAACACATGATACGTCGGCCACGAGTTCACGACGTAACCACTAGGGTACTGCGGCCCCCATTAACAAATCCCTGAACCAATTAAAATAAGCCCAGAATGAGCCAATAAGAAATTATTCCTTATTCAATAAATAAGGGATGATACAAAAGGTGAATAATCAGTATTTGTATAGAAAGCAACTGGTTACGTTCATAGAATATTCATATAAAATTGTTTTAAAGATACACACACATTACATTTTTACAATTGTTGAATTGTTACAATAAAAAAGTTATTTAAATGCAAGTTTTTGGCAAAAAATAAAATATGATGACATTTTCAGAACATTTTCTTTTTATGAAAAATGCTTCTATTATAATAATATTTTGCAGATATTTAGTTGAGGCATCCATTCAGAGCCTGAACTAAAATATTTTTGAAATAAATAGTTCAGAAGTGGATTTATTCATTTCTTATTGCACCACAGTACAGAAATTTTTAAAAAATTTTAAAACAGGTTAACGTTTCAAAACCTAAAAATCATACCTAAAAATGCAAATTTTACAAAAAAATTCTGGTTTGTATAAAAGTACTACTACCTATATACAGGCAAAATATTACAGAAGCATGTTTCATAATAAGAGAATGTTTTGAAAATATTTCTTTCTTCTTTCTTTGTGAAAAAAATAGCATTGAAATTATTCTTTCATGTAAAAGAAATTCTTAAAACAATTTTTATGTATATTCTCTAATCCAACTAATAGAAAAAAAATTTAAAAAAAAGTAATTATTCATTTATATGCTTTTTCAAAATCCCGGTTACGTCAATCACCTTAAGTAGTCAGTCACCTTAAAAGTATAATTAGATTAATACTCTATTTCTCATGATAATTTCAAACCGGCGCATAAAAATCTTGGTAATGCAATTTCGTTAAATAGAAAGCCTAGAAATGAAACTCATCGAGCTTAAAATATATTTTCTCGAAGCAATACTCGGTTCTCCTTGTACCCAGAACACTAAATACTCATGCATTCTCAAAATGAAATTCCTAATAGGCAGCCCTATTTTTAAACCCTTTCCATTCTCCCCAGAGTAATCTGCGCCATCAAACAAATCCTCCTCCCTCTTTTTCCTAAGACCCCGAGATCAAAGCCGATTCCCAGCAGTTAAATGTCGCCCGGCAAAACTCCGCTCTCTAAAACACCTTTTAAAATCAAAGACAGCCCAAAACTCAACCTAATTACCCATTTCGAGAAACGAAATTCCCGGATTCTTTCATTAATTAATTTCTGCCCTCCCTCCTCACTTCTCTATAATTAACTCATTAAACATGGATAGAGTCCCGGAGAGTGGACAAGATACTGGGAAGCGCCACCTGGCGGGAAGATGGCGAGAAGAATGGCGCTTAAGCTCCCCGCCTGAATTATTTATTGTCCTGCTGACGTGTATTCGGGAGTTAACGCAGATTAATTATTACAGGGGCTTTAGGAGAGAGTCAGCAGTCGTGTGGTTGCTGCAAGGTGTATTTAATGAGATCGGTTTTAGGAGGAAGCATATCCGGGAGCCGCTTTACCCGGCCAGAGCTAACATTCATTGCTAGGATCTGGCTTGGTAATAACTACAAATGACTGATCAAGGTAGCCGGCATTTAAAGAAAGTCTTGGCGACTGTCTTAAGTCCGGTCGTTTTTAATCTGGAGAGATCAACCAGTAATTTGCTTTTAAGACGCACGGATTGCCGAAGATTCAGTCGAAATGAAATGGTTGAAGAAGAACTCAGACAAAGCTTTCTGATCTTGAAGTGGTTTAGCATCCAGGATTAATACTGCTTCAAATACCTTTGATGAGATGCTTACAGGTACTTCAGATATGCAGTACTTATTTAGCCTACGATAAGCTATCAAATTATATCAGACCATTTTTCAAATGCCTGCTTTCACCAGTACTTAATTTTCAAAACTATTTTATAACAGTTATTAATTTACTTTATAATTTGAATTGAATTAAGCAAAAATACTCAATCAAGTCGCATAGTATTATTCACAGATTAGTTAGTAAGATATGCATACAATAATATTATAACAATCAGTTGGTTCTACTTTGGACTCCGTGACACTCAAATATACAAGGGGTGATCAAATGAAAAGGTACGAAACGACATAAAAATGAAACAGTTAAATATTTGCATATTCCGCCAAGGGAGAATGTAGCGAGACATCTCGGGATGCCATTGGAGACTCTGACTGGGATCGGATCATGCGCGGGTGCCCGCATGCGCAGGAGAGAGCAAAGGCTCTTATAAAAAGCGGCGTCCAAATGATGCGAGCACAGAATTACTCGAGCACAGAAAAAGCATTAACTCCGATGTGTACTGTGAGACACTCCGACGCCTACGCAGGTCCATCAAGAACAAAAGACCGGGGATACTCACGGAGGGTGTGGTTCTGCTCCATGATAACGCGCGTCCACACGTCTCCAGAGTCGCACAAATGGAACTGGACAAGTTCCAATGGGAGACGTTGGACCATCCGTCCTACAGTCCGGACATGTCACCCTGCGATTTCCATGTCTTTGGTCCACTGAAGAAACACCTGAAAGGAAAGCGCTTCAACTCGGACGACGTACTCAAGGACACTGTGAAGGACTGGGTCTCGTCACAGCCACAGGAATTCTGGGAACAAGGAATCCTGCGGCTTGTTCATCAGTGGGATCGTTGTGCTCAGGCCTATGGTTTATATTTTGAATAAAGTCTGTATTTGTACCCACCGTGTCGTTTCGTACCTTTTCATTTGATCACCCCTTGTATTATAGAATGAACAGGCGGGTTATCTGGCAAGCTTTGTCACAGAGTCTACCGTTTACATTGACTGGATTGCCTCAGAAGACATCAGTAAAAAAAATATATCAAGAAAGACTTAAAAAAGCAAATTATAATTTCTATTCAAGCAAATATTTTGAAAATTTGGGCAATATTCCAAACATTGGCACCATCTCTAATTGGACAAAAAATAGAAGAGAAGAAATTTTCTGTACTCGAATATTTAGTAAAAGGATCATTACTCTAGGACTTCTAAAAAATTCAATTTATCAGACAGTGCAAATTGTAGCTCTTGTAATTGTTTAAATGACTTGGACCATATCTTGTTAAGCTGCAGCACATATACTCATCTTCGAAATCATCTAAAGTTTTTTTTCTCAAAATTGGTCCTCACTGCAATATTACCTTCAAAGAGTTATTGGAATTAACTGTGTCAAAGAGATCAACATTTAAATTGTTTGTTCAGAAGAAGAAATATTTTGTGTTATCTACTTAATTGTAAAGATTTCTTTAGACTTTTAGGGGATAATAGCCTTTGCTGCCCAATATCCCAAAATAAATAAAAAAATAAAATCGAATTAAGCTAAAAATCATACAAAAATTAAGCAATGTTTTTCATGAATCAAATGAACTATTTTATTAAATTTTCCTAATCAGAAGTTCAAGAAAGAACTGAAAAAGAATAAAATCATTAAGAATTTTACGACACTTGTGAGGCTGTCATTTTTATCTAGAGAACTGTTTTTTCATCAATTAATTGGCTTTCTTTTGGCATATTTTCAGATGAAAAGATTTATTCTCGAATTCTTTGAATAAGATGGCGAAAACTATTTTCTGAGGTCGCCAATATATTTATCTCCCAACGCAAATGCAATCGTACGAAGTTGTTAATTTCAATCAGACACAAGTAAAATAAATTTAATCATTTGACATTCAAAGCATATTATCTTGCGTTTCATTAAAAATTGAATACACTTCTCATAATGTAATCGTACAAATCTGATTTTCAAAAATTATGAAAACAAAAAATATATTCCCCTAATGGCCAAGATTGTTCTTCCCAAAGCTTTCCATATAATTTTTTCTTGTGTGTGTTCATGTAATTCATTTTTAAATCCAGCACTTAGTCTTCTGCGTAGTTAGCAATCAAAAAAGATAGGAAACATTTCATGTTAAAAATAGACATCATTATAAAATAAACTAATTTTTTTTCTTAAATGTGTATGTTCTTTTTCTAAATTTAAAAATACTTATTTCAAATCGCAGGATAGGAACTTCATTGATAAACATAATTCATTTAACGTCAAGGAATATCTAAGATAAGAAAGCAATATCAAAATTAATAGCATTAACTTGAGAGAAAGCATCGCTTAGAAAGGAGAGAGAGAGAGAATTCTTATTAAAATAAAATTATTTTATTCACAATAAGAAAAAATATGTATTTATTTCATATTATTAAAGTATTTAAATGTACATTTTTCATATTATTAAAGTATTTAAATGTACATTTTTCATATTATTAAAGTATTTAAATGTACATTTTTCATATTATTAAAGTATTAAGCAAATATTTTATTTTAAGTGAAAATTAAGTAAGATTTTGCTATTAATACAGTTTTTTCAATCTTAAATTAACAATTATTCCTTTATTTTAATATAATAAAAATATTAGTAAGTTAACCCTTTACCGAACTATTTTTTAACGATGGTACATCAAAATATTTTTGGGAACGAGCTAGATTTAAGTATAGGAATTAATTTAGTTTATCTGTTAAAATTATTTTGATTTTTAGGAATCATTTCTTTAATGGGAATGCCACAACTCAATTTGTTGAGTGCTTACTACAACTTATGGCAATGGCACTCACAAGAGGGGGTGTTCTGGAGGTACGGACCCCCCCCCCTCCCAAAGCCCTTTAGTTTTTTTCTATTGGTAATAATCCTATTTATATATAACATAAAATTTAATTAAGTACTTGTAATTAACAATTTATTTTTTACTCCTTTTTGATAACAAAATTGATAAAATCAGAGGAATCAATAGGTGTTGCCTTGAGGTATGATACGAGTTAGGGAACTTTCGACCATGGACTCCCCCCCCCTTGAAAAATTTTTGTGTGCGCTACTGACTCACGGCGTTTTATTAAAAGCATTTATAAATCTTTTATTTCCTTTTACCTCTCTCCACGTGAAATTTCTAAGATAAATAATGAAAATACTACAATCTTAAAAAGGAATAGTTAATTAGAAGTATTTTATATTATTAGATGATGAAATTTAGATTTTCACACACACAACATATTATTTCTCTCATGAAATTTATGAAAACATATTAGTACGTACTAAACACAACAAATGCATGAAATATGTTTTTAAATACTACAGTATGTAAAATTAATTGTAAATTAAAAATATAAAAAAGAATAAATTGATGAATTTGGTGGTAAGTATATTTACCACGTGCTGGTAAAGGATTAAAAGTAACATAATAAAAATATAAGCAAGATATCAGTGCATCAATATTCTTCTCAAATGGCTCGACAGCCCTGGGTGGGCCACGTCCTTCTCCAGAAGTTTTCTCTAGGCATCTCTACATTTGACAACTCTTTTCCAGTTTTTGACCTTTAAAATATTTGGACTTTTTCAACACAGTCAATGCATCTTAACGGGGTCTGTCTGGAGGTCCATTTCCCATGGGCTTTGCCAGAAAGAATTTCTTGCAGCAAAGATCTTTATTCACTCTAGCCAGATGACCAGTCCATTTAAGTATCTGTAATTTGACAAATTTTACAGTATCAGGTTGTTTGTAAATTTTGTAGAGCTCTAAGTTAGATCTTCTCCATGATCCATTCACTTGAATTTCAACAAGAATGAATGTAACGTAAGATCTGTGTCTCTTGAAAATTTCCAAAGCTTCCTCATCACGTAAAGTCAATGGCCAAGTCCCTGATGCATAAGTCAGGACAGATCTTAAGACTGTTGTAAAGAAGCAATTTAGTTCTTAATTTGAGAAAACTGGATTTTAAGTAACTCTTCAAGGCATGAAAACAGCTATTTGCATCAATGATTATTTTATAAGTTTCTGTGGTTAGCTTATTCTTATAATTTATCTCAGTTTAAATAAGTAACACTCTGTTAACTTTTTCAAATTTATAATTGCTAATTTCTCTGAGACTAAGTTGGACTTTAAACAAGGTAAACAGTTTTATTCTTTTACACAGATAAGTTAATTCTTTTAGTACTTAGTTCTAATGCCATAAATGACTGTTTAAGAACTGGAGCTGTTCGAGCAATAATGCCAATGTCATCAGCACAGGCCAGTATTTGATTTATCAAAAATATTTCTCCTAACATTGATTTCTCTCCGAGTCTCATAACTTTTTCAGGTGCTATATTAAACATAAGGCATGCCAATGTGTGCATCTTCCTGTCGCACTTCATTTTTCACCTCAAGCTGTTCAGTGAAATCATTTTGTATGCGTGCTTGAATTTTGGTTTCTTGGAGATTCGAAGTTACAAGTGCAACAATTTTTTCAGGAATTTTCAATTCATGCATAGCTTTTATGAGAAATTTTCTTTTAATGCAATCATATGCTGTTCTAAAATCAAAAAAGATTGTGAGTCTCAATTCCAAATTCTATGCATTTTTCAAGAATCTGCTTTAAGTTGAAAATTTGTTCAGTTGTAGATCTTCCTTTCCTAAATCCACATTGATAATCGCCTATCAAATTGTTTAAAAAACGGTAAAAATCTGTCAAAAAGAATAGTGGACAGAATTTTAGAGGATGTGCAAAGAAGATTGTTTCCTCTACAATTACTACAGTCAAGCACCTTTTTTGTGTATCATGCACATGGTATTTCAGTTTTCATTCCGTTGGGAGTGTTTCACTACCCCAAATATGTTGAATCAATACCTTTAAGTTTTATACAGTTAGTTCCCACAGCCATTTAAAAACTCCGACGGAATGTTGTCAGGTCCAGGAGATCTATTATTTTTGAGGTTTTTTATAGCATTGTACACTACTATCAACGAGGGGGCATCAATAGGCTGTAAATTTCTGATAACTGTGATCTACTCAGTCATAATGTAGGCTATTCCCACCAATGGGGGATCTGAACTCGTCTTATTTCCCAATCTTGCATTTGTATCACCCAACACTATTTTTATATCATGTTTGGGACTGTGGAAGAAAAAAGTGCATGTGTGTGGATTTCGTCATAAAAGTTATCCTTTCTTTCTCATTTTTGTCCTCTGCATCAATATTCCTTAACCCTAAAAATCCTTCAAAATTGAACTTTTTGTTTTGGTTTCTGCATAAGAGGTCGGAACTCAAAATTATTGCAATACGCGGTTTATTTACTTTCAAAGTAGAATAGGTCACCACTATCAACAGCTAAGTTCTTTCTGGGTAAACCCTAATTTTTCCTGAAATTCTCTAATAATCACAGTAAGTCTCCTTTCAATTGTAAGAAAACAACAAACAAACGAACAAATTTATAATGCTATAAATTCAAACACCATACAAATACTTAACGCAGAAATTCAAATTTACTATTTCTCACAAAGCAAATTCCAGTTTTACGTCAATATTGTTTCCTTACATCATCCATGTATAGGCCAGGAAGATAATTTTAGAAATTTCCAGGCTTTTGTAGTCAAGTAATTATCCTAGAACCTTCTGGATTTTTCTAGACATGTATTTTTATCGCCAAATGACTTCGCGACATTTTACAACCAAATTTAATCGCCAAGATCACTCCTGTTCACCAACATTATAGAATAAGTATTCTCTCTAGGTTTGAAAATGATCTGTCCACCCTCACTACCCACGCGTCGGAGAAATAAGCAAAATAAACTTTTTGTAACATTATCTAACTAAAACTTGTCGATGACACAAAACTTCATCATATAATTTATAGTAAATCGATTTTAAATAATGTATAATAATCTATTTTATAGGTTTGGTGATTATTTAAATAGCCAAATTCTTAGAGATAAAACTGTATTCCTGTTACCTAAAAAATATAAAACTGCTATTGTCAATGGCCTTGGTTGAAATCCAACGAGGCTTCATTACAGGAATAACAGTATTAATATTTAAATTATTAAAACTATTTAAAACTGGAAGTTATTAAAATTATGAAAATCTTAATTCAAATATATAAATTAGTCTATAGAAATTAGAACATTAAATATATTTTGTAATACAAATCATTCAAAGAATTTCAAACAATTCCATTTATATGTACTTAATTCATAAGTATTAATTCATAAATGTATTCAAAAGTATTAATTAATTCTCAGTCACTTTGAATTCATTAATTTTCACACACACATTCATAACTCTAATTTATTTATAAGTGTACTAATCAGTAACTCATTCTCAAATATCAATCATTAATTCAACTTATCCTTCATTTTGAAATTGAAAAAAATTCATAAATATAATAAGATTTTTTTTTTTTTTTTTGTTGTTAATATAGTTTTTGGTAAATTTGAATCAATTGAACTAATCCTTGATATTGCTCCCATTTTCTCCCTTCAATTGTAATTGAAGCTCTTAATTTCCTGCATTATTGTTACAAATTTGCACGGCGGAAAAGTAGCCGACGACTCCAGTTGTTTGAATGACAACAAATTTATAAATAAACCAGAACGAATTAATGACTAAACGAAGCATATTGACGTATATACACAAAACATATTATAGCAGATTATTTACAATAGTGAAAAACGTACTCGTGATAGACACACTTCAAAATGTTTCAGAAATGGCTCTTAAGTATAGTTCCTCTGGAAAAAAAACTCTCAGGCAGATAAATTCTCTTTTATTATAGTCAATACACACGCAGATTCTGTGATCTCGACTGAGCCTTCTTTTTAACTGACTCGATCCTTGTGTCAAACGTTTTTAATATAGCCTCATGATAATTTTTAGAATGATCAATCTTAGAGCCTTTTCAATGGTTCCTTGGCGATATCGCATTTTTTGCCAAGATTGTAAAGTCACTCTTTCAAGTCGTATAACCCTGTTCAAATCTATGTGTGTGGTTGCTATTATCCCATTTTTCAAGTTCAAACTGGGAAACGAATTTTGTAATTGGAATTCAATTTTTTCCTCAAGGAGTGCATCGCTGCAGGGAAAATAACATGCGGGTTTTAATATTACTTTTTGCCATTTAGGCTCAATAGAAAAGTAATTTTTTTGAATAGAAAATTAATATTGTAGTAAATTTTATACATCGAAATGTGTAGTTTCGATTAAACGATGTGTTAAAAGATTTAGTTAAATTTAAAAGATGTGGAAGAACTTAAAAGCGAAGCGAAATTGAAAACAACCTCCCCCTTGCATTTCGTAGTTCTATTGTGTGTTCTTTATTTACTATACCTTAGAAAAATGCTAGGAGAATAAAATAAATTTATAAAATAAAGAGTTATATTACAGATGTCGACTATTATAAAGAAGATTACAGTTTACAGAATTATATTCTTACAACATTTTTTCTTCCATGTCTCCACAATTCCAGGTAAAGAAATAGTTAATACACAACAGCAAACGAAGTTGCTAAACTGATATAATGCATTATAGTAACAGAGATTTTCATCAGAAAAAAACGTATGTTCTTATTACGCGATACTATAAAAGCAATGATATATTTTCTACAAAATAACGCAATAGGAGACATAATATATATATATTTTTGATGATGTAAAATAAATAATCACGAAATGTGTTTTTTGATGTAATACATTTCTCAAACTCTACTCAATTTATTCACCTAAGAGACTTAAGTAAAATTAAGCTTCATGTGCACACTGTTGAATAATTATAATATAACAACATACGTCAAAATTTCTAAACGGCACTGAAAACGCTTTGAATAGCTTTAGTAGCGAAAAATGTAAAACACATCTAAATCTAGGAAATTATCAGATTACATATACTAATGGCTACACACTCGAGCCCCAGGGTATTTAATGATGTTGTATATATAACTATATACAGTTTTTAAGAGAGTTGTTACATCTTAGTCCTAGTATTAAGCTTTCGATGTTATTGAAAAACATTTTTATAGCCGTTCTTGATTTAAAATGAACACGACTCGAGTTTGAAAAACGGAATCATACCTATCTTTTACTCCCCATAACCACCCAGAGTCAATTTTGAAAAACCAATTTTTAATGCATATCTTCTTAACAAAATTAACATGATTACCAAACTTCAAACGTGTAGTTCTAATTGTTCAAAAACGAGAACGCCCCTTCAACCCCCTTGGGGATTCAATTTCCTCAAAACAAATCCTTAGTAAATATCTACTTGGTTGGAGAAATATTTTTTTTTGCCAAATTTAAAATGTATCAGTCTAATAGTTCAAAAAGGATATTTTTTTATCTATTGCGTTATATTCCCCTCCCCCCCCCTTGATTGTGGATTTCCGTAAAACTCCCTTTTAGCAAATCTATATTCAATAAAAAAACGTTCACCAAATTTCAATCCTTGGGATGTAATAATTTAAAAGCTGAAATCTCTTTGTCTATAAAGTACCTTGAGAGTCTATACACGCAAAACCGGGCCTTAGACGATCTACACAACAAAAGGAGAAAGAAACATGCCTGCCAAATTTCACGTCTATAAGTCTAATACTTTCGGAGATCTCGTCATGAGTGGGTCGTTTTTCTCCTATAAGCGTCCCATTGCTTAGGAAAGTTATGAATTGCGTTCGCGAAGAACGATGTCGGTTTATCCTGGTACCAGTTCAGAAGTGCAGCCTTTAAGTCACCTTCGGCGTGAAATCATTGACCCATTAGGTTTTTCTTCAGAGATCCAAAGGTATGATAGTCGCAAGGCGACAAATCTGTGCTGTAAGCTAGATGTCCCAGGACTTCCCACTTTTTACCGTCCAGTGCTTCGACTGGCGACATGCGGCCTTGAATTGTCGTGCAGAATGATGACACCTGACAACAGAATACCTGGACGTTTGTCTAAAGTTTGGATGTACCATTAGGCATTGATAGAGAAGTCCGACACCTTGAACTCCAGTAATAGAGGTCCCTGCTTCCTGCATGTCCAAAAAGACCGTCAACATCACCTTTCTCGTCTGACTGCTGAGCTTTGAATTTTTTGGGCCTAGGTGAGTCCAAATGTTTCCATCGAATGCTGATAAACTTTCCTTCTGGTCGGAAGTGGTGACACTTGGTTTCATTCCCTGCCACTATATGCTGCAGAAAGTCACCGTCATCCCTGTAGCGCAACAAATGCTGTAAACTCAGGCCCACTCGATGTAATCGTATTTGCCCACAATCAGCTTTTCTGTCACAACTTTGCACGCCTGACAGGGCAGCGGCAAATCCTTTGTCTCCTATCGACCGTCGCAAAACATTCTCGCCCACCTCGTCTCCATTGCCTTCGACGCTCACCGTGTCACCGTAAACAGCCAATATTCTACGATGAATATCCACCGATTTACGCTCTTTCCAGTGTTAAAAACTTCATTGCGGTTCACTGATCCCTTTTGGACACAGATGCATCCAAACCAACCATTTTTAAATGACTGCCACGTTCTTACGAATGAAATTATCACAAATCTACTTGCGCACGCGCGTAGTACATACACCTTTGCTATCGCGTTTTTATTACCAAAAAAAAAATAATTGAAAACTGTTCGCATGCGACGCTTTGAATCCCTTTTATTTGCACATGCCTCATGGATATATAAAAAGAAAATTTTGATTTTTTTCAATCCTAAGAAAGATCGTTTTTAGTAAAAAGTGTGTCCCAGATGAAATTCAAAATTCTCATCAATATTCTTGGATAGAGGGCATTACGTATTCTTTTATGTAAAAGATAATAAAATTAAAAATTATGAATTATTAAAATCAGTTGCTTTGAAAAAGTTTCACAACCCACTTCTCAGAAATTCCTATTTAATTTTAGAAAAGTTAGTAAGGGCAGGTAAATTAAACACATATGCCATATATTTCAATATTACCACAAAAAAGGATGTCGCTGATTTTTAATGTCTCTTTGACAATGATCAGAAATAAATTTTAGGTATATTAGATCAAAAAACTGTCGGGAATACAATTGTACACCACCGCTGTTGAAACAACGCCATCTATTTCCTAACAAGTCATTATTCAAATGTCGGAACACTTGTTTAAAAAATGGTAAATTTGTTAAAAGTCGAGCTTAAGTTTATCAATAAATCTTAACTCTAGATCTAAACTTAAAGCATTGAAACATTTAATGAATTAATGGAAAAAAAAAACATTTAAAATTACTAATAAGAGAATTACAAGTCAACGAGTGTTTGCAACACAAAACTGCTCAGTTACCCCCTCACTAAAAAATTACAAGAAATTGTTATATTCTATATTTATAAATTGCAAGGAAATTTTGAAGTAAAATGCAATTCACTTTATTTTAATTACTAATTGTGCATTTTCTAAAAATTTCAAATACATAACATATATTTCAGTAAACTCAAAAGCTTAGTCAAACATAAATAATTGCTCATCAGTCTTACATAAATACCAGGGGTGTAGCTACCACCATATCAATGATACGGGCCCCCATGTTATAGGGGCCTCAAAATATGTAAGCAAAAGAGAGGCCCAAGAGAGGGCCCCGAAGATTTTTTTGATACAGGGCCTACTCAGGAATAGCTACGATAGTAAAATTTGCATTGCAAAAACTAAGTATCAACTTATCCTCTTAATACCGAAATTTTATAAAAATCATACCAAACCCTGCAATACCCCCAAAACATATCACTAAGTTAGGGAGAAAGTTTTCAGATCAGTTTGCAAGACATAGATTAATTTAAAAAACAGCACAAGGCAAAAAGTAAAGGTGTAAAATGCTTGAAACGAAGTTTTTTTTTATGCTTTCTTACGGCTTTGAAGATTTTTAAATTTTATGCATATTGATGATTATATATATTAAATGTAATATAAAAACTACAAGTATTACTCCTTATAGTGTTTAATAATAAATTATATTAACATTAATGATATATATGTAAGTTAATAGAATAATCGATTCGAAATTGTTTGTACTGGATTCAGGCCTCTTAATTCTTAAAAAAAATTATTTTTGTACGGCACGGGTTGAGTGAGTGAATATTAGCTACAGGTGGGCATTTGGCGGAGGGTCTGGTTATTTTGAACCACGGTCAAGTGACGATGACGACAACTGACACCTCCTCTCCTAACTATCACACCAACTGGAGGACATTTGAGCTGTCGACAGATTTAGCGTGCATCACTCCCTTACACGGCGGGTCTTTAGTAGTACTGGGTTCGAACTCATGACATGCCTGCCATGATCCGATACCTTGACCACTTGGCTACCACAACCACATGGCAAGGACTGCAGTACGCAAAATGCGTCACAATTAAAGAACATAACGATAGGGGTGCCAATTCATACGTCAACCTGGTCCATGTAACAGTGTTTTCAACACTACGCGCGCGCGAGTGACATTGGCTCTGTTAACCAGATCTTTACGTAGTAATGAATAGGCAATCGGAGAAAGGTTTAAGTAACATTAGTAAACACACACACAAATACACGAAAACTTTACCTCACAGTTTCAGTTAATGCTTTATTAAGCAACATGTATGCTATTGGCAAGACACATAGTAATTTTCAACAAGGGTCAATTGACGAGAAGGGTACCTGAGATGTGTGGCTCTCCCTCTCCCAATGGGAGGACATCGAACCTCGACAGATTTAACGTGCATCAGGCTCTCTATAAGATGTGTTTTATGTGGCACTAGGGCTCGAATTCGCAACACTCCGACTAAGAGTTTATGACCATGATTACTAAGCCACCAAGATAACAAACATAGTCAAACTGAAATACTGACCTCGCTAATTTAATAGTTTTCGATAATACTAGGCACACATTGCCTGTGTTACGCGGATCTTTTAAGTAGCGCTGTTCAGCTACTCGAGAGCTTTTGGTAACGAACCTCGTCATTTTGAACCATGGTCAAGTGACGAGGACGTCACCTGAGTTGGCACCACACTCTCCTAACTACTACACTACACCAAAGGGAGAACGGTTCATATCGAGATTTAACATGCATCGCTCGCCTACATGGCTTGTACTAGGCTCAAACTCATGACACGCCGGCCACAAGTCCGTTACCTTGACAACTAGGCTATCACGGCCACTTAAGTAGCGCTGAATATACAATAAAAGCGTTCAATGGACTTAGCAAGATAAAGTATCAGCTCACCTCACTTTTCAGAAAGAAAATTATACCGGGTGAGCAAAAAGTCCATAAAAACTTAAAAAATTTATAAAACCTAGAAAATTAAAATAAAAAAATGGTCTGCAGGTTTACCATCAATAAGTCCCGGGATGTTTTTTAAGATAAGAAAAGGAAAAAATGCAAAAAACACCCGATAGGTGGCGTTTCGTACGTAAGTGGAAGAAAAGACTCACAAATAACAAAAGTAACTTTACCAAATCATTTATTACAGCATCATGTACTCCACAAACCCAACACCACAAGGGAAGACACATTCCAAGCGTGTCACAAATCCAGCAACGACAGAGGGCAGAATGTCCGCCTGTATACATGACAGCTTTTGGTGGATCGCATCTTTCAATTCCAACAGATTGGATGGACGGGATTAATACACCCGAGAATTTTAATACCCCCACAGCCAATGTCTACTAGAGTCAGATCTGGAGACCAAGGAGGTCATGTAAACTTGTAACGTTTGCCAATGATTCTTAGGCTAGGTCGTCCAGATTTTACACGATCCTCGAGCGACCCAGTTTCCTCAAATCGCTGGACAAGCTTTATGAGACGTACCACTGCTGAAAGCCCTTTTACAGTCTTGAACATTTTTCTGAAATCGGAATTTAAGAAATGCAGCTGTGTCGCTGATTTCTTGTTCATGGAAAACAACTTCACCAACAAATCTTTGTCTTTCTCCCTCAGCATCCTCGTTCACTTAGTTGGCATGCAACGGAGAATTAGATCTGGATTAAGAGCATCAGTATTTGTAATCGCCTGTCTCATTTGCATATTTCCAACTCAGTCGTTTGTACGAGCGCATCTACTGGCAGGTTTTTTTCTTATCTTAAAAAAAATCCCGTGACTTACCGATGCTAAACCTGCAAACCGTTTTTTATTTTAATTTTCCAGGTTTTATAAACTTTTAAAGTTTTAACAGACTTTTTGTCCACCCCGTATAAACGGTTTCAGAGAATAAAACTAGAAACGAAATTTAATCTATAATTATAAAATACTAGTACGAAATGTATGAGTATGTTATTATTATGCACAAATGAGAAAAGCATTGAAAATCTTATACAGATAAATAGAGTAATTTCAAAAATTGATATTGAAATGAAATGTTTACTGAAGTGAGCTTTGCGTGCATAATGCTTGCCATTCTTTTTTTTAAACAGAAATGAAATAAGAATTGCAATTGACAAATTGCCGTGCATTCGACCTTAAAAGTCTAATTTTCAAACAACACACACAAAACAAACAGTTCTATTTACACTCCCATTTTTCGGATAAAACCTTGACAAATGGGAAAACTCTCCTTTGAAAGATAAGAGAAAAATGTAAATAAATCTTTCAAACACACACACAAGTAGGAGAAGAGCATAATTTATAAATCAGGGTTTGAATATTTCTTGAATGAGAAACTCCGAGAAAAACAAAAAAAGAGAACAGATTTATTTACATAATTTTTAGTCTAAAATTATGCTCGGCCTAGCATGATAGGCTCAAACATATAAGCGTAATTTTTAATAATTATGAAGAAGATTTAATTTCCTCTTCGCAGGTCAATTTACTTTACTGTTACAGGGGAACTTTTCCGTTTCAGTACACTACGTCATTTTAATTAAGAAAGTTAATTAAAGTCGGTTCGATTCCCCCGATTCAAAGGCTTCTAATTACAATTCGAGGTTGATATAATTCTCCATGCTCTGGAATAAAACCTTTTTTTTCCTCACTCCTCCCCCCCCCCCCCCCTCCTTGTGGAAGAGATTCGAGCTCTGTTGCACACTTTCGGGTAGGCGCACTCGCTCATAATTCTTAGGATTCGCAGCAAGGGTTGCGTAAGACAACGCAGATGTTGACGAAGATTTTTTTTCTTCTCTACTTAATTTTGTCTCCTGTTAAGATTAGAATCGAAGATTTAGGCGATCCATATCAGCTTCAGGTGGAATTAAAAGTAAAGAGATTTGCGTTTGGAATATTTTCCAATGCCCCGGGCGTGTTTAATTTTGAGGTGGATTATTTTTCTGTAAAATGACATCTACTTTTCGTAAAACCCATTTTATTAATTAATAATTTTCATTTGTTTGCCTAGAATTCTTTGCTTCGAAACATTTTGAAATTAATTTTAATCAGCTGGTTTCATGGTAGGTTGGTTTATAAAAGCATCGTTATTTACGAGTGTTTTGTTCTGTGTTTTGCATTAAAGTAAAAAAAAAAATCGGATTCTACAAAGCACTGAACGTTTGCGGTAGCCTAGGGGTCGCTGGATCGATTCTTAGGGCCCCGAAAAACGCCGTGTAGAGAGACTGGTGCATTTTAAATCTTTCAAGGATCAAAGTCCTCGCCCTGAAGTGATGTGGGAGTTTGGAGAATGGGATACCAACTCAGGTGTTGTCCTCATCATATCTAATACAGTAGAACGTTGTTTATCTGAACGTTTAATATCCGAAGCGTCAATTTTTCGAACCAAATACTGGATCCGTTTTCGAACAGTGCAATGCTCAACATTTGTTTCCTGGGAGGCCAAAATTAACGGGAAAACCCAAGGTGAGGGATATTTGTGGACTTTTCAGCTGTGTGATTTTGCAAACATCTGGCGCGGAATATTAGGTGAGTTTGTTTCCATGTGAAGGGGGTGTATACGTGCTCTTTTGTTGAGTTTTGTTGATGTGGAAACCTAGATGGCATGCGATGCAGAAGACTGTGGATTGCACATGCTAAATGATAACGAAATTGTGACTTCCGTGCAAGAAGAATCCGACCCTGTCGACGATGAAACGGATGAAGACGAGGACAACAATAACGGAAGTAGCAAATTCTGATATGTTTCTGCGTTTAGAGA